>JANHMN010000004.1:96143591-96160742 GCA_030674055.1 Rhabdomys pumilio | reverse complement strand
AGCTGGCAGAAAAGATTTTTTTGTTTTATTTTTTTCAGTTTACATACACATACATTTTGAAAACAGTATCTCCCTCTCCTAAACTCTCCCCAGGTCCTCCTATTTTTCTACCCACTCAATTTAATGCTCCACCTCCCATCTTTCAAAAATAAAAATAAAGCAAAAGCACAAAACAAAGATCACAACACACCAAAAAACTAATAGGAGTAAAATATATCTTAAAGAATCCCCACAAAAAAAAAAAACTGTACATGAGAAAAATACATG
The DNA here is from genome assembly GCA_030674055.1 of Rhabdomys pumilio. Classification (NCBI taxonomy): domain Eukaryota; kingdom Metazoa; phylum Chordata; class Mammalia; order Rodentia; family Muridae; genus Rhabdomys; species Rhabdomys pumilio. Next base: position 96,160,475 of record JANHMN010000004.1, on the reverse strand, counting down.
GACTCCATTTTATGTTGGCCAACTATCCCTGGGCATAGGTCGTGTCCTGGTGCATGGTTGATATGCCCAGGGACATTCCACTGGAGAAAACTGATAGTAAGTATTAATTGTAAATCCCTTCTGGGTTGGAATGGATATTGTGTCCACTTCTCCTTCTGTGCTGTGATTTTGTCTGGGTTGTACTTGCACAGGTCTTCTGTGTGCTGTCACAGTGTCTATGAGTTAAAGTGTGGATTGTCTCTGTTGTGTCTGGAAGACACTATTTTTTTGGATGGAGTCATGTACCACCTCTGGCTCTTACCATCTTCCTGCCTCCTCTCCTGCATAGGTCCTTGAGCCTTGAGGGGAGCTGTTTGACAATGATATCCCATTTAGGGCTGAATGCTCCAGAGTCTCTCACTTTCTGAGTATTGTCCAGCTGTGTGCCTCTGTATTAATCCTCATCAACTGAAAGAAGTTTTTTTAATTAATAGTTTTATTTGTTTACATTTCAAATGATCTCCCCCTCCCCATTACCCCTCCACAACCCTCCCATCCCCCTCCCCCCTCCCCTTTGCCTCTATGAGGGTGCTCCTGCACCTACTCACTCACTCCTGCCTCACCACTCTTGCATCCCCTACACTGGGGCATTAAACCTCCACAGGACCAAGGGCCTCCCCTCCCATTGATGTCAGATAAGGCCATCCTCTGCTACATATGTATCTGGAACTATAGATCCCTCTGTGTGTACTCTTTGGTTGGTGGTTTAGTCCCTGGGAGCTCTGGGCGGTCTGGTTAGTTAATATTGTTCTTCCTATGGGGTTGCGATCCCCTTCAGCTCTGTCAGTCCTTCCCCTAGTTCTTCCATTGAGGTCGCCAGGCTCAGTCCGGTGGCTGACTGTGAGTATCTGGATCTATATTGGTCAGGTTCTTATAGAACCTCTCAGGGAATGGCCATACTCCTGTCAGCTCCTGTCAGCAAGAGCTTCTTGGCATCAGCAATAGTTGGGGTTTGGTGTCTGCAGATGGGATGGATCCCTAGGTGGGGTGGGGTGATCTCTGGATGATCTTTCCTTCAGTTTCTGTTCCTTTTTTTTTTTTTTTTTTTTGTCCCTGTTTTTCCTCAGGACAGGAACATTTCTGGGTTAAAAATTTTGAGATGGAAGGGTGGGCCCATCCCTCAACTGGGGACTGTGCCTATCTACTGGAGGTGATCTCTACAGGTTATATCTCCCCTTTGTTGCATATTTTGGCTAAAGTCATCCCCATTGGGTCCTAGGAGCCTCTCTTTACCCTGGTGTCTGGGACCCTCCAGTGGCTACCCCCAGTTCCCCATCCCTTACTGCTTCGTATTTCTATTCAACTTCCTGACCCTCTGTGCTTCTCCCTTGTCTCTTCACACACCTGGTCTTGCCCCCCCTTTCCCTCCCCCTCCTCTCTCCCTTCCTCTACCTCCTGTGACTATGTTATTCTCCCTGCTAAGAAGGACTGAAGCATCCACACTTTGGTTTTCCTTCTTCTTAAGCTCCATATGGTTTGTGGTTTATATTGTGGGTATTGTGAGCTTTTGGGCTAATATTACTTATCAATGAATACATACCATGTGTGTTCTTTTATGTCTGGGTTACCTCACTCAGGATATTTTCTAGTTCTATCCATTTGCCTGGGAATTTTATGAAGTCATTGTTTTTAATAGCATGGTATAAATGTACCACATGTTCTGTGTCCATTCCTCTGTTGAAGGACATCTGGGTTCTTTCCAGCTTCTGACTATTATAAATAAGGCTGCTATGAACATAGTGGAGCATGTGTCCTTGTTATGTGTTGGAGCATCTTCTGGGTATATGCCCAAGAGTGGTATAGCTGGGTCTTCAGGTAGATCTATTTCCAATTTTCTGAGGAACTGCGAGATTGATTTCCAAAGTGGTTTACCAGCTTGCAGTCCCACAAACAATGGAGGAGTGTTCCTTTCTCCACATCCTTGCCAAAATCTGCTGTCACCTACATTTTTGATCTGAGCCATTCTGATTGGTGTGAGATGGAATCTCAGAGTCATTTTGATTTGCATTTCCATGATAATTAAAAATGTTGAACATTTCTTTAAGTGCTTCTCAGCCATTCAAGATTCCTTAGTTGAGAATTCTTTGTTTAGCTCTGTACCCCATTTTTGATAGGGTTATTTGGTTGCCTGGAGTATAATTTCTTGAGTTCTTTGTATATATTGGATATTAGCCCTCTATCAGACGTAGGATTGGTAAAGATCTTTTCCCAATCTGGTGGTTGCTATTTTGTACTATTGATAGTGTCCTTTGCCTTACAGAAGCTTTTCAGTTTTATGAGGTCCCATTTGTCGATTGTTGATCTTAGAGCATAAGCCATTGGTGTTCTGTTCAGGAACTTTCCCCCTGTGCCTAGTGTCTTCCCCACCTTCTCTTCTGTTTTATTCAGCATATCTTTTTTTGTGTGTGTGTGTGAAGATCTTTGATCCACTTAAACTTGAGCTTTGTACAAGGAGATAAGAATGGATTGATTTGCATTCTTCTACATACTGACCACCAATTGAACCAGCACCATTTGTTGAAAATGCTGTCTTTTTTTTCCACTGGGTGGTTTTGACTTCTTTATCAGAGATCAAGTGTCTATAGATGTGTGGGTTTATTTCTGGGTCTTCAATTCTACTCCATTGATCTACCTGCCTGTCTCTATACCAATACCATGGGTTTTATCAGTATTGCTCTGTCGTATAGCTCGAGGTCAGGGATAGTGATTCGCAAAGAAGTTCTTATATTATTGAGAATAGTTTTCATTATCCTGGGTTTTTTGTTATTCCAGATAAATTTGAATGTTGCTCTTTCATCTCTGTGAAGAATTGAGTTGGAATTTTGATGAGAATTGAATCTGTACAGCCATACCACCCTGAATGCATCTGATCTTGTCTGAAAGAAGTTTCTATGAAGGCTGGGTGATGCACAGCACTATAGAATAGTAATACGTGGTTAGGAAGTATTATATTACTATATTCCCTGAGCAGAATAGTAGTAGGTTTATGCCTAGGGATCATGAACTATCTAGTCCTGGGTTCTTGCCACTTTAGCAATGTCATATATGGGTTCCGTGGTTGCTTAATCCCATAACAACTGTACCACTATTGTTCCACTATCCTGCAGGCTGGTGCTCTGCAGTTCTCAGGGTATGTAACTAGGTGACATCAATGATAACCTTTCTCCTCTGGTAGTATGCAAAGTACCTTCCAGCACCATGAATGCTAGTCAGTAGAGGTGAAGCATCTAACTAATTTTTTTGTTTGTTTGTTTGTTTTTGTTTTTCGAGACAGGGTTTCTCTGTACAGCCCTGGCTGTCCTGGAACTCACTCGGTAGACCAGGCTGGCCTCGAACTCAGAAATCCAGAAATCCGCCTGCCTCTGCCTCCCAAGTGCTGGGATTAAAGGCATGCGCCACCACCGCCCAGCCTAATTAATTTTTTTAAATGTCATGTGTATTTGGTGTTTTGCCTGTGTGTATGTCTATGTGAGAATGTCAGATTCCCTGGAACTGGAGTTATAGACAGTTGTAAGCTGTCATGTGGGGGCTGGAAATTGAACCTGTGTCCTCTGGACAAGCACCCAGGGCTCTTAATCTCTGAGCCATGATGTGAAGTTTCTATTTGGGCATTAGCTCAATTTCTCATGTTTGGTGACATTGTAAGTGGTGTCTTCAGCAATCAACAGCCTTTGCAATAGCTTGTGATATATGAGCTTCTGTCTATGGTCCCCTTTGGCCAACCACTCAACAAGAGTAACCCATTCTTGGCATTGGAGGTTTTACTTAGTGGCATAAGGTATACAGTTGGGGTATTTGTCTCCCTCGCTGTATGGTAACTCTATTGAAATTCCTTTCATGTGTATATATTTTAAGAAGCCTCTATAGTAGTAGGTTTCTATATGACACTTTAAATTTTATTATTTATTTATTTATTTACATCCCAAATGTTGACCCCTCCTAATCTCCCCTTGAAGAGTTCTTCCCCCCTCCCCCCTTCACCTTTGAGAGGGTGCCCTCTCTTGGCATCCAATCTCTATAGGATTAGGTACACCTCTCCCACTGAGGCCAGACAAGGCTACATATGTACCAGGGCCTCCAGCCAGCCTGTGTATGCTCTTTGGTTGGTGGTTCAGTCTCTGAGAGCTCCTTGGGTCCAGGTTGGTTGACTCTGTTGGTCTTCCTGTGGGGTTTCCATTCCCTTCAGCTCCTTTAAACCTTCCTCTAACTCTTTCTTAGGAGTCCCTGACCTCAGTTCAATGGTTTGCTGTAAGTATCTGCATCTGTCTCAGTCAGCTGCTGGCAGAGCCTCTCAGAGGACAGCCATGCTAGGCTCCTTTCTTCAAGCACAACATGGCATCAATAATAGTGTCAGAGTTTGGTGCCCACGCATGGGATAGATCCCAAGTTGGGCTGGTCACTGGTCAGTCAGTAATTCAGTCTCTGCTCCATTTTTGTCCCTCCATTTCTTTTTTTTTTAAATTGGATATTTTATTTACATTTCAGATGCCATCCCCTTTCCCCATTTCCCCTCCCTAGAAAACCCCTATCCCATGCCCCCTTCTCCTTTTTACTTTTATACAATTTTTCAAATGTTAACCAAAGGCTTTATAAATTTGGTAATGCTCAATATCAATCAGAAGTGTAACCCAATACCCAACCTAGATATATCAACTATCTTTGACTGGCAGAGACACGTGAACGTCTGCCTCTATGTCCACCCCCCCATCTCTTTCTCTCTCTCATCACCTAGCTCCTCCTCTCCTTCTCCTCCTCCTCTCCTTACTCCTCTTCTTCCTCTCTGTACTCCTCCCACCTTAGCTCCTCCTACATATCACCCTTCCTGTTAAAATAAAACTTTTCTCTCAAAATACAATTAGAGAATAACTATACCAATTTGTGTCAGTAAGGTGCAAGATAGACCTAATACCCAGTCCATCACTTTGTTGACTAAGCAGAATCTCTGTCATCTCTCCTAACTAAAAGACTTAGTTCTGAATTTGGCTTTTTTTCTTGGCTTTAGAATGAATGTCAGCTGAAAACCATCCTCTCAAATCCTTTCTCTCAAAGTAAATAGCAAGGATTGGCTATGAGACTATAAGTTTTCAACCCTGTCAGAAATCCAGAATGACTGAGTTAACTGAAATTGTGGGAAGCACAAAGCATAGCTTCTAAAACTTAACCAATTTATAGAGACCACTGAACACCTGGACAGCCCCTATACTGCAAAATGTTGGAGCATCTGATCTTCGGCCTTCTGGCCCAGGATCATCTGACAGACCTAGTGATGCAGAATTAATAAGGGCTGATTGCTCTGTCTTGGCAGATATAATCCGTCAACTATTCTGCAAGTATGTCCTTTTCTGAACAGTGATTTGTATGTATGGAAAAAGGCAATTCTTGCCTAGTGGCTGTCTCACCACAACTGGAGTAACTCCAAAGATGCTCAATTTCTTCTTAGAATCCAAAGACAGGGAAGCTGTCAGGAGCAGACAGGTCTCTAATCAAAATGAACATTAATACAGAAATGTTTGTAACGTCAATTCTGTGGACTTCTGATGTTTTGAAAACCAACTATCCATGTAAGGTAATCTGGACTGTTGTCTGTTAACTCCTCTCAGCTATTTCTAAATAAAATCTAGAAAACACCCTAACAATAAACTCAAAGCCACAAATTTGCTATAGGCCCTTAACTCACAGTCTAACCATCTCAAATCAGTTAAAAAAGCTAAAGAAGGACTGGGTCTAAGCCTTGTATTCCTAAATGTGTTATACAGGCACAGTGCCTATGAGAGTAACAATATTCATCTCACTTTTATATCAATAAGAAGCTCATACCAATAAAAACCTTAAATTTGAAATCAAAGTAAATTTTGCACCATTTAAGAAATTATAACTTCATCTTAATAACAATTATACATATTTCTACTAGTAGGTTATGGCTATGTAATAAATCCTAGCTAATTCTCCCTGTTCCACCAAAACCACTACTTTTCCCTAGAAAGACAGCCCAATATTAACCACCTCAGTCCCCAAGCCCAGGGAATAGGGGCGCCGACTCTTCATTAACTTCTTCAAGCTGATTATGGGTGTTGAGATATTAGAAGAGGGGCAGGGGGAAGAGTAAATTGATAAGCCTCTGATGCTGTGTCTTCACTGCATCCAGCTGGAATTCCAGGACATCAGAGGTTCGAGCAGGTCTGCTCAGCTTGCTTGATGAGTAGATACACCAAGGCTATGTATTCTGCAATATACAATTCTCAAAACAAATTTTAGTATCAAGATAATTTTTTGTTTGACTTCTGGAATCTAGTCTTGAGGCAACCTGACTCTGTCATGTATAATCCATATAATTTTGGGAATTTCTATGAGGATGTGCTCCTACCATCCTTCCATTTTTGCCTCCCTGCTCTCAAATTCCTCAACACTAGGGAATCCAAACTTTCAGGCACCAAGGCCCTCCACTTCCAATGATGTCTAACCTCTTACCCCATCCCCTCTCCTCAAATTACTATGAGGGTGTGCTCCCACTATCCTCTCATTCTCACCTCCCTGCTCTTGAAATTCCCCTAACACTAGGGAATCCAAACTTTCAGGTACCAAGGCCGTCCACTTCCACTGATGACTGGCCAGGCCACCCTCAACTACCTATACAGGTGGAGCCATGAGTCCCTCCCTTTGTGTTCTCAGGCTGGAGGTTTTAGAATGGCTACTCCAGCTTGTGTCTTAGGACCATTTGCTTGAAAAATTGTTTTCCAGCCTTTTACTCTAAGGTAGAGTCTGTCTTTGTCACTGAGGTGGGTTTCCTGTATGCAGCAAAATGCTGGGTCCGGTTATGTATCCAGTCCATTAGCCTATGTCTTTTAATTGGGGAATTGAGTCCATTGATGTTAAGAGATATTAAGGAACAGTGATTGTTGCTTCCTGTTATTTTTGTTATTAGAGGTGAAATTATCTCTGTGTGGTTATTGTCTTTTGGATTTGTTGGAAGAAGATTACTTTCTTGCTCTTTCTAGGGTATAATTTCCCTCCTTGTATTGGAGCTTTCCTGCTATTATCCTTTGTAGTGCTGGGTTTATGGAAAGATATTGTGTACATTTGGTTGTGTTGTGGAATATCTTGGTTTCTCCATCTATGTTAATTGAGAGTTTTGCTGGGTATAGTAGCCTGGGCTGTCATTTGTGTTCTCTTAGGGTCTGTATGACATCTGTCCAGCATCTTCTAGCTTTTATAGTATCTGGTGAGAAGTCTGGTGTAATTCTGATAGGTTTGCCTTTATATGTTACTTAGCCTTTTTTCCTTACTGCATTTAATATTCTTTCTTTGTTTTGTGCACTTGGTGTTTTGATTATTATGTGACAGGAGGTATTTCTTTTCTGGTCTAGTCTATTTGGCATTCTGTAGGCTTCTTGTATGTTTATGGGCATCTCGTTGTTTAGGGAAGTTTTCTTCTATAATTTTGTTGAAGATATTTATTGCCCTTTAAGTTGGGAATCTTCACTCTCATCTATTCCTATTATCCTTAGGTTTGGTCTCCTCATTGTGTCCTAGATTTCCTGGATATTTTGTGTTAAGAACTTTTTGCATTTTGTGTTTTCTTTGACAGTTGTGTCAATATTTTCTATGGTATCTTCTGCACCTGAGATTCTCTGTTCTGTCTCTTGTATTCTGTTGTTGATGCTTGCATCTATGACTCCCGATTTCTTTCCCAGGTTTTCTATCTCTGGGGTAGTCTCCCTTTGTGATTTCTTTATTGTTTCTACTTCCATTTTTATGTACTGGATGGTTTTTTTCAATTCCTTCACCTATTTAGTTGTGTTCTCTTGTAATTCTTTAAGGGATTTTTGTGTTTCCACTTTAAGGGCTTCTACCTGTTTACCTGTGTTCTCCTCAAATTCTTTGAGAGTATTATTTATGTCCTTCTTAAAGTCCTCTATCATCATCATCATCATCAGAAGTGATTTTAAATCTGAATCTTGCTTTCCTGGTGATATGGGGATTTCAGGACTTTCTTGTGTGGGAGAACTAGGTTCTAATTTTGCCAAGTACCCTGGGTTGCTGATGCTTATGTTCTTGTGCTTGCCTTTCGCCATCTGGATCTCCTTAGTGCTACCTGCCCTGTCTCTGACTGGAGCCTGTCTTTCCTATTATCTTGGTTGTATCAGAACTGTGTGGGGGTGGGTGTTACTACTGGGGTAAAGCTGGGGCCCAAAATCTGCTCAGTGCTCAGGCCCAGGCCAGAAGGAACCAGTGCTCCAGGCCAGGAGTGACTTCCTGGGTCTTAGTGGGTCCCAGTTACTCCCTCTTTGGGGCAGGCTTTGCTGTCTGTTTAACTAAGATACTGCCCAGGTTAGAGCACCTGGGAGCCCCGCTTCCTCTGGGTTCTGTGAGATTGGAGGCAGAGCTGCCCGGGATCTGCTCAGTAGTCCCTGCATTTCTTTTAGACAGGAACTCTATATGACTGTAGGGGTGATATTTAGAAAATGGCGCCTGGATTGGCTTGTTCCCGGGCAGCCACCACATTCTGGCTGCTCCTCAGCTCTAACCGGGGCTCCAGCTAGCTAGATGTGCAGGCCCTGGCACCCATGAGATGCCAGCCTGGGATATGGCTCTGCCAATATACCTCGCTGCATTCACAAAGCTCAGCTGAACCCCAGACAATATCCGCCATCCTCGCAGTGCCAGGTAGAAATGAGACTCTTAAAACTTAATGCTTATCTAAAGGATTTTATATTTAGAAATGCTCAATCAACAAGATGGCCACACAATTAGAGTTGTTACCCAATATCTAACCTTTTGATAGAAGTTGCTACCCAGGACAGCTTTCGACCCATCCATGGTTCTCCGTGGCTGATAGCCTCCTTCTCTCTTCCCCTTCCTCTCTTTCTCCCCTCCCCTTCCTCTCTTTTTCTCCCAGCTCCACCTTCTCTTCTATTGCCTAATCACCGAGCTCCACTGTGAATACAATATAGCAGAATAAATATCCTGCTACATATGGCTTTCAGGAAGGTCTTCAACATTAGTTATCTCTCCCTATCTCCCCACCTCTACCCTGCTCTCCCATACCCCTCCCCATCCTCCTAATTTCTCATTTATTTGCTATAATATTATATTCAATTTCTCTTTTCTTGGAAGAGTCCTCCCTCCCTGCTGCTCCCTTACCTCTGTAGATATTCTGATTGAAACACAAATCTAAAGCTAACATCCATATATAAGAAAAAACATACAATGTTTGTCTTTTGGGGTCTGGGTTTCCTCGCTCAGCATGATGGATTATAACGCCATCCATTTAACCTACAAACTCCATAATTTCATTTTTCTTAATAGTTGAATAATATTTCACTGTGTAAATGTACCACATTTTTATTAGTTGATGGCCATCTAGAATGTTTCCAATTTTGGTTATTATGACTACATCTTCGATAAACATGTGGGAAATGTAAACATGTAGTAAGATGTTGTCTTGCTGGATGCCCAAGAGTAGTATAGCTAGAGCTCGTGGTAGGGCAACTTTCCTCTTTTTCAGGAACCTCCACACTGATTTCCATAGTGCCTGAACCAATTTGCACTCCCACCAGGAATGAGGAAGTGTTTCATTTTACCTGAATCCTTCCCAGAGCAGGCTGTACTTTTTTAAATTTTGTATTATTATTATTTTTTCTTTATCTTGAACATTCTGATTGGGGTAAGAGGAAATCTCAAAGTAGTTTTAATTTTCATTTCCCTGATGGCTAAGAACCTTCAATATTCTTTTTAAGTGATTGTGAGTTATTTGTGTTTCATCTATCAAGAAGTCTGTTGAATTCTACAGCCCATTTTTTTGTTTGTTTGTTGTTTTGTTTTTTCAAGACAGGGTTTCTCTATGTAGCCCTGGCTGTCCTGGAACTCACTCTGTAGACCAGGCTGGCCTCGAACTCAGAAATCTGCCTGCCTCTGCCTCCCAAGTGCTGGGATTAAAGGCGTGCACCACCACTGCCCACTACAGCTCATTTTTAAACTGGATTTTCTGTTTTCTTGTGTTCAGTTGGGTTTGTTCATTTGTTTTGTTGTTGTTGTTTGCTTTTTTTGTTTTGGGCTTGTTTTTGTTTTGTTTCTTTGTTTGTTTTGAATATTCTAGATACTAACCCTCTGTCATGTGTATATTGGAACAGTTTTTTTTTTTTCCATTCTGTAAGCTGCTGCCTTTCTTGAATGATGGCTGTCATTTTTTGCTGTAGAAAAGCTTTTGCATTTTATGAGGTCCCATTAGTTAATTGTTGATTGTAGTGCCTGTGCTGGGTTCTATTCAGGAAATCTTTCCTGGGCCAGTGAGCTCAAGCCTGTTCCTCACTTTCTTTTCCATCAGATTCAGGGTATCGTATTTTATGTTGAGTTCCTTGAGCCACTCGAAGTTCAGCTTTCTGCAGGGTAATAAACATGGATCTATTTGAATTTTTCTACATTCTCTATCCAGTTTGATCATCACCATCTTCTGAAGATACTATCTTTTCTCCAGAGTGTATTTTGGCTATTCTGTTAAAATTCAAGTATCAGTAGGTTTATGGAATTGTCTGGGTCTTCAATTTGGTTCTGTTGACAATGTGTCTATTTGTATGCTGATACCATGCTGTTTTTATTACTATAGCTCTGTAGTATAACTTGAGATGGTGGTGATACCTCTAGCAGTTCTTTTATTATTTGAGATTATTTTAGTTATACTGGTTTGTGTGTGTGTCTCTGTGTGATTCCATATGACATTAAAGATGGGCTCCCTTTCTTGGTGTAAGACATTGTTTGGCCACTCCCACAAGTTCTACGCCACCATTGCTCTAGCACATCTCTCAGGCAAGACAGATTGTAGGTGAAGGGTTTTATGGCTGACTTTGAGCCCAGGTTCCTCTTTCTGTAGAGAACCTTCTTTGACTAAAGAAACTAGAACATAAGGGAGAAGGCTCCAAGACTGCACGAGCTTGACCTCTCTACATTCAATGAGCTGTGTAGAAGTTGTCCTCAGCAATGCGTCCCCACTGTCGGTTTTCAGAGAATGACCTTCTGTCCTGGCATCAGCCTGGGTTCTTTAGGGATCTCCATGGAACCTTCCAGCCAACAGCTCAAGCAAATGTAACTCAGTCCCAATACTGGAAGTCTGGCTTGACTACAAGAGTCACTCTCATAGATTCCAGGAAGTTTCCACTGGAATTTTTTTTCCACTGGAATCTAGGTTTCCACAAACCCTACCAAGTTATGAGCATGGGAGATCTTTCCATCTTTTGATATCTTCAATGTCTTAAAAGTTGTTATTACACAAGTTTTTCACTTGCTTGTTTAGTTATCCCAAGATAGTTTTTGAGGCTATTGTGAAAGGTACTAGTTCCTTGATTTCTCAATATGTTTGTCATTTATATGTAGAAAAGTTATTGATTTTATGTATTAATTTTATATTCTGCTACTTTGCTGAAAGTGTTTATCAGCTCTAGAAGTTTGCTGGTGGAATCTCTCTTTTTTAACTTTTTCTTCTTTAGATTTTCTTTTTATGTACATTTCATGTATATGCTTGTTTGCCCACATGTGTCTGCACCACATGCATGCCTGGTGCCCTTGGAGCTCAGAAGACAGCATCAGATTTCTTGGAATGGGAGTAATGGATGATCGTAAGCCATTATATAGATGTTGGGATAGAACCTGGGTCCTCTAGGGGAGCAATGAGTTCTCTTAGCAACTGAGACATCTCTTCAGCCCTGGAAACAATATCTTAAGAGAGGGAGGGCTGGAGAGATGACTCAGCCATTAAGAGCACAGACTGTTCTTCCAGAGGTCCTGAGTTCAATTACTAGCAACCACATGGTGGCTCACAACCATCTGTAATGGGATTTCATTCACTCTTCTGGTGTGTCTGAAGACAGCTACAGTGTATTCATATAAATAAAAAGATAAATAATTTTTTTAAAAATGTATAAAAAATAGAGGGAGAGAAAAAAGAAGGTAATAGGATTGCATGTGACGCAAAAGTTAAAGGGGGAACTAACTCTCTATGAGGAAGGAAGGGAACCAAGCAGAGGAGGGCAGAGGGGATGGGGGAGGGAGTGTGAGAGAGGAGACATATTGGAACAAAGTCTAATGATGCACATGTATGGACATGCCACAGTGAAATGTCTTGCTTTTTGTATTAATTTAAAGTTTTTCTATCATGAAATAGAGAAAATCTAAATCTAAAAAGCACTATATAATGATCACTTTGATAATAGAAGCTTAAATTGAAGACGTAATAATTTATGTCCATTCTGGCCAATCCAGATTACTTTTGTTCTTTTTGGGTGGAAATTAACTTCATTATTTAAATAACTTCTGTGTATAACTGAGCTGTTCTGGTAATATCTGCACTTAATTCCTTACCTTTCCATTTCCTAGTATTAGAATCTGAAAACATTTTTAAATGTCTTTTCTTTCAATGTACTTATCAATGTCTAAGTTATAAACTGCCTTTTTTCTTATGAGAAGTTTCTTGAGGGCTGGGCTAGAGCTCAGTTGGTACAGTACTCACATAGAATTTTCAAGGCTGGGGTCAGCGGCACTGCAAAAAATGTAGAAATTAGAAAAGTTTTTAAATTGCAGTTCCTTTTCCAAGTCCTTTTTAGATAGAGCTCATAATGGACTGAAAACCTAGGAAGGCCATTGGGCCTGAGGAGAAGCCACAAGCATCCACTAGCTCTCTCTCCACTGCCCAGTGCTGAGTCTTCCCAGTAAGCAGAGTTCCATATTCTCATTAAAAAACAAACAAAAAACAGATTATCACCATCAGCAATTAAGGAAAATGATGCAAGCAGAGGCTTCCAACAGCAGCAGGAGCAGGTCACATGACCCAGTAAGCTAGCTCACTTCGTCAAAGGTCATCTTCAAAACAGGATGTCTCCTGTCAGCCTAGACCCATTGAACAGTTTGCGTATCTGTCTGAAGAGGAAAAACAGTTGGTACCTGACATCTGTAGTGGGATGTTTAACTTATAGAGTATTTTCACATTGTTAATTACAGGTTTGTTATACCTATAAACAACAAAAAAAAAATCAAGAAATAGATTAATTGAAACAAAATACTGGTAAATATTATAAAATTCCACAGGAGAAATAATGACCATGGCAAGTCTCTGACTCATCAGATCGTGTTATTGCATGTTATGGTTTGTATGTAAAATGTCCCCTTAAGGCTCATGTATTCGAGCACCTTGTGCCCTGCTGCTGATTTGGGGGACATTGTGGAAACTTTACCAGTTGACTCTGCTTGGAGGACATGACTCCCTATGGGACAGCCTTGAGGGTTCTAGCCCAGCTCCACTTCTGGCTCCAGCCTCAGCTTCCTAGCCTGCTACAATGTGAGTAACCTAACATAGTTCCATGGAGCCACTCACCACAGATGATGGACTGCATCCCTAAACTGTCAGAATAAATCCTTCCTTAAGTGTTCCTTTCAAGTGTTTTGTCTCCCCAAGAGGCAAGTACACTGAGAGTCCAATGTGTATCCAGTATGCGCCAGATACTGTGAGACTCATAAAGTAGGTAAGATGATTCCAGTTCTGAGGCGTGCAAGTCTGTTGAGGAGAGGCATCCATGTCAACAGTCACTAGTCATTGTAAGTTTTATTTGACGGTTACATCTGGGGCTATGGAGATTGATTGCCTTGAAAATGGGCCTGACTTTGAGCCCCAGAACTCACATACAAATATAACGTATGAAAAAAATACCAGTGGTGGTGTGCACTCGAGTCAGGGGGACCTCCTTTGTGTACCTTCATATACTTTGATATCAATGGGTCAGGGGGCCACGCTGAGATTTCATTTCGCTTCAGTCAGAATGGCTATCATTGTGAAAAGAGAAAATAGCAGGGACACAGGATAAAAAGAAATCGTATGCTCCATTGGTAGGGATATAAATTAGTACAACCACTGTGAAAGCAATAAAACCAGAAGCAGCGTTCCCACTCGCCAGGCACGGCGGAACCATTCCTGGTATAAACCTGAAGGAATCGAAGTCTGCACTCAGCACCCAGCGCACCACGACTTTGGTGCCACTGCCCTTGAACTGCGGCCTCAGTGAGCCTGTGGCCTCCCTTCCACCCTCACCACACTGAACTGTTACCAACTGCCATCTTCCTTACCTCAATATCAGTTTCCCACCATCCTCCCTCCAGCTGCACCAAAGCCACACAACTCAGTGTGTTCGTGGCACCCCTTCCCCCTCCCCCACAGCGCATTGCAGTGATTAGGAACTTGGACTCTGCCTCTGTTTTGGAGCCTGCTTCTCCTATCCCATATCTAAGTGACTTGAGGTAGAACACTGTCCCACTCTGAGAATGAAGACTTTCATCTGTCAGAAGTGTCCATCAATATTAAACAGCAAGTAAAGTACTTGGCACAGTTCCTATTAATTGGTACTTGGTGTGTTCTAGTTATTCATACCTCCCTTTGATTCTCACAGAGGCTCCTTCTGGCCTGTCTGCGCCCTGTGTGCTACTCTAGTGCCCCCCCATCTCCACGGGAATACCTATGAGAGCTAAGACTGCAGAGGAAGGATGAAGCTGTGTATTCAGATTTGCTGTTCTGTTTTGTTCTCTACACAGATTTTCTTGCTTTTAGGCGGAATGTGTTTTCTGCTGGCGATTGGACATGGCATTTGGGAGAACAACAGAGGCTACTTCTTCCAGGCATTTCTCCCATGGGAGCACTATATTACTTCACCAGCTACGAGTTCTTCCCTCGCTTTCTGGTCCTACTTCATAGTGCTCAACACCATGGTACCCATTTCCCTCTATGTCAGGTGGGCATCTTTGACCATCTCTGTACAGGGAGGGCATGACCTTACTCTTCCTGCTTTAATAATCAACGAGAGTATGATATTATAGAAAGCACATGTTGTGTGTGCTCTCTTGTTTTTAAAGACAAGAGCTTGCTATGTAGTCTAAACTGACTTCAAACTTCAGATCCTCCTGTCTCAGTGTCAGTACTGGGATTCCAGGTACGTTCCACCATTCCACCAAAGCTCACTTTAACTCTTTTCTTTCCACAGACTTGGTGCGTGAAACACTCTGAGGAGTATCTAGAAGTTGCATAAATGTCTTTCATGTCTAGAACACTGTGCTAGATATTATGTGATTTATATAAAAGGATAATTGTCCATCCCCTTAAGTAACCTGTAAGTTATATAAGACATGCAAACACATGAAACAATTAGTAAACGACACACAAACTTGTTGATTAACTATACCAGACAGCCTTTCCATACCAGTGAGATAGGTTCTAAACAGTCACTCACATATGTTATACAGAACTCAGAATACATTTTTCCATTAAAAAAAAAATGGAAAATACGTGTGGTGGTTTGAATAAGAATGCTCCCTACAGGCTCATTAATGCTCAATAGGATTAGGAGGTGTGGCCCTGTTGAAGTGGGTGTGGCCTTGTTAGAGGAAGTATGTCACTGGGGGTGGGCTTTGAGGTTTCAAAAGCCCATGCCAGACCCAGTGTCTCTTTCTCTCCCTGTTGCTTGTGGATCAGGATGTAAAACTTTCAGCTCCAGGGCTAGGTCTGCCTGCCTGCCACCATGTACCCCGAAATGATGATAATGGACTAACCCTGTGAAACTGTAAGCAAGCCACCAATTAAATGCTTTCTTTTACAAGTGTTGCCTGATCATAATGCCACTTCATAAAAATAAAGCAAGGTATATGCTTTATGATCTAAGTTGAGTTCCAAATGTATGTTTATATAAGTTTTCTCTTCTAAAAAATTTATAACTTTATTTTATTTAATATTGTGAATTTAAGTTTTCAAAGTTTTTCTAAGTTTCATTATGTTTTCTGGCTTTCATTGGAGTGCATTGTAACAGTCCCTGTTTCACCTCTAATTTTATTAATTTGAGTTTTTTTTTCTATTTCCTTTGATTAGTGTGGGTCTGTAAATTTTATTTGTCTTTTAAAGAACCAATTTTGTGTGTGTATGTGTGTGTGTGTGTGTCTGTCTGTCTCTGTCCCTCCTTTCCAAGTCTCCTAAAGCCTGACTTCTGATATCCTAACCCTGAAAGCATTCTCCATAACAGAGTTACCTTATTTAATAAATGACAACCTAGTATGTGCCACATCCTTTACTGGGTGCTAGGGATAGAAAACTGAATGATAAAGCATCAGTTTCTCTAGAGACATTTGTTTGTAGCTGTGGAGACCAATAAAGAATTATAGTACAATACAAACATCCTGTAACCAAAATGTGCATGCGTATTGTAAACGCTGTAAGGAGACATAGATGAGCTCTGCCCAGGGAGGCTTAGGAAAGTTTGCAGGAAAGGTAAGCCTCAGACTGTATTTGAAAAGCAAGTGAATAAAGAATACTGAGGTGGACAGTTTTTCAGCTATAAGGTGTGGAAGTTTTCTCAAATTAGACCAAAGTATCAGATCCAAAAGAACATAAATTACAAGCAAAAGAGTTTGGATTTTATATTATAAGCAGTAATGACCAACCAATATCTAAGAAACAATGTGAATTATTAATATAATTACATACAACTATATAATATTAATCATGTAATATAGATATAAGTGGCATATTATATGATATATTGTTTATGTATTAAACAATATAATAGGTTATAATAAACCCATATTGTATATGACATAATGTATCTGGCTCTAAGTACTTTTAAAAAGATCTGAAAATGGGAGCTGGAGAGATGGCTCAGTGGTTAAGCACCTGTTGCTCTTGCAGAGGACTTAGGTTCAGTCTCTGGCACCTTCATGGTAGCTCACAAAGATTTGTATTTCCAGTTTCAGGGGATGTGGTGCCCTCTTCTGGCCTCTGAGGGCACCAGGCACAGGCAAAACACTAACTAATATACTATAAAAAAA
>JANHMN010000004.1:96101442-96135431 GCA_030674055.1 Rhabdomys pumilio | reverse complement strand
TGTGTGTGTGTGTGTGTGTGTGTGTGTGTGTGTGTGTGTACACTAATCAGCCTGAACCTGTTGAAGAGCCTTCTCCTGCTCCAGGCCCCACACAAAGCTAGCAGCTTTCTGAGTCACTTGATATATAGGTTGAAGTAACACACCCAGGTGAGGAATGTCCTGTCTCTAGAATCCAAACAGACCCACTATAATTGTGATTCTTTCTTGATGGTAGAAGAGGCAGGTACAATAATTTATCTTTCACCTTAAAAGGTGCTTTTCTAGTTCAGAGTCCAAAACTCTTCCATACTCCTCCAAACAACAGCATGGTCAGGCCTATGGCAGTAATACCCTATGCCTTGTACTAACTTCTGTCTTAGTCAGTGTTCTATTGAGTCACCATGATCCTACCAACACTTACAAAAAAAAAGCATTTAATTGGAGACTTGCTTACAGTTTCAGCAGGCTAGTGTATTATCATCAAGGCAGGAAGCAGACAGCATGGTGCTGAAGCAGTAACCAAAAGCTTGACATTCTGATTCACAGGCAGCAAATAGAGGGGAAGACACTGCCTGGCATGGGCGTTTGAATCCTCAGAACCCAGGCCCCAGCAACACACCTACTCCAAGAAGGCCATGCCTCCTAATCGCTCCAAACAGTTCAACTGGGGACCAAGCACTCAAACGTATGAGCCTATGGGGCCATTCTCATCCAAACCACAGTACAATCATTATAAACATTTTCAAATAGGGGCTGGGATATAACTCCTTTGGTAAAGGACTTGCCTTAAAAGCATGAGGATGTGAGTTTGGACCACCCACATAAGAAGCTGATGCAGCCACTCTCTTCCATAGCCCCAGTGCAGCGAGACAGTCACTGGAGGTCACAGGCCAACAAGCTAGATAAAGAGGCAAGCCCCTCAGTGAGAGATGCTATCTTAAAATGTAATGTGGAAAGAGAAGTGTCCTTGATGACGGTGAGGACTGCATTTATTTGTGGGTATAAGGACAAATACTTAGATTGTAGTTAGAAATGATGCTGACTTAATAAATTGGCAGTTGTAGATTCTTATCAAAGATCCAGGGCTTCACTCACCCTGTGTAGTTGGCTAGGTTTCCAGTTCCAGGAATGGTTCTTTATGTTGGGTGGGTCTTAAGTCCAATTAGAAAGCTGTTGGTTACTGCCAAGGTGTGTATACCACTACTGCGCCCTTGGGGCTGTTGTGCTGTACAGGTCTTTGTTATGGTTTGTAGGTATCAGGTGGGTATAACTATTGGTTGCTGTCTTCCTTTAGAAGCTTTCAAGGCACATCCTGGAGCCCAAAAAGCTAGTCCTCAGGGAAGATGCTTTCAGGTCAGTTCCAGTTCAGGGGTCTCTAGACCCAGACTGAAATAGATGGTGTCTTCAGTAATAGAGACTCACAGAAAACCACAACCAATCAAATGCAAAGTTGTGGAGCCAAGTTCCAACTAATGCATCTGTAGTACAACTCAGTACAACTCCCACACCTAAAGATAGGAGGTTATAGCAGAAGGGCCGGAAAGATGACAAGAGCCAGAGGAACAGGAAGTTTGCTGTGACATGGTCTCCTAAAGTCTTACCAACATGACTGCCAGAACACGAGCTGAATAAGGATGACAGCAGCAGACAAGCTAACATGGATTGGCGAGGCTGAGGAGGTAGAGGTGGTAGCCACGCAAAGAATTACAGGCAACTAAGGAATGCGGAGAACAGGAGTAGTCTTGTCCAGAGAACTACACACCAACTGGTTATCCAACACCAAACATACATGGGAGTAACATTATATATACAGATTTAGCAGATTGTACTTATGTATTTAAGAATACACACACACACACACACACCTGCATGTAGCCATGGTTAGTGAAAAGCCATGAATTTAAAAGAGGTGCATATGGGAGAGTTTTTAAGGGAGGAATGAACTGAGGGGGAAGAATGATATAAAAACTAATTTTAAACTTATTTTACATATTTGTATGTATATGCCTACATGTCTACCTGTGCACAACATACCTGCAATACCATGAAGGACACTGACTGGATCCCCTGGAACTAGACTTATAGGTGGTTGTAAGCTGCCTGGTGCAAATACTGGGAGCCAAACCCAAGCCTTCTTCAAGAGCATCAACTGCTCAAAACTGCTGAGCCACCTCTCCAGCACCACACACACGCACGCACAGAGAGAGAGAGAGAGAGAGAGAGAGAGAGAGAGAGAGAGAGAGAGAGAGAGAGACATATATACATATATGTGGAGAAGGTGGCAAACAGAAATCACAGTATGTGTGCTCTTTCCAGGATCCATTTCTTTACATTACATCCTGGTCATCTTTGCATCTCAGCAGATCTTATTCTGCAGTATCATTATAACTGTTGTGTATATTGTCGCAGTGAACTGGAATACCTGGTTAGCTATCCATTTCCCTATTGTGTCTCATGTTCTTTTACCAGTACAGCAACATTTGGTAAGCCTCTTGATGATCTAGTTCTTTATTTCTATAATAAAGTCCTGGCATCAAAATTAGCTAGACAAACTAGATATGCTTGCACCCCACAATAAATATATAAAAATTCCTTTTTTCCCATATCTTGATACTAAGTTTTAACAATTTTTTAATCTGTGCATATCAAATTGATAGAAATTGTGTCCCCACCCTTTTCTGACTCAAGGTTTCCCTACATAGCCCAGGCTAACCTGAAACTTGATTCTCCTACCTTAGGCTTTTGTTTCTGGTAGTTGAGTCTTGTACCACCACACCTGGCATATTACTTTTAATTAATGTATTGTAACTAATACATAAAAACAAAATTAGATGTTTGTGGGCTACAATGTAATGTTCTGGTTTTGGTTGTTTTTGTTATTGTCCTTTTGAGACAGGGATTCTCTGTGTAACAACACTGGCTGTCCTGGAACTCATTTTGTAGACCAGGCTAGCCTCAAACTCACTGAGATCTGCCTGCCTCTGCCTCCTGAGTCTGGGATTGAAGGTACACACCATCATGCCTAGCGTGTCTTCACATATGTATACATTGTGTAAGGTTCAAGTCAGGGTAAATACATCTCCTCAAACAGTTATCCTTTCTTTATGTTAAAAATATTCAGAATACTCACTGGATGGTTCAGGAGAGCTGGCCCCACCCCTCACTTGCTTCAGCACTTGGGAGAGCGAGTGGAGCGTGTGGGAAGGTTGGAGTGGGGACACCCATACCTCGCCTGGGCAGTGCGGTAAAACTGGCTCTGGTAGTGTGGGAGAGCTGGCCTCCAGGGCATGAGAGCGGGAAAACTGGCCCCAGTACTGGAGAGCTGGCTTCACTCCTTACTTGGGCAAAGCACAAGAATTGGCCATAGAGGTATGGATGGGGAACAGCTGGCAGCCTGACCCTCAGCTACCACTCAGGCCCAGGCCCAGGCCCAGCACTTTGAATTGGCCCACCAGCAGTTTACAGATCTAACCCATCTATAAACTGCTGGATCATAAAGGGGCTGGTCCTGCAGATCCAAAGCCGCAGGATCCCCATGACACAGGGCAACAACAGGGTAGCCAAAAGGCGTGCTGATGAGGAACCAGCTTTGATAGTGCAGCAGGAGCCAGAGGCCTGGACTAGACCAGCGGCTCACTGTAGTGAGCATTTGCAGGTAAAGATGTGTGGACAAAAGGGTGTACTGTGAGACACACCGTGATACACCGAAGCTTCCATGGCAGGATGGTTTTGATTTGGTTGGCTTGGGGGGTTTTTTGTGTGTGGTGGGGCGAGGGGAGGTTGCAAGGGCAGAGGGTAGATATGGAGAGATTGGGATAGATAATATGAAACTTGTTGGGGTTCAGGAATCGCCATACAAACCATACAAACACCAGTCTCAGTTAAGCAAGGATAGTTGATTGAATACACACCTTAATACTAAATGTTCAGGACTGAAAAAAAAAAAAAAAGACTCAGAAGCCAAATTCTGGTACTAGTCTGCTCTCAGGGTAGGCTTTTTATAGGATAAACCAGGTTTTAAAGTCTAAAGGGCAAGGAGGGGAGCAGTTGGCTTCCTAGACAAAGTATTATCAGCGGACCTTTACGCTGAGGTGAGTAAGGGGGTGGGGAGGTGGATGGATGCTGACCAGGAGAATTTCAGAATTCAATCATAATTTTTTTTTTTTTTTGGCTCTTCAGTGTCAGCCACAAAATCCACAGTGAGCTCATTCATACGTAGGTGCAGGAAGTGCTACCAATGGCCAGCTCTGACTCAAGATATTTTAGACTTAGCAATTCATACTGACCTTTGGCTTGATGGGTCCTATGTAAAGCTTTGTGGAATTTCTTAAGATTAGCAAACCTCATACAGAACACACGGAACAAAAGAGGGTGTGCGGTCAGCATTGTCCTTGCTCTGAGCCAGGTTGTTTCTCTGTGTCAGTGACTGGCAGGCATGTTACAGCAACACTATAAAATAGCTGGCAGGCATGGAACAGAATGGCTACAGCTATTTTGGCAGGAGGTAGGAGGCATCAGACCATAACAAAATTCACTAAGAATGAGTAAAAAGTTTCTTAAATATTCAGAATGCCTTTTTCCAGTTTTTTGAGATGTATATAGCACAATTTGTTCTCTCTAGTCACACTGATGATTCTTGTCCCTTACCTGACCTCTGGGATTTAGTATTCGCAGCTCCCATACAGTATCTCATTATTTAATCCCATGCTGTGATTGACAGTTAGGTGGACTCACGTGTATTCTTCTTTCCCCTCTCCTCTCCTTACCGAACACTTTCAGGTCTTGTTCTTATTGATAAGTCATCTTTATACAGTAAGAATAGCTCTCCTCTTCTCATTAACACATTGTTGCCACTGTTGTTCTCCTTTTATCTTTAAATTATTAGATTCCTTTTTTTTAGTTATATTTCTATTTATTGAGTGGGAGCTGCCACTGTGTACACATGGAGGTCGGAGGTCAACTCCCAGGAACTGGTTCTTTTCTTTTACCATGTGGGTTCTCAGGATCAAACTCAAGTTGCTGAATAATCTCTTTGGCTCAGTTTTTAGTGCCTTTAAATATTTATACTCTGGGGACTGAAGGGATGGCTCAGCAGTTCAAAGTACTTGCTGCTCTCACAGAGGAGCTGGGTTCAGTTCCTAGCACCTCCATGGTAGTTTACAGCCATCAGCAACTCCAGTTTCAGGGGACCTGACACTCCTCTGACCTCTGCAGATATCAGGTATATATGTGGTCCACTTCCATACATTCAGGCAAGACACTCAAACACATAAAATAAATCTAGATGGTTTTACCATGTACAGTCTTGAATTCATTTTCAAATATGTTGACCTTTTTCCTTTGTGGGAATACTATGTACTCCTAATCCATTGGTTATAAAATTATCTATCTCTTCGTGGTTTGTTTTATTGTTTTTTACAAAGTGTTGTAACTCAGCTTTTATTTATGGGTTTGATTTTATTTTTATTTTATTTTATTTTATTGGGCATTATATTTACATTTCAGATTTTATCCCCTTATCCCACTTCCCCACACCACCCAGAAACCTCCTATCCCATCCCCCCCATCATGCTTCTATGAGGCTGTGCCCCCACTTACACTCCACCCCCACTCCCACCTTCCCACCTCTCTGCCACCTATGCCCGACAAGGCCATCCTCCCCTACATATACAGCTAGAGTCTTGGGTCCCTCCCTATGTGCTCCCAGGTTTGTAGTTTAGACCCTGGAGAGCTCTGGTTGGTTGGTATTGTTGCTCTCCTCATGGGGTCACAAGCCCTTTCTGCTCCTTAAGTCTTCTAACTTCTTCATTGGGAAACCCTTGATCAGATCAATGGTTAACTGTGAGCATCGTCCTCTGAATGTGTCAGTCTCTGGGCAGACCTCTAAGGAGACAGCTATATCATGTTCTTGTCAGCATGCACTTCCAGTCATCCACATCAGTGTCTAGCTTAGGTGACTGTACATGGGATGGGTACCCAGGTGGAATGGTCTACAGATGGCCCCTCCTTCAGTTTCTGTCCCATGTTTTGTTTCCATATTTGCTCCCTTGAGTATTTTTGTTACTCCTTCTGAGTAGGACTGAGGCATCCTTGCTTGGTCTTCCTTCTTAATGAGCTTCATGAGGTCTGTGAGTTGAGACTTCGCTATTCCAAGCTTTTGGACTAACATTCACTTATCAGTGAGTAAATACCATGTGTGTTCTTTTGTGATTGGGTTAACTCACTCAGGATGATAATTTCTAGTTCCATCCATTTACCTAAGAATTTCTCAAATTCATTATTTTTAATAGCTGAGTAATATTCCATTGTGTAAATGTACCACATTTTTTTTATCCATTCCTCTGTTGAGGGACATTTGGGTTCTTTCCAGCTTCTGGCTATTATAAATAAGGCTGCTATGAACATAGTGAAGCATATGTCCTTGTTATATGTTGGAGAATCTTCAGGAGTGGTATAGCTGGATCTACAGGTAATGCTGTGTGTAATTTTCTGAGGAACCACCAGACTGATTTCCAGAGTGGTTGTACCAGCTTGCAATCCCACCAACAATGAAGGAGTGTTCCTCTTTCTCCACATCCTCGCCAGCATCTACTATCACCTGAGTTTTTTATCTTAGCTATTCTGACTGGTGTGAGGTGGTAACTCAGGGTTGTTTTGATTTACATTTCCCTGATGACTAAGGATGTTGAGCATTTCTTAAGGTGCTTCTCGGCCATTCGAGTTTCCTCTGTTGAGAATTCTTTGTTTAGCTCTATACCCCATTTTTAATAGGGTTATTTGGTTGTCTGGAGTCTAATTTCTTGAGTTCTTTGTATATCTTAGATATTAACCCTCTATCACATGTAGGATTGGTAAAGATCTTTTTCCAATCTGTTGGTTGCCATTTTGTCTTATTGACAATGTCCTTTGCCTTACAGAAGCTTTGCAATTTTATGAAGTCCCATTTGTCAATTCTTGATCTTAGAGCATAAGCCATTGGTGTTCTGTTCAGGAACTTTCCCCCTGTGCCTAGATATTTGAGGGTCTTCTCCACCTTCTCTTCTGTTAGTTTCAGTGTATCTGGTTTTATGTGAAGGTCTTTCATCCACTTGGACTTGAGCTTTGTACAAGGAGATAAGAATGGATTGATTTGCATCCTTCTATATGTTGACCTCCAGTTGAACCAACACAATTTGTTGAAAATGCTGTCCTTTTTCCACTGGATGTTTTTAGCTCCTTTGTCAAAGATCAAGTGATCATAGGTGTGTGGGTTCATTTCTGGATCTTCAGTTCCATTCCATTGATCTTCCTGCCTGTCTCTGTACCAATACCATGTAGTTTTTATCACTATTTCCTTGTAATACAGTTTGAGGTAAGGGATGGTGATTCCCCCAGAAGTTCTTTTATTGTTGAGAATAGTTCTCACTATCCTGGTTTTTTTGTTATTCCAAATGAATTTTCAAATTGCTCTTTCTATCTCTATGAAGAATTGCTTTGGAATTTTCATGGGGATTGCATTGAATCTATAGATTGCTTTTGGCAAGATGGCCATTTTTCCTAAATTAATCCTGCCAATCCAGGAGCATGGAAGATCTTTCCATCTTCTGAGATCTTCTTCTATTTCTTTCTTCAGAGACTTGAAGTTCTTGTCATATAGATCTTTTACTTGCTTGGATAGATTCACTCCAAGGTATTTTATATTGTTTGTAACTATTGTGAAAGATGTCATTTCTCTAACTTCTTTCTCAGCCTGTTTATCTTTTGAATAGAGAAGGCTACTGATTCATGTGAGTTGATTTTATATCCAGCCACTTTGCTGAAGTTGTTTATCATGTTTAGGAGTTCTCTGGTGGAAATTTTAGGGTCACTTAAGTATACTATCATATCATCTGCAAATAGTGAAATTTTGACTTCTTCCTTTCCTATTTGTATCCCTTTGACTTCCTTTTGCTGTCTAATCATTCTAGCTAGGACTTCCAGTACTATATTGAATAGGTAGGGTGAAAGTGGACAGCCTTGTCTAGTCCCTGATCTTAGTGGGATTGCTTCATGTTTCTCTCCATTTAGTTTGATGTTGGCTACTGGCTTGCTGTATATTGCTTTTACTATGTTTAGATATGGGCCTTGAATTCCTGATCTTTCCAAGACTTTTAACATGAAGGGATGTTGAATTTTGTCAAATGCTTTCTCAGCATCTAGTGAGATGATCATGTGGCTTTTTTCTTTGAGTTTATTTATGTAGTGGATTACATTGATGGATTTCTGAACATTGAACCATCCCTGCATTCCTGGAATAAAACCTACTTGATAATGATGAATGATTGCTTTGATGTGTTCTTGGATTCAGTTTGTGAGAGTTTTATTGAGTATTTTTGCATCAATATTCATAAGAGAGATTGGTCTGTAGTTCTTTTTCTTTGTTGTTTCTTTGTGAGGTTTAGGTATGAGCGTAATTGTAGCTTCATAGAACGAATTGGGTATTGATCCTTCTGTTTCTATTCTGTGAAATAATTTGAAGAGAATTGATATTAGGTCTTCCTGGAAGGTCTTATAGAATTCTGCACTAAAACCATCTGGTTCCAGACTTTTTTTTGGTGGGGAGACTTTTAATGACTGCTTCTATTTCTTTAGGGGCTATGAAACTGTTTAGATGGTTTATCTGCTCCTGTTTTAATTTTGATACTTGGTATCTGTCTAGAAAATTGTCCATTTCATACAGATTTTCCAATTTTGTTGAGTATAGGCTTTTGTAGTAGGATCTTACAATTTTTTTTTTAATTTCCTCAGTTTCTGTTGTTATGGCTCCCTTTTCAGTTCTGATTTTATTAATTTGAATACTGTCTCTGCACCCTTTGGTTAGTCTGGCTAAGTGTTTGTCTATCTTGTTGATTTTCTCAAAGAACCAGCTCCTGGTTTTGTTGATATTTTATATAGTTCTTTCTGTTTCTACTTGGTTGACTTCAGTCCTGAGTTTGATTATTTCCTGCCGTCTACTCCTCTTGGGTATATTAGCTTCTTTTTGTTGTAACACTTTCAGGTGTGTTGTCAAGTTGTTAGTGTATGCTCTTTCCAGTTTCTTTTTGTAGGCACTTAGAGCTATGAGTTTTCATCTTAGTACTGCTTTCATGGAGTCCCACAAGTTTTGATATCATGTGTCCTCATTTTCATTAAATTCTAAAAAGTCTTTAATTTCTTTCTTTATTTCTTCCTTATCCAAGTCATTATTGAGTAGAGCGTTGTTCAGTTTCCACGTGTATATGGGCTTTCCGATGTTTTTGTCCATATTAAAGACAAGTCTTAGTCCATGATGGTCTGATAGGGTACAAGGGATTATTTCACTATTATTGTGTGAGGTGCAATGTATGCTTTAAGCTTTAGTAAAGTTTCTTTTATGTATGTGGGTGCCCTTGCATTTGGGGCATAGATGTTCAGAATTGCAAGTTCCTCTTGGTACATTTTTCCTTTACTGAATATGAAGTGTCCTTCTTTGTCTTTTTTGATTACTTTTGGTTGAAAATTGATTTTATTTGATATTAGAATCGCTACTCCAGCTTGTTTTTTGGGACCATTTGCTTGGAAGATTGTTTTCCATCCTTTTATTCTGAGGTAGTGTCTGTATTTTTCACAGAGGTGTGTTTCCTGTATGTAGCAAAATGCTGAGTCGTGTTTATGTATCCAGTCTGATAGTCTATGTCTTTTTATTGGAGAATTGAGTCCATTGATATTAAGAGATATTAAGGAAAAATGAATGTTGCTTCCTGTTATTTTTGTTATTGGTGGTGGAGTTATGTTTGTGTAGCTATCTTCTTTTAGGGTTGTTGGAAGATTACTTTTTTGCTTTTTCTAGGTTGTACTTTCCCTCCTTGTGTTGGAGTTTTCCACCAATTATCCTTTGAAGTGCTGGATTTGTGATAAGATATTGT
This sequence comes from Rhabdomys pumilio, assembly GCA_030674055.1. NCBI lineage: Eukaryota > Metazoa > Chordata > Mammalia > Rodentia > Muridae > Rhabdomys > Rhabdomys pumilio. Next base: position 96,125,550 of record JANHMN010000004.1, on the reverse strand, counting down.
GTACATTTGGTTTTGTTATGGAATATTTTGGTTTCTTCATCAATATTGATTGAGAGTTTTGCTGGGTATAGTAGTCTGGGCTGGCATTTGTGTTCTGTTAGGGTCTGTATGATATCAGTCCAGGATCTTCTGGCTTTTATAGTCTCTGATGAGAAGTCTGGTGTAATTCTTATAGTCTGCCTTTATATGTTACTTTACCTTTTTCCCTTACTGCTTTTAGTATTTTTTCTTTGTTTTGTACATTTGATGTTTTGATTATCATGTGGCGGGAAGTATTTCTTTTCTGGTCTAAACTGGAGTTCTGTAGGCTTCTTGTATATTTATGGACATCTCTTTCTGTGGATTAGGAAAGTTTTTCTCTATAATTTTGTTGAAGATATTTACTGGTCCTTTAAGTTGGGAGTCTTCACCCTCATCTATACCTATTATCCTTAGGTTTGACCTTCTCGTTGTGTCTTGGATTTCCTGGATGTTTTGGGTTAGTAGCTTTTTGTATTTTGCATTTTCTTTGACAGTTGTGTCAATGTTTTCCATGGTATCTTCTACACATGAGATTCTCTCTTCTATCTCTTGTATTCTGTTGGTGATGCTTGTGTCTATGACTCCTGATCTTTTTTCTAGGTTTTCTATCCCCTTTGTGATTTCTTTATTGTTTCTACTTCCATTTTTAGATCTTGGATGGTTTTGTTTAATTCCTTCATCTGTTTGGTTGTATTTTCTTGCAATTCTTTAAAGGATTTTATGTTTCCTTTTTAAGGGCTTCTATCTGTCTACCTGTGTTCTTCTTAAATTCTTTGAGAGTGTTATTTATGTCCTTCTTAAAGTCCTCTATCATCATCATGAGAAGTGATTTTAATTCTGAATTCTGCTTTTCTGGTGTGATGGGGTGTTCGGGGCTTGCTATGATGGGGAACAAGGTTCTGATGATGCCATATAACTTTGGATTCTGTTGCTTACGTTCTTGTGCTTGCCTTTTGCCATCTGGTTAACTCTAGTGCTACCTGTACTCACTGTCTCTGACTGAAGCCTGCCTTTCTAGTTATCTTGCTTGTGTCTGATCTCCTCGGGGTCCAGATGTCTCTGTGATCTTTTAATCCTGAGCTCCAGCTGCTCTGAGTACAATGGTACCTCTAAGATGTCTCAGGATATGGTGTCTTTAAGGTAGCAGACCAGCTAGTTGTCTGCTGCTCTGGGCACAGTGTCTCCTCTAGGATGTCTCAGGATAAGGTGCCCACTGCTCTGAGTGCAGTGTCTCCTCTAGGATGTCTCAGGATAAGGTGCCCACTGCTCTGAGTGCAGTGTCTCCTCTAGGATGTCTCAGGATAAGGTGTCCACTGCTCTGAGTGCAGTGTCTCCTCTAGGATGTCTCAGGATAAGGTATCCACTGCTCAGAGTGCAGTGGTTCCTCTAGGATGTCTTGGGATATGTTGTCTGTCGCTCTGAGTTCAGTTGTTCCTCTGCCACTCTGGGTTTAGTGGTACCTCTGCCACTCTGGGTTCAGTGGACCCTCTAGGATGTCTCGGGATCTGGTGTCCACACAGGAGCAGACCAGGCGGGGATCTGCACCAGGCCTCAGATCCGGGAGAGGGGCGGAAAGGAAGGGTATTCTGCCACTCTGGGTTCAGTGGACCCTCTAGGATATCTCATGAGGGATCAGGTGTCCACACAGGAACAGACCAGGTGGGGGTCTGTGCCAGGCCTCAGATTCGGGAGAGGGGCGGAAGGGGAGTGCTATTTTGCAGAGGCAGGGTTTGGGTGTCTGCTGGAATCTTCGCGCTCCCACACCCAGCTATGGGCATAGGGCAGTGTGTGGGTGTTCTTACCTACAGCTCTGGGTTCAGTGGACCCTCTAGGATGTCTCAGGAGGGATCTGGTGTCCACACAGGAGCAGACCAGGTGGGGTCTGCACCAGGCCTCAGATCCAGGAGAGGGGTAGAAGGGCATGGGTTTGATTTTAAACATCTCTTCTTAGAATCTCTTTGCCTTGAGGATATCCCTCGTCTAATCACTGTCTGCTAGACCCAATCCCTTAGCCACTTGACTTATATACAGCTAACCCTACCATCTTGTTCGCATTCACCCAAAGAGCTGAGGTAGGGAATGCAAAAACAACCTGTGTCTTACCAAAACAACAACACCTTCCAGTTGTGAGTCTCCTCTATATTAATTGCCATCTACTGATGAACGAGGCTCCCTGATGAGGGCTGAGTAATGCACTAATCTTTGGGTCTAACACTAAGTATTAGGCATTAGTGTAACTCTCTATTTAGTTAGCAGAGTCATACTAGTATGCTCTCCCCTGTGGCCTGTGACCTACCTTGCCTCAACTTCTCCACCCTGTGGAGAAGTGCCCAGTGCCAGGCATGAATCCCATCTTACAGAGCAGGCCTTAAATCCAGTCAGAAAGTGGTTGGTTACTGTCATAACATCTGTGTCTTTATTGCAACAGTGGGCATCTCTTTCCAAGACAGTTTGTCATGTTGCCAGCAGGGTTAACAGATGGGTAAGACTGATGAATACTTTTCTGCCCTGGTCCTGTGCATAGCAGCTTGCAGCTAATAAAGCTATTTATTAGGTAGAAAGAAAGATTCCAGGTCAGTACCAGCTTGATTTCTGTTATCACACATTACTTATCTAGAAGGAAAGAATTAAAAAAAAAAAACTTACTTGTGTAACTGGTAATATTTAGAAAACAGCGCCTGGTCTGGCATGTTCCTGGGCAGCCACCATGTTCCTGCTGTTCCTCAGCTATGACTGGGGCTCCAGCTATCTAGAAACATTAGCCCTGGCACCCATGAGATGCCAGCATGGGAGATGGCTCTGCCAATCCACCACGCTGTCTTCACAAAGCTCAGATGAACCCCAGACAATACCCACCACCCTCGTGGTACCTGGAAGAATAAAGACTCTTAATGCTTAAAGATTATCCAATGGATTTATATATTTGAAAATGCTCAATTGACAAGATGCCTACACAATTAGAGTTGTTACCCAATATCTAACCTAGATATTATAACTACCTTAGACTGCAAGAGACAGTCATACATCCACAGCTATCTTCTCTCCTCCTCCTCTTCTTCCTCCTCCTCCTCCTCCTTTTTCTTCCTTGCCTTCTTCCCTCCCAACTCCTCACTCCGCCTACCTTTCATACGGCCCAATCACCGAGCCTTATTGCTCCTGCTACATACTTGTATCTCTTTCCTGAGCTTCGAGATTATGTGCACAATGGCTACATGCATGACCACGTATGTATTCAGTTATTTCACTATACAAACTTCCATACCTACTGAATATCCTATCGTGGTAAAGGACCTCACCTTTTATCCAGTGGTCCAATGAGGTTATATAAAATTATTAACTCTTTTTCTTCTTTTATTCTTCTGACTATATGCCAATTCCAGCTCACTGTGTCTGCACATTCATCTTTGATTTAATATTTGTTGTGAGTTCTTTATCATTTTTCCTGTGAGTTACTAAATCATCTCCTAGCCGGTTTCCCTGTTTCATCTTGCTAGTTTCAATATACTCTCTATACAGATGCTGGAGGCTTTCTGACAGATTTGATTGGTCACTTTTGGTAGAAAGTTACAAATAACGTGGTAATTCAGGAGTTAACCCTTCCTCTATAGCCTTATCCCCAGCCTTTTATTTTGAATAATGTGCCGGTTTAAGAGACCAATTCTAGAAACACCTCAGGGAATGCTACGTAACGGGTCCTCTTAAATGGTTGAACCCATAAACTCCTAAGAGCTCATACCTTGAAGATTGGCTAAGTGGGGCTTAAAGATCTGGAGACTGTACTTGTTTTGGCAAAATTCTTTACTAGGTGAGATATAAGAAGAGCTGGCATAGCTTACTACAAACCCCCCTTTTCCCAGCAATGCACCAAACTGTGTGTGTACTTGAATACTGGGGCCCAGCACAGGTGATAGTGCTGGAGAAAGAACTGGAGAAAGATCTGTGAAAATTCTGATATGGACTGGACAAGTATGTTAACATACTGCCATTGTCATACACAGTGACAGCAAGGAACCCAACTTGAATGGAGAAGAGAGCCTGTGTCTGAAGGGCCAAGGTCATAGCCAGGCAGATAGGAAAGCCACAGACTGAGGCAAGGACTAAATAGGAGACCACTAGGTCAGACCATGAGAGTTAGAGGCTAGAAGAACCAGGTATGCTTACAGGTCAGACAGTATTAAGTGTGTAAGCAAGCATGTGCTGAAGCTTGTCACATGGCATTTCCAACATTCATCCCCAGCCCGTTTTTCTCTGTGGGATCCAGTACAATAATACCATCATGTGCAGGACCTTTTTGTTTCTCAACCCTGAATTAGACAGAAGAAACCAGAAATAAGAATTTTCTCACTTGCCAGTTATTAACAGAGCAGTTAGTCCTTCATACCCTCAGGTTTGATTATCAGATAGGATCTGGAAACTGGAAAGGTCAAGTTTGAAGGTCACCATTTGTCATTTACAGTAGAGGGAATGCAAGTGGGCAAGAGCTCTACCAAGCCACCCTTCCCTTGGGAAGGTTCCTCCCTGGTGTACGCAAACAGCCCAGGTCTGCATACCAGAATTCCACATTGCACTTGCACCTCCTCTCCCCTTCAACAACCCCAGTGAGACAGTCTGGAAAATGTGCACCCTTGCCTGAGAGCCTTGTTCTGGGATTTATGTTCCAGAATGACAAGGTGGATTTCTCTTACAACCACCTGGCCGACCCTAAGTTCTCGTTCTATGACAAGACTTTGGTGGAAGCGGTGAAGAGTGAAGACCCACTGGTCTACTTGTTCTTCCTCTGCCTCTCGCTGTGCCACACGGTGATGTCAGAAGAGAAGGAGGAAGGTGAGCAGGGGCCTCATGGAAGAACACTGTGTTCCCATGCCAGGCCTGGTTGAGAGTGGGTGAAAGGATTTGAACAGTCTGACCTAGGAAAGAACTCTCTAAGAAGGGAGCACTGCCCAGCTGTGGAGTGCTGAACACTGTGAGTAGCGTAGAGAATAACCTCTTGGTTTAGGGAAAGAGTCAGTCACAGAATAACGGACCCATCTGATCAGTCCCACTGCCTTTGACAAGACTTCCTGAGGGCTGAGTTGTCTTCTTGTCCCTTACAATGTAAGTGACACCACAAGTCTTAGTTCTTTTAGTCGCCAGACATGGCACAGGTCATCCATTAATTTACCCAAACCATTTTATAAATAAATAAAAAATGACTGCTTATTCATTATTAATTTTTTAATGTTTTTACATTTTGTCAGTATTTTTTTAAGTATATGCATGTTTTGCCTTCATGTGTATCTGTGTGCCACTTATATGCATGGTGTTTGTAGAGGTCAGAAGAGGACATCAGGCCCCTGGGACTGGAGGTACAGGGGGTCATGAGCCACCATGTGGTTGCTGGGAATTGAACCAGGGTCTTCTGGAAGAGCACCCTGTGCTTTTAGCTGCTGAGCTAGCTCTCCAGCCCTAAGAATTCTTACAAGCAAGTCTTTAGGCTTCCAAATGAATCATATTCTCTCAGGTCAATACAGGTACTATTCCCAAAAACACTGTGTTTGTGTATCGCTTCACAGTTTTACAATCGCTTCTGTGTTTATAGTCCATAGTCATCTCAGCACCATCTGAGACAGGCAGACAGGGGAAAATGATCCCAGTTTTACTGAGGACACTAAAGCAAAAGAGAGACCAAGTTACTTACCTAAAATCTTATAGTGAGAGGGACAGAGATAGGTAAGATCCCAAATCTCGTGACCTCTGACCCCATCGCACCTCACTGGGACTACCATCCCAGCAAGCAGCTGTTTAAAGCAGAAAGAGTAGTGTTTGTTGTTCAGCAGATTCAAGTCTGACTTAAAATTATGTTCACCTACCTTATTCACAAAGATAAGTCTCTGGTGATGCCTTTTTTTAAAGAGCAAATGGCAGGGGCTGGAGAGATAGCTCAGTGGTTAGGAACACTGACTGTTCTTCCGGAGGTCCCGAGTTCAATTCCCAGCAACCACATGATTCACAACCATCTGTAATGGGATCTGCTGCCCTCCTCTGGCGTGTCTGAAGACAGCTACAGTGTACTTATATACATAAAATAAATAAATAAATCTTTAAAAAGATAGAAAAAAGCAAATGGCCTTCAGTTATAATACTATTCTTAGAGAAGAGTTCAAAAGCTTCTCAGTAGTGAGTGGAGAAATACTAATTGAACGGTGAGTCATTACCATCTCAGGGTGAGCCAAAGGGGTGACACTCATAAGTAGTCTGCATAATTTATTAAATCATCACCTTATTTCCTTACATGGCAATATTCAACTCAATTTTCCTCCTCCAAGATTTGTTATTCTGGACTCGGTATATTTGAGTGGAACCCAGGAACTGCTCCTGGAGCCATCTTTACCCACTGCAATTAGACAGCCGCCTGCTTTGCTTGTGTGTGCTACATGCCCCTGTGGTGCAGGCAGACTAACCAAAGATGGTGAAACCAGTTGGAGACATTGGAAATAAAAATAGACTTGGATGGTCTGCATACCCTGGCCCTTTAGGGCTCAGCACATAAGGAAATTTTGAAGAATTATGTCACCTTCTGGGCTCCTTTATGTCAGTCACTGGAAACATGGTTTCACTTCTGGGTAGACTCTCATTGCTCATCTCTAGGCTCTGTTGCCTTTCTCTTGTCAGGTAAGCTGGTGTACCAGGCTCAGTCACCAGATGAAGGTGCCCTGGTTACAGCTACTAGGAACTTTGGCTTTGTGTTCTACTCCCGCACACCTGAGAGCATCACAGTGATCGAAATGGGGAAAATCCGAGTTTACCACCTACTGGCTATTCTGGACTTCAGCAATGAACGCAAGAGGATGTCTGTTATAGGTAAGTGCTCCCCGCATGTCAGTCCCATCTTCTCTCTTCTGTCCTTTGCATACATTTGCATGTTGACTTTCTGTTTGGTCTACACACAGATTTCTCCTCCCTCTCACATGACTTCTCTCAAATGTTTACGTCAAATATACACACTTTATCTCTCATCTCCTTTAAATTGTCTCCTATACATAAATAGGGGTTTACTACAAGTGCTGTGTCCTTCCTCTAGTATTTCTGCTGGTGACTTACCAGCACCCTCAAGTCCGAGTAAGGACAGAAAATGAATTCATAAATCCTGAATGCGGCATAAGAGATGGGAGCAAATAACATAGTTAGCCCTCTTCACCCTTGGATTCAGCCTACTGTAGGTCAAAAATATTTTTAAAAAACAGTTGTGTGTGGCCAGAGTGTATAGCTCAGCTGTGAAGGACATGCTCAATATTCACAAGGCCCTGGGTTCAATCCCCAGGACCCAAATCAAAGTTAAATATGTTCTGAGCATGTGTAAATGTTTGTATTTGTTATTATTCTCTAAAGCAGGGTTATAGTTAGTTACAGGGATGTAGCTCAGTGGTAGAATATTTGCCTAGAGTCTGTGAGTCCCTGGGATTGATATAAACACACACAAAAGTAACATTTTCATTATATTGGGTAGTATTAGTAGTCTAAAGATGATTAAAGTATATAGCAGGGTATAGACAGGCTACATGAAAAATAGCATCTATATAGATGCTTTAGAATATATAGAGTTTATACATAGGGTTGTATCCTATCCCTGGGATCATGAGAGACAGTGGAAATTCATGCCATCTGCTCTTTAACTTGGTTTTAGACTCAGATTGAAGAGAAGGCCATCCCTGATCCTAGTCTTGGTCTGGGCCTTGAGACTAAGAGTTCAGATGTGACAAGGTATGGTAGTACATACCTGCAATCCTGTCAGTTGAAGGACAAAGAGAAAGAGAAAGGATCATGAGTTCCAGACCAGCCTGAACTCCAGAACAGGTTCCAAGCCCCAGCTTCAGATAGTTGTGAGACCCTATCTCACAAAGCAAAACAAAAACAACTGAATAATATTCTGCATCAGAATCTTCCATGGAGGATATTGAACCCACAGAAGAATTGTTCTTCTATCCAGTTCTTAGCCTCCAAAGGTAGCACAGAAACAAATGAGAACCAAAACAAATCCGTAAACAGTAGCCCTGCATGGTGACTTTGCTTACTTTGCTTCTCTTTAGTTCGGACACCTGAGGATCGGGTCATGTTGTTCTGCAAGGGAGCAGACACCATCATCTATGAGCTGCTGCATCCGTCTTGTGCATCCCTTAGTGAGGTGACCATGGATCATTTAGATGTAAGTGTTAAGGTGGCAACAGATGGAAGCTGAGTGGTTCTCTGCATCTGGACACATGACCAGACAGGTCCCTATTGTAGGTTGTGTGTTAACATCAGTTTTCTTCAGTTGGACAAAGACTAAAACTATCTTATTTTGTTGTAGTCTCACTGACCACATTTCCAACTTCTGTATATGTAAAAGGCTAGCAGTTTAAGGAAAGACACAAAGGACAGGATAGGGAAGAGGAACAAACCAGAAAACGTTCCATAAGTAGATTGTAGAAAATTCTGTCTTACTAGGTACTAACACGGATCCAGACGTCCGAGAACAAATAGCCAGGAAACATGTGGAGAGACGCTTGATATCACTAGGTATTAGGAAAATGCAAATAAAAACCATGAAATATTGCTTTTCCCTAGAACATTTTGGTTCAAACCAAATGACCAGACCATAGTACATGTCCTTTAGATATGGAAAAATGGAGCCCTCATACAGGAAAACAGGTAAAATGGTACAGGCACTTGCAAAAACTGTCTGACATTTCCTTACAAAATTAAGCATAGAGTTATCATATGACTCAGAAATTCCATTCCTAATTGTTTCCAGAGACATGAAAACACATCCAAAGAAAACTCATACATGAATATTCACAGCAGATTATTCTTGGTTGTAAAATGGTAAGAGTAGCCCAAATGTTCATCAGCAGATAAAGGAATAAGTCCAACATGCTTTTTTGTCTACAAAGCAATTATGTGGTAATATGAGGGGATGCAGTGCATGGTGCTGCAGGTGAACCTTGAAAACATGCTACATGACAGACGCCAAAAGATAGCATTTCCTGGTACAGCTTACAAAGCTACTGAGCAAGAAAGTAAACACTGGCGAGGCTCAGCAGATAAAACCTGATGATCAGAGACAGGGCCCACACGGTAGAAGGATAGAACCAACTTCCACAGCTGTTTTTTGGTGTGGAGGGGGATGGATGGATAGGTAGATAGATAGATAGATAGATAGATAGATAGATAGATAGATAGATAGATAGATGGATGGATGCAGACAGACAGACATATTTTAAAATGTAAATGAGAGATTAGTGGTTGTGGGTGAGAATCGGGGGTGACTGCTAATAGATATGTTGACGGGAAGATGATAGGCATGTTCTGGCATTAAACAATGGTGAGCATTCTACAAACTTGGTGGATTCTAAACTGAATTGTGTGTTTTAAAACAGTGAATTTTATAGCATGTGAATTTTATATCAAGTTTTAAAAATGAATTTGTATGTGGGTGAGTAAGATTGTGGCACAGTATAGGGTTGGAGGAGGCTTTATAAGAGTTGGCTGTCTCCTACTGTGTGGGTCCTGGGACTCCAACTTGGGTTGTCAGGTTTTACAAGTGCCTTTACCCACAGACCCATCGTGCCAGCCCATATCAAGTTTTAAGAAGTCAGTTTGTGCCCCACAGGAAAGCACTTCCATCTCTTACTGTGCAGGCCTCAGTAGTTTCTTATATCCTGCACTCTTACCTAGGGTACCTTCCCAGAGAGCGTTTCCCCAGCCTGGCTTCAGAGGATGCTCATAAAAACTATTTCAGGCCTAGTTTGAAATATGAAACTATTTTGACATGTTTCCTGATACCAGCTTTAGCAGCCACTTATAATGGGACATAGTTCCACTAAAACCACTGATGTTGAGTCAAACTGTAACACAGAAGCACAGCTCTTGGCCACTGAAGCCAGGATCAGCAAACAGGTCACATAGAAACGGGCGGCAGGAAGGACCTGGGCACCAGGCCACAGTTTGCCCCATGCTAAGGAGAAAGAAATCCACACAAGTGGGCATGAGATGTTAATAGGTTCTATAGTTCCTCAGATGGATTAATGAGTCTGTTGCTGTATTGCCATCTTAACTATATCAGAGAACCAGCTTCTGCTGCTACCAATTCCTTCTTAAGTTTCCTGAGATCGTCTCTGCTGAACAGGACAAATACTTAAGACTTGGTATTCCCTATGTACATCGCCTTACATTGTTTATGCCTGGAGTTAACATCAACTGAGATGCTATACAGGGAATAAAAACAAATTTATATTTTCTCTGATCTTATAATGCCAGTGAATTCTCATTCACTTTACAGTAATAGTGTAGAATTAGTGTTGGTTTTAAGGTCTTAGTACAGTAGTCTGCTTTTGGTCCCTCCTCAGATGGATAAATTCTGCTCTCTGAGCCAGCACCCGTGTTCTCTCCCAGGCCTTCTTATGACCAAGTGTATACTCCTGCAGCAGGGCCACCTATGGCTAACATACATCTGTGGCCAAGGAATAAACACAAACTCACTCATCCAAGAAAGTTTCTGCTGTGGTCTCATTAGCACAGTTGTCTATAGCATCTCAGCTGAGCAGTAAGATGCAGACAGACTGCAAGCATGCACTACCTAAGTTGTCCATTGTCAAGAGAGGGCAAGGGAAAAACTGGAGTGTGTACTTACAAAAAGCAGTAACGCCTTCTTATGTATGATCACCTCATAGCAACGCCTCCTCAGTTTACTACTCCCTCCACGTTCACACCACAGTCACCTCTGTGTAAGGGGCACATTATCACACAACTCTTAGAAGAAGAAAACCTAGAAGACTTGGTCTTTCCCTGAGTCACATAACAAATTCTAGGTAAGCTATAGCTAAAACCTAGAACCTGTTTGGTTTTAACTTTTGAGATACAGTCTCATTATATAGCCTCGGCTGGTCTGGGACTTAGGCTCTGCCTATCTCAGTCTCCCGTGCATGCATCCCTCACCTGACTTTCTTGGGACATTGCTTAGAAAGTATAAGACTGGTCCCACAGTACCAAGCAGGAAATCCTAGCTCACAAGCAGAGGGGCCCTATGGAGTCCGTCTGCCCATCCCTTATCTCATCCTTACCCAGCTCAGACTTGGCACACATCTTCATCTTCCAGGATTTTGCCAGCGAAGGCCTTCGCACCCTCATGGTAGCTTACCGAGAGTTGGATAAGGCATTTTTCCAGACATGGATTAAAAAGCATGGTGAAGCCTGGCTGACTTTAGAAGATCGAGAAAGAAAACTAGCTCTCGTCTATAAGGAAATCGAACGAGACTTGATGGTGAGTATGAAGAAGCTTCAGACAAATGGAGGCAGAGATGGTGGAGATGGCAGCTAGTGGACTGAGCAGGGCTCTAAACAGCGACTGCCACAGGACCAGCACACCAGGCTTTCCCTGGGAAGAAGGTAGGCAGGCTCAACAAGAAAGCCCCAAACTTCTGTGCCTGGGAAACTTAAGTATAGAAATTCAGATTGATTGGACATGCCCAGAATCATCTAAATCCATCCTGAACAACTGTTCTGGCTGTAGTTTTTTTAAAGTCCTTCTTACCCCCTAAAATCTGCTCAAAGAAATGACATTGTCCGGGGCTGGGAGTGAGCACAGTTGGTAGAGTGCTGGCCCAGCATACATGAGGCACTGGCCCAGCATACACAAGGTGCTGGGCTCCATCCTGAGTGCAGCATGAAACTGGGTATGGGAGCAAGCACCTGTAGTTGCAGCACTTGGGAGGGGGAGTAAGGAGGAGTGCAACCTCAGGCTCATCCTCAGCCACATAGCAATACCAAGATTCTGTCTCAAAATAGAGGAAGAAAGGAATTGAAGAGGAAGAAAGGGAAGGAAGGAAGAATTAATTCAGAAGAAAAGAAGATATGAATAATTTACAGATTCAATAATTCAGAATGAATTACTATCATAATCAAGACAAAAATAATTTACTTACTCATTCAATATATTTATTAAGGGCTTCCTGTGATCTACTCTGCTGTATACAAATGAGCAAAAAGATTTATGTGTGTATACATATGTGTGTGTGTATGTGTGTGTGTGTGTGTGTGTGTGTGTGTATGTGTGTTGCATCTTACACAAGGCAGCTAGTCTGCACCGTGAGAAGGACATCTGAGAGAATCCAAGAATCCTCAGAAAGATGATAGGCCATGCAGCCCTCCAGCTGTGTAGCTGTGCAAACAAAGCTCTTCACACACTGTGATGGCAAGAGAGCAGACCTGAACAGGGGCAGGCTTAGCCTGTTAGTTAAACATCAGACAAGCTGGGGCAGGGTGAGTGAAGGGGGCAGAACAAGGGCTCTGAGACAGAGAATGTGAGCATCCTCAGGGGCCAGTGTGATGACAAAGGGCAGGAAGCCACAGGAGGGTCCAGGCAGAGAAGTGATGTAACAGCTTCTGCAGTCTCCACTCTGCACACTGGGCAAAGAGGATACCAAGGAGAAGGGCTCACGGGAGTACAGTGCTTTGTTCTCTTAAAGAGAGCATCAGTAGAATTTGCAGGTGGATGGATTGTGGGCATAAGAAAAAGAGAAGATAAGAAGACCCTAAAAGAGCCGGGCGGTGGTGGCGCACGCCTTTAATCCCAGCACTTGGGAGGCAGAGGCAGGTGGATTTCTGAGTTCGAGGCCAGCCTGGTCTACAGAGTGAGTTCCAGGACAGCCAAGAAACCCTGTCTCAAAAAACAAAAAAAAAAAAAAAGAAGACCCTAAAAGGAGGGATGTGTCTGTATGTGTGTTACAAGACTGATCAGGCTAGCTCTACTGTAAAAATATGAATTACTGACAGCAAAAGATAGTAAAGATCTCAGCTTTCCTTCCTGCCTGAATCACTTAGTACCTAGTCCACCTCCCTGCCTCAGTTTAGCTGTGGGGCTCATCCCCATGTCAGCACCTTAGGAAGACTATAAACAGGCTTAGTGTTGACTAGCACTCTTGTAATCCAGGGAGGTGGGAGGTTCCAGAAGTTTCAGATGGTCCCAATAGGATCAAAACATAAAGCACACTCACCAAGACACAGATGGTTTGATGTGGGCACAGTGCTTCATGTGTGACTTGGGCAAGAGTCTTCTTTCCAGTTTCTAATGATGTATTTCTAAATTTCAGTGTGTGGTTAAAAAACTGTGGGTATTGTTCAGAATAGTGGTGTATGCCTTTAGTCCGAGCACTTGGGTGGTAGAAGCAGGTTGATCTCTGTGAGTTCAAGGTCATCCTGGTCTACATAGTGAGTTCAAGGTCATCCTGGTCTACATAGTGAGTTCAAGGTCATCCTGGTCTACATAGTGAGTTCAAGGTCATCCTGGTCTACATAGTGAGTTCCAGGACAGCCAGAAGTACATTTTCAAGACCCTGTCTGAAACAAACAAACCAATGAGCAAGCAGCTGTGTGTATCGGGACAGAGCATGCTGAGTCTTTCCTCCTGGGTCCTCGTGTCAGGACAAGGAGCTCAGAGCACTGAGGGGCCACTCTGTCTCCAGGTTGTTGTTAGTGTTGAAGCTCTCCCCCTTGACCTCACTCACCAGTGTTTCCTGTCTGAAGTTACTAGGGGCCACAGCCATAGAAGACAAGCTTCAGAAAGGAGTACCTGAGACAATTGTCACCCTGAGCAAAGCCAAGATTAAAATATGGGTTCTGACTGGCGATAAGCAAGGTAAAGGGCAGCACTATCCCGGATAGCCCCCTCCCTACCCAGGTAGACATTCCCTTCCTTCTCTGCTTGACAGATACAGTAGCTCTGTCTGGGGCTAAGCAGATGCCTGTCTTCCTTTCCGCTTTGTACAGAATTTGTCGTCTGCTTTGTACTGGTGGTCACTTTATAACATGGTCTTTAACAGCACCCTTTCTGTTGTCCTCAAGGCCTGTTTTTATTTATCTCATGCAACCTTCTCATCTGAAATTCCTGACTGCTGCCACCCTTGTTCAGCTACCGTCTCCTCCTGTCTTCTCTCCCCTCTTGTCCTTACTGACTCAGTGTATTCTACGGCCATCAGCTTAATCCATACTAGCCATCAGCTTAATCTTTCTCATATATACTAATCTATATTACCCCTTTGCCCAGGGACCCACAGTGACTTCATGATGTAAACACCCTTTGGCCTTTAAGGACCAAGATAATCTGTTGCTTTTTTGCCCCATTGTAATCATTTGTCTCCCTAAACTAAATTCCTACTCCCGGGTTTGGGTTTGGGCTGTTTTTCAACTCAAAACAACTTTGCTTCTTCTGTACAGTCCTATGAATCCTTCAAGGATTTCCAGGAAGAAATTTCTGAAACTTCTTTTCTGAATTCTCATCACATTTGTAGCCAGGATTTGGACATTAATTTTTTTCTTTAGTATTAAGTTATTCCAAATTCCAGATTTCTTAATATAAAGAAATGATATAGCTTGAGCATGTCTCTATTCTCATAAAATGTAGTATAGAAATAGGAACAGTACTGTTCAAAAAAACACATCCACAAGCAAGCAAGATAACCCAGAGCATGAGGGTGCCTGCCACTAAAACTATGACTACCTGGCATCACTACCTGGGACCCACAGCATAGAAGAAGAGAACAGACTCCTGCAAGTTGTCCTCTGCCCTCCACACGTATGCTGTGGCACACTCATACACACTCACAAAGAGGCTTTTTAGAGAAGACTTAAGCCTGAGCAACCCCTCCACTCTTCATAAATAACTCCTAAGGAAAAGCCAAGTAGACACTCGCTTGTTAATGTTTGACTATAGTTTACTCTGGTTCATGGAAAAAAAAAAAAACCTGCATTTTAACTGTATCCAAGGCAAACATGGGCAAGTGGCTCTGAGCCTGCTGTTCTTGCCCAAGTAACTTGCATGGTAAGTGCCAGTCAAGATGAGACCCATATGCCCTTTTTCATAGAGACTGCTGTGAACATCGCCTACTCCTGTAGGATATTCAAGGATGACATGGATGGGGTGTTCATGGTGGAAGGCACAGATAGTGAAAGTGTTCTGCAAGAACTCAGGTACACTTGGAAAAGCAGCTGTGGTCTGGACCCAAGTTTTCCACTCACCTTTCCCCAGATGGGGTCCCCTCCACAGAAGATACAGAGAAGAAATGGCAAGGGGGAACAAACAAAACACCCAAAATAGTTGAGATAATTTTATAAAGAAGCATTTGGCCTAAAGGACTCAGAGTGTGGGCGGAGAAGTGTGAGCACAGCCAGCTAGTAGTAACCCATGGCAGCAGAGGTCTTGGGAGTCGGCTGCTGTTGTGTAGGAGCCTAGGACGCTCCCTGTCCACTTTTCCCTTGGGTGTAGTTTTTGTTTTTCTTCATAAGCTGTAGAGCTTCAGATGAGACCCTGACCATGCTGTTTTGGCTTCCAGGACAGCAAGGAAGAAGATGAGACCTGAGTCTCTGCTGGAATCAGACCCCATAAACATTTACCTCGCCAAGAAGCCCAAAAAGCCTTTCAAAGCACTTGACGAGGAGCCCAACGGCAGCTATGGCTTGGTCATCAGTGGCTACAGTCTGGTGGGCAACACAGAGCCACACTGTTTCCTTCTCCAAATCACGCTATCTCTAGATCCAACCCAATTCAGGGAAATTTTATCCCTTCTTTATTTTATGGGTGACCTTACTCCCCTTCCCTGGGGTCCCTTACCTGAAAGACATCTTTCCCCAGGCTACTCTAGGCAGGAATATAAGAAAGAGAAGCCAAGAAAATTCCTTCTTTATTCTTTATTGTAGTTTTTCTCTACTAACATGGCTTGCTGTCCAGAGGAAAGGGACAAATAAGGAGAGCAAGGCCCTCCAAAAGTCACTCAGCCTAATGGCCCACTGACCCAGTGAGAATCCCCACTGGAGGCTGAGCCAGATGTGAGGGTACCTAGAACTAACTCAAGAGGTGGGCCCTGGGGGTTAAAGCACCTTGTGAGAAACAGGCTTGCCCTAGAAAAGACAGGAGAGGACAAAGGGAAGGTCTGACCAGAGAGACTGTAGGGTAACACATTAAGTAAGTGTGTCCTGGTGCTACAGGCCTATGCTCTAGAAAGGAACCTGGAGTTCGAGCTGCTGCGAACAGCATGCATGTGCAAGGGGGTGGTCTGCTGCCGGATGACACCCCTTCAGAAGGCACAAGTGGTAAACCTGGTGAAGAGGTACAAGAAAGTGGTGACACTGGCCATCGGGGATGGGGCCAATGACATCGGCATGATCAAAGGCATGTGAGGGGAGGTGGGCAGTAGTCCCCATCCATGGCTTGCCCCCTTCCTTCCTCCATGGGCAAACTGACCTGAGTGTCCTGTGGTGTTGACTCCCACCCTACCGTCGTAGGAAGTATGCATGTATTGTTTGCAACTCCTTCACACCAGACTCTCACTTACATCTACATCCACAGGCATGCACCAAGTGAGATTCGCTCACTTAGACAATGAAGGTGAGTGCGTACAGATGTGCATGGCCCACGGGAGTCCAGGCAGACCCTTGCATCACAGCCAGCTGTGTGGCTACCATACTACTCCCCTAGCTGGAGGGGAGGCAGTGATTTACTGAAACTCATATCAGTAAAAGCAAATAGCTAAACCTTTCCGTTTTAAATTTCAAGTGCATGTCCAGAAATGTGTTGATCGGTGAGGTGTGCGCAAAACCTCGCCATGCAGGAAACAGCAGCAGATAGCCCAGTCTCTGTTTCAACTCTAGAAAGGGCTACTAGTTCAGTCTTTAAGGCTTTAGAAATTTCAGTTATCCTAGCGGGGCATTGTAGAACACAACTTTAATCCCAGCACTCAGGAGACAGAGGCAGGTAGATCTCTAGAGTTCAGGGACAGCCTACTCTACCAAGTGAGTTTCAGAAAAGCCAGAGGTACACAGAAAAACCCTGTCTCAGGCAAAGAAAAAAAGGAAAGGAAAACTTGGTTAATCCTGTTAAGCAGTGATGTAGGTGTACTGGAGAAAAATCAGTGAATGTGAGCACCAGAGTGAGATGCCACAAAGTAATTAAAACTCTGGGAAATTCAGTCTTATAGTCTGTCACATACAATCTTGCTTTATCCAGCAAGTTTCTTTCTCACTAGCAAAATATATATACACTGCCTGTCTCTGAACATCTGGCTTTTTGCCCCCAAGATAAAGGTGGGTAATTAAATATTGTGTTAAATCAGCATTCATCCTGGATTCTTAATTTATTTAAGTAGCTTCTGTGGATAAAAAGGAATTTAAATCACAATTATTTAAACAGTAATAAAGAGTCCAGGTGGCTAGCATCAGGGCAAAGGGAAGCCTTCTGCCGCTGGCCATACAGTACCAACCAGTCTACATGACAGAATCCAAAACAAAGGGGCTCACTCCCATGGTGTGGGGAAAGCCATCAGCCACACCAAGCCCACTAAGAAGGTGAAGTTCTAACTGGGCATAGCAGTGTTTGCCAAATGTAAAGCAAAAGGTTTGTACAGACTCATCTCCATGTCCCTTCACACTTATGTACTCAGCGTAAAAACCCAGCAAACCCTTCGTGTCTTAGAAGTGTCTGGGCTTTCATTTCAGCTGCCCATATCGGGGTTGGTATCAGCGGCCATGAAGGAATGCAGGCTACACTCAGCAGTGACTTCTCCTTCTGCCAGTTCTGCTATCTTCAGCGTCTACTCTTGGTGCATGGCCGCTGGTCTTACAATCGCATGTGCAAGTTTCTCAGCTACTTCTTTTACAAAAACTTTGCCTTTACCCTGGTGCACTTCTGGTATGCCTTCTTCAACGGCTTCTCTGCACAGGTAAAAGACTAGGTGGGAATCTATTCTAGCTAGCCAGACATTCATAGTTTTTCTCTAGAAGCCAGAGTATAAAGTGTTGCCATCCATCTCTTCACCCTGCATGAATCCCAAACCTACATTAACCTTACATTCTAGGTCATAAAGATTCTGTTACTGACTGCTACTTTAGGAACACTCCCATGAGCTGACACTGGCTTCAACATACATAATTAGAAAAAGCCTGGGAGCTGGAGGTGCTCTTAGCATCCAAAGTCATACTGTTACCATTGTTATTGTTGTCCACAATGTCTTAGTGATTCTCCTCTTCTAGTACTTTTAGACTTACTTATTTTATTGTGTATGTATAAGTACGTACCTGTATGCATGTATATCTACCATGTACATGCCTGGTATCCTTGAAGACCAGAAGAGAGTTTCAGGTCCTTAGGAACTAGACTTCACCACTTTTAAATACTGATTTTAATTTTGTGATTATAACTTGGGAGATCCATCATTACTTTTAAGTCATCAGAATCATAAAGTCTTGATAGTTACATTCTACATGCTCCCATGGTCCTTTAAAAATGGTTATAATTTTGGGTCTATAGATGAATAATGACAATGTTCCATATACATCATCCATACAGCCTAGGCTAAATACTGGGTAAGCCTCCAGGAGCCTCTTGGATTATGACAGGCAGGCTGCCATGACACTCACCCATACTTGGAGCTATAGACACCGGGTCTGCTCCAACACAGACAGAAGTGTTCCTATGGTAAATGAATTTCACATTTGACTATGAAGTCACAACCTAAAGGAAGTGTAGGGTTGAATGTTATAGATCTCTTCTTCCTGTAAGAAGTATTTGAGGAGTCTTTCAAGGAATCCCAGGAGAAAAACCTGAGGATTTACTGTCCTGGGAGATGCCTCCACCAACCAGCAGACTGCGTAGACTGATACACCCCAAACCCTACTCAGGCCAAGCTGGTCTTGGGAGTGCTGTGAGCCTGTGGATAGTAAGGAAAGGAACCTCACTAGGTCCCAGGGTGAAGCACCAAGCTGGAGAAGAGCCATTGCATCTTTCTCCTTGCCCTGTTAGTAAATGTTCAGGGCTGCAGAAGCCAGTGGGGGCCACCAAGCAGAGAGAGAAGGATCTCAAGGTTTTCCCAGAGGTACAGGACTGTGGCTAGCTTTCCCTGGGAGCTGCTCTGCATCCTTTCCGTACCTAGAGGGACTTTGCAGGTTGTAGAGGGTTGTTTTAGGTCAGTCTTGGAAGCCCAGCCTAGCCTTGCCCCAGTCTGGGAATGTGGGTTCTGGAGTAAGATTGAAGAAAGACTGGGACTCTGCATTACATTTCTAGAAACTAATCAAACACTCTTTAGATTAGTAGGTAGTAACCAACTAGTATTGGTTAGGGGACCAGGAGAGGGCTGCATTGGACCTGAGAGGCAGAGCTGGGGCTTCATGGAAAAAATAATCTAAAAGATCTCCTTGATACTCTTCCAGACAGTTTATGACATCTGGTTCATCACCTTCTACAATCTCATCTACACCTCCCTCCCTGTCCTGGGCTTGAGTCTGTTTGAAAAGGTAAGACCCAGGGGCAGACTTCACAGACAGGGCTGAAGTCCTGAACTCAGAGAGCGGGAAAGAAGTCAGTCATTTCCAAGCAGGGGAAGGTCTTGATACTACCTGGGTAGTATCGTAAGGGAGAGTGGGGTTCCTCTAAAAATTAGTGAGAGGGACACAGCCACTGAGCCAAGACTTGGTAAAGCAAGAAACTAAGAAAGGAGAAGCTGGGCAGTGGTGGCACATGCCTTTATTCCCAGTACTTGGGAGGCAGAGGCAGGCGGATTTCTGAGTTCGAGGCCAGCCTGGTCTACAGAGTGAGTTCCAGGACAGCCAGGACTACACAGAGCAACCCTGTCTAGAAAAAACAAAACAAAACAAACAAAACAAAACGAGAGGGGGTAGGAGAAGAGAGGCTTGTTCACAGGTGATAGGAAGGAGACAGCTGCTGGAAAGACCTCAGTGGGTGTAAAGTCCAGGCATGGGGCTGTGGGCATAGTACCTTAAGACACAGGGAACCAGCCCAGGGCTCCATGTCTGTTATTCTTAGAAATTACCTCTGTAGTAAGGGTCATGATACCTCTCTCCCTGACTCTTATACCAACCTCCATTTCTGGGCACCTCAGCAGAAAAAAAGTCTCCAAAGAAGAATACACTAAATGAGGATTTGCCAGTCCTAATGGATTTTTCTACCTCTGCCCACTGGCTTTTGACATTTAACCAAAGGAACACTTCTCAGGATTTAAGCCCTACTTCCTCCCCTTTCCCAAGCTCAGCACTTCCTTCTAGCTGCCCCTGAGCCAAATCTCCCCCTTTGCCTCTCCCAAATCCTCACTGCCTCCAAGTGCCCCCCATCTTTGAGACCATCTTGAAGCTTTCTTCTATGGCAGAGCCTCACGGAGAGGGGACTGTGGACACTGCTCTGCTATCTGGTTCTGCTTCTCAAGCACCCTGTGAGGAAATTCCTGGGCCTTCTGGCCACAGACTCGGTGAGACAAGATGGAGATGGGACCTGTGGAAAGCCCTGACCTTCCTCTTTCCCCTGTGGTGTTTCCAGGATGTGAATGAAACATGGAGTCTGTGTTACCCAGAGCTGTATGAGCCAGGACAGCACAACCTGTACTTCAACAAGAAGGAATTCATAAAGTGTTTACTGCATGGCATCTACAATTCCTTCGTGCTGTTCTTTGTCCCTATGGGGACTATCTTCAACTCAGAGCGTAGTGATGGAAAGGACATCTCTGACTTCCAGTCCTTCTCCCTGATAGTGCAGACCACCCTGATCTGGGTCATGACAATGCAGGTGTGGCCCCTCAGAGTGGGACCAGGGGACTGGGTGGGGAGCCTGTGTGACAAAAAAGGGAGGGGGCCTGGGGGTCATTGACAAGAAACACCTTCTGCTGCAGGCTCAGAGAATGGGGGTGCTGACAGGTCATACAGTATCACACATGAACTAGTGCTTTTCAGATTGCCCTGAGGACAACCTCCTGGACGATGATAAACCATGCCTTCACGTGGGGTAGCCTGGGGCTTTACTTCTGCATCTTACTCTTACTGTGTAGTGATGGCCTGTGTTTAATGTTCCCCAGCGTCTTCAATTTCTTAGGTAAGCCTTGGCTAGCCAGTGTTTGGCATGGGGAGGGACTAACGGAATGCTAATTCAATGTTTACTGAGAAACTATATTATGATGCTCAGAGTATAAATAAGAGATAGTCTCTGTTCAAAGTGGGAGCAAAACCTCTCCAGGAAAATATTTAACTTTAGAATTTACAATTTTTTTTAAGTATCTTAGATTATTTGACTTTCACAAGTAACAGAATTATGCGCTTTGGTTTATGTTTTGCCTGGTTATGTTTTGTCTGTGTGAGGGTGCCAGATCCCCTGTAACTGGAATTTCAGTCAACCATTGCTCTTCATGCAGTCTGTCTACACTACTTAGTAAAAAGGGATTAAGACCCTTTGGAAACCAGGAATCCAGCTGTGAGCTGCCATGTCTGGGGTGGAAATTAACCCAAGTCCTGTGGAAGTGCAGCCAGTGCTTTTAACCACTGAGCCATCTCTCCAGACTTGTTAGTTAGTTAGTTAGTTAGTTAGTTAGTTAGTTAGTTAGTTTGTTCAAACAAGTGACCTGAAACTCCAGTGCAAACTCCTTTCCGGTGACGCGCTCTGCCTGAGTCTCTCCCTCTCTCTTACCATTGAACTGGATCAAACAGGATAGCTGTGTGTGTGTGCTTGGCTCACAGAATAGCTATGCGTGTATGCTTGGTTCCTATCCCCTGCCAGGCCAGTAGCTCATTTTTTCCTCCAAAGCCTTCATTTTTTTTTTTTAGTTTTATCACATTCATTTATTATATAATTATTTATTTATTGTGGGTGAGAGACAGACAGACAGACAGGCAGGCAGGCAGGCAGGCAGGCAGGCAGGCAGACAGAAATAACAACTTGAAGGAGTTGGTTCTCACCTTCTACTGTGTGGATCCCCATGTTGGAACTCAGGTTACCAGGCGTGGTGGGATGCTACCCTCTGAACTGTCTTGCAGGCCACAGTGCTTTCTATTTGTTTTCTTCACAAGTGCACTAGGGTGGCCTTATAACCTACCCTCTCTTCCCTGCTCTGCCCAACCCTGCCTTTAGGGGGAGACAAGGGTGCATGAATTGTTCCTGCTATCACAGCAGCTTCCTATCAGAGAGGAACCAGCTACTGCTGAGTAGCTGTGAAAAGTGCAAAATGTATAGCGACATTGATAGTACTTTTCAGGAGACTAGACCGACTGCAGATCAGTAACTTCCTTCTGAGGACTGGAATGTAGCTGTGTGCTGGCTGATTTCTCCCACCCCGACCCTACTTCTTTTCCTGAGCTATTTTAGCCTCTTCTTTCTTGGTTGACTGCCCACAGGTGTGGCCAGGAACAGTCTTAGCCAGCCACAGATGTGGCTGTGTCTCTTCCTCAGCACGGTCCTCTGTATGATTCCTTTGATTGGATACAAGTTTCTCAGACCACTACTCTGGCCCATCAACGTCGACAAGGTGAGTGGGAGAAGGGAGCCTACATAGATGCACCTCACCATCCTCTCACATCACCATGGGCTTGGCCTCCATGTCTGAAAACCTTGTCCCTCATGCTCTGGATATAGGTTCTGAACAGGATCCATTTTTGCTTGAAACATCCGACGTCACCCCAAGTCCAGACCAAAGTAAAACACCCAAGCCAGCGACGTTCTGCCTACGCGTTCTCCCACAAACAAGGCTTCGGGGCCCTCATCACGTCTGGCAAGACGCAGAAATCCAGTGCAAAAAAGCACTGTAAAAAGTAAAAAGTAGATGCCCTTAGGGAAACCCTCCCTCTGTCAACCTTCACTCTTCATCCCTTCTATTTATGCAGCTTAGTAAAAAAGGGATTAGGGCCCCTCGGAAGCCAGGGCTTCAGCTTCTCCATTTCCCAGAAAGCTGTACCCAGGAAAGATAAGAAAGAGGTAACAGCCCCTCAGCCAGGCCTGCAGGATTTCACGAACAGGCAAGTCCAAGCCTCCCAGCATTCCCTCCAGTTCTTAACCTAGACAAGCACATGCAGAAAAGAGGTGAAAAAGGAGGAGGAAGCTAGGGCCTAAGAATCTTAGTCTGGGCCCCATCTCTGCTATACACAGAGCAACTGTAACCCTTCCCAGACCCCAGGTGACCGTGTTCCCACCCAGACACTATTCTCAGACTTATCTGAAATATCCAGGGTGCCGGGGTGAGTATTTTGTTGGCCCTGAGTAGCAAAGAAAGGAGTAGCTATGAAGAATTGGTCTTAAGAAGCTGAATGAGAGTTTCTGGACCAAATAGAAAAAGAAGAAGAAAAAGAAGAAAGGAAAGAAAATGAAGGCAGGTTCTGCCCGGATAGGACAGCTCAAAGTTTTGTCTTCCTACCCTCTGATCCCTCTGATCTAAGAAATGGTACTTATTCAGGCATTAGAAGCAAGAGGGAAAAAAACGCAGGGGATTAAAAACAATTTCTTAAGGGGATGTAAGTCACTGCTGCTGAGTGTCTGTCTTCTAAAAATTATTTTGAGAAGTAATTATATGTACTTTGTATGTACTTGAAAAACTGTTTCTAACAAGTTTGTGGAAAAATAAACGGAGAAATAAATTGCTCATTGTGAAGCAGAGACCTTTGTATGGCCTGTTGGGGCCCTGGAGACAACCACATAACCTGAGTGGCAGCAGGATGAAGCGTTATCAACATAAGCGCATGCTATGGATCCCCCATTCCTTCCCTCTCCTGTCAGCCCCACTCTACATTTCTGTCCCTAACATCAATGTTGGCCTTAGTCTGACCACACATTTTAAGTTCATAGTTCTATTCTATTCACATGCCTTCAACATGTGTCCTGAGACTTCAACCCTAAGTTTTAAGTTTTCTATATATCTTAAGTAAGCTTGTGACTTCCCACACCAACAGAAAGACAGTTCTCAGCTCTATAGTCCCCATCTCTCCTTAGGTAATAGTGAACTGTATCTGAGGCCTTTTACTTAGTCAAAATGTAAACTCAGCATGCCCAATTTAAACTGACCATTCCCTCCCCACCCCCACCAATGCCAGGACACCATCACGAGCACCCTGTCGCCCGAGGCCGGGGAGCGGTTGCAGGCATCCTCTGCTTTTTCTTCTAGTCAGACACTCAGTCACCATCAGGGCATAGAAAATCTTCACCCTTATCTCTAGGTTTCTGTTCCTTCCTGTTACAAGGCTATTATTACTCAGAATTATACCACCTCTTATCACACACACACACACACACACACACACACACACACACACACACACACA
>JANHMN010000004.1:96034330-96096404 GCA_030674055.1 Rhabdomys pumilio | reverse complement strand
TAGGTTAGGAAAGTTTTCCTCTATAATTTTGTTGAGGAAAACTTTCCTAACCTACAGAAAGAGATGTCCATAAATATACAAGAAGCCTACAGAACTCCAAATAGTTTAGACCAGAAAAGAAATACTTCCCACCACATGATAATCAAAACATCAAATGTACAAAACAAAGAAAAAATACTAAAAGCAGTAAGGGAAAAAGGTAAAGTAACATATAAAGGCAGACCTATAAGAATTACACCAGACTTCTCAGCAGAGACTATAAAAGCCAGAAGATCCTGGACTGATATTATACAGACCCTAGCAGAACACAAATGCCAGCCCAGACTACTATACCCAGCAAAACTCTCAATCAATATTGATGAAGAAACCAAAATATTCCATGACAAAAACCAAATTTACACAATATCTTACCACAAATCCAGCACTTCAAAGAATAATTGGAGGAAAACCCCAACACAAGGAGGGAAAGTACAACCTAGAAAAAGCAAGAAAGTAATCTTCCAACAACCCCAAAAGAAGATAGCTACACAAACATAACTCCACCACCAATAACAAAAATAACAGGAAGCAACATTCATTTTTCTTTAATATCTCTTAATATCAATGGACTCAATTCTCCAATAAAAAGACATAGACTATCAGACTGGATACATAAACATGACCCAGCATTTTGCTGCATACAGGAAACGCACCTCTGTGAAAAATACAGACACTACCTCAGAATAAAAGGATGGAAAACAATCTTCCAAGCAAATGGTCCCAAGAAACAAGCTGGAGTAGTGATTCTAATATCAAATAAAATCGATTTTCAACCAAAAGTAATCAAAAAAGACAAAGAAGTACACTTCATATTCAGCAAAGAAAAAAATGTACCAAGAGGAACTCGCAATTCTGAACATCTATGCCCCAAATGCAAGGGCACCCACATACATAAAAGAAACTTTACTAAAGCTTAAAGCATACATTGCACCTCACATAATAATAGTGGGAGATTTCAACACCCCACTCTCAGCAATGGACAGATCATGGAAACAAAAACTAAACCAAGGCACAATGAAACTAACAGACATTATGAACCAATTGGACTTAACTGATATCTATAGAACATTTCATCCAAAAACAAAAGAATACACCTTTTTCTCAGCACCTCGTGTTACCTTCTCCAAAATAGACCATATAACTGGTCACAAAACAGGCCTCAACAGATACAAAAAGATTGAAATAATCCCTTGACCCTATCAAACCACCATGGACTAAGGCTGGTCTTTAAGAATTACAAAAACAATACACATGGAAACTAAACAATGCTCTACTCAATGATAACTTGGTCAAGGAAGAAATAAAGAAAGAAATTAAAGACTTTTTAGAATTTAATGAAAATGAGGACACATGATATCAAAACTTGTGGGATTCCATGAAAGCAGTACTAAGAGGAAAACTCATAGCTCTAAGTGCCTACAAAAAGAAACTGGAAAGAGCATACACTAACAACTTGACAACACATCTGAAAGCGTTACAACAAAAAGAAGCTAATATACCCAAGAGGAGTAGATGGCAGGAAATAATCAAACTCAGGACTGAAATCAACCAAGTAGAAACAGAAAGAACTATACAAAATATCAACAAAACCAGGAGCTGGTTCTTTGAGAAAATCAACAAGTTAGACAAACACTTAGCCAGACTAACCAAAGGGTGCAGAGACAGTACTCAAATTAATAAAATCAGAACTGAAAAGGGAGCCATAACAACAGAAACTGAGGAAATTAAAAAAAAAAATTGTAAGATCCTACTACAAAGGCCTATAATCAACAAAATTGGAAAATCTGTATGAAATGGACAATTTTCTAGACAGATACCAAGTATCAAAATTAAAACAGGAGCAGATAAACCATCTAAACAGTTTCATAGCCCCTAAAGAAATAGAAGCAGTCATTAAAAGTCTCCCCACCAAAAAAAGTCTGGAACCAGATGGTTTTAGTGCAGAATTCTATCAGACCTTCCAGGAAGACCTAATACCAATTCTCTTCAAACTATTTCACAGAATAGAAACAGAAGGAACAATACCCAATTCGTTCTATGAAGCTACAATTATGCTCAAACTAAACCTCACAAAGAAACAACAAAGAAAAAGAACTACAGACCAATCTCTCTTATGAATATTGATGCAAAAATACTCAATAAAATTCTCGCAAACTGAATCCAAGAACACATCAAAGCAATCATTCATCATGATCAAGTAGGTTTTATTCCAGGAATGCAGGGATGGTTCAATATTCAGAAATCCATCAATGTAATCCACTACATAAATAAACTCAAAGAAAAAAGCCACATGATCATCTCACTAGATGCTGAGAAAGCATTTGACAAAATTCAACATCCCTTCATGTTAAAAGTCTTGGAAAGATCAGGAATTCAAGGCCCATATCTAAACATAGTAAAAGCAATATACAGCAAGCCAGTAGCCAACATCAAACTAAATGGAGAGAAACATGAAGTAATCCCAGTAAGATCAGGGACTAGACAAGGCTGTCCACTCTCACCCTACCTATTCAATATTGTACTGTAAGTCCTAGCTAGAGTGATTAGACAGCAAAAGGAAGTCAAAGGGATACAAATAGGAAAGGAAGAAGTCAAATTTTCACTATTTGCAGATGATATGATAGTATACTTAAGTGACCCTAAAATTTCCACCAGAGAACTCTTAAACATGATAAACAACTTCAGCAAAGCGGCTGGATATAAAATCAACTCACATAAATCAGTAGCCTTCTCTATTCAAAAGATAAACAGGCTGAGAAAGAAGTTAGGGAAATGACATCTTTCACAATAGTTACAAACAAATATAATATAAAATATCTTGGAGTGAATCTAACCAAGCAAGTAAAAGATCTGTATGACAAGAACTTCAAGTCTCTGAAGAAAGAAATAGAAGAAGATCTCAGAAGATGGAAAGATCTTCCATGTTCCTGGATTGGCAGGACTGATTTAGTAAAAAATGGCCATCTTGCCAAAAGTAATCTACAGATTCAATGCAATCCCCATCAAAATTCCAAAGCAATTCTTCATAGAGATAGAAAGAGCAATTTGCAAATTCATTTGGAATAACAAAAAAACCAGGATAGTGAGAACTATTCTCAACAATAAAAGAACTTCTGGGGGAATCACCATCCCTGACCTCAAACTGTACTACAGAGCAATAGTGATAAAAACTGCATGGTATTGGTACAGAGACAGGCAGGAAGATCAATGGAATAGAATTGAAGATCCAGAAATGAACCCACACACCTATGATCACTTGATCTTTGACAAAGGAGCTAAAACCGGTTATCCAGTGAAAAAAAGGACAGCATTTTCAACAAATGGTGCTGGTTCAACTGGAGGTCAACATGTAGAAGGATGCAAATCAATCCATTCTTATCTCCTTGTACAAAGCTCAAGTCCAAGTGAATAAAGGACCTTGACATAAAACCAGATACACTGAAACTAATAAAAGAGAAGGTGGGGAAGACACTTGAATACTTAGGCACAGGGGAAAAGTTCCTGAACAAAACACCAATGGCTTATGCTCTAAGATCAAAAATTGACAAATGGGACCTCATAAAATTGCAAAGCTTCTGTAAGGGAAAGGACATTGTCAATAAGACAAAACAGCAACCAACAGATTGGGAAAAGATCTTTACCAATCCTACATCCGATAGAGGGCTAATATCCAATATATACAAAGAATTCAAGAAATTATACTCCAGACAACCAAATAACCCTATTAAAAATGGGGTACAGAGCTAAACAAAGAGTTCTAGAAATGCTCAACATCCTTAGTCATCAGGGAAATGCAAATTAAAACAACCTTGAGATTCCACCTCACACCAGTCAGAATAGCTAAGTTCAAAAACTCAGGTGATAGTAGATGCTGGCGAGGATGCGGAGAAAGAGGAACACTCCTCCATTGTTGGTGGGATTGCAAGCTGGTACAACCACTCTGGAAATCAGTCTGGCAGTTCCTCAGAAAATTGGACATAGCATTACCTGTGGATCCAGCTATACCACTCCTGGGTATATACCCAGAAGATGCTCCAACATATAACAACAGAGGAATGGATACAAAAAAATGTGGTACATTTACACAATGGAGTATTACTCAGCTCTTAAAAATAATGAATTCGAGAAATTCTTAGATAAATGGATGGAACTAGAAATTATCATCCTGAGTGAGTTAACCCAATCACAAAAGAACACACATGGTATTTACTCACTGATAACTGGATATTAGTCTAAAAGCTTGAAATATCGAAGTCTCAACTCACAGAACAGGTGAAGCTCATGAAGAAGAAAGATCAAGTGTGGATGCCTCGGTCCTACTTAGAAGGAGTAACAAAATACTCAAGGGAGCAAATATGAAAACAAAGTGTGGGACAGAAACTGAAGGAGGGGCCAATTGGAGACCATTCCACCTGGGTATCCATCCCTTGTGCAGTCACCAAAGGTAGACACTGATGTGGATGTCAGGAAGTGCATGCTGACAAGAGCCTGATAAAGCTGTCTCCTTAGAGGTCTGCCCAGAGTCTGACACATTCAAGAGGATGATGCTCACAGCTAACTACTGATCTAATCAAGGGTCTCCCAGTGGAAAAGATAGAAGACTGAAGGAGCAGAAAGGGTTTGCGGCCCCATGAGGAGATTAACAATACCAACAAACCAGAGCTCCCCAGGGTCTAAACCACCAGCCTGGGTGCACACAGGGAGGGACTCATGACTCCATCTGTACATGAAGGGGAGGATGGCCTTGTCGGGCATAGGTGGGAGAAGAAATTCTTGGTCCCATGAAGAATGAACACTAAGTGGAGGGGGGGGAATTCGAGGGTGGGGAGGTGGGAGTGGGGGGTAGGTGGGGGCACATTCTCATAGCAGCATGAGGGGGCGGATAGGAGGTTCCTGGGTGGTGGGGGGAATGGAGGAAAAGGGATGAAATCTGAATTGTAAATATAATATACAATAAAAATGAATTTAAAAAAGAGAGAATGGTAAAAAAAAAAAAAAAGAAAAAGAAAAAGAAGATCTCCATTTCATTAAGTCATCTTAATTATTAAAATGGAAGCTTAAGTGGCAAACATAGATTGCTGCCTGAAAATACCTAGAAAATGTCATGGAATTCAGAGTCAAAGATATAGTCAGAGCAAACATCTTTTCAGTTTTTTTGAGATGGAGTCTACCAGCACAGCCCAGGCTGGCCTAGAACTTGTGATCCTTTTGCCTCAGTTGCTCCATATTGGAATTATAGACATATGGGCCTATATTTAGTCATTAAATGGTTTTATAGTTATCCCTCCCTTCACAAATTTTTTCTTTGAAGGTTCTAGTTACACAGACACATTCTCTTATAGCTTGCTAACTAGGCCTATAAATTTGTATGTAGACTGTTCCATGGCCTTCTGGAAATTTCACTCTCCGTTCATCACATTCATCCACATATACAGCAAATGGGCATTGAGCACCATGATCTGGGTGCTGATTGAGACTCCGCAGACACAGTGAAGGGAGAAACAGAAAGATTTCTGTCATCATGGAGCATACCTGTGGTAGACAGCAACATGTAAGCATCATCCAGTGTCCAGGTTCTGCTGCTGACAATGTAATACCACGAACTAAGTATGTTTCCATTTGTTTTAACAAAATAGTTTGAAATAAACATGGGAACACACACACACACACACACACACACACACACACACACACGGTGTAAAAAAAAAAAAAAAAGGCTTATTTTGTCTAACAGTTCTGGCCAAAGAATTTTGTCTAACAAAAGTTCTGACCACATCTAGTAATGGCCTTCCTGTTAATAGAAGCCATAGCAGGACAAGGCAAGAGCCAGGGCTTGTTCCAGTGACCTAACCAGACTAGCTTCCATACAGGAGCCATTCTTTTGTTTGTTTGTTTGGTTGGTTTTGGTTTTGTTTTGTTTTGTTTTTTGAGACAGGGTTTCTCTGTGTAGTCTTGGCTGTCCTGGAAATCACTCAGACTGGCCTCGAACTCAGAAATCTGCCTACCTCTGCCAGAGAGAGAGAGAGAGAGAGAGAGAGAGAGAGAGAGAGAGAGAGAGAATGAATATTGGTGGTGCATGCTTTGAATCCCAGCACTCAGAAAGCCAAGGCTTTGATTACAGAATTCTGTAAATTCAAGGCCAGCCTGACATAGCAAGTTCCAGACCAGCCAGGGATACACAGTGAGACTCTGTCTCAAAAAAAAAAAAAAAAAAAAATCTATGGAAAGGCTTTCTATGCAGAATTAAATAGCTAGTGTAATGGCCCTAACATAGCTGTTAACACAGCTATGCATAACACAACAAAGGGCTGGGTAGTTAGATGTGGTTGGAACAGTGGAGAGTTTTAAATCCTATTTGAAAAGATTCTGCTCAAGGTTCTCTCATAGAGAACAGGGTACAAAGATGACTTCGGGAGACTATGAGGCAATTATAGTTTTACAGTAATGGCATGAACTAAGGCCATAGCAGTGGCAGGGAAATCAATAGATAAAGGGTATATTTCAATTTCTATAATTTTTATTTTATGTATATGGATGTTTGGTCTACATGTCTGTGCACCGTGTGCATGCCTGGTACCCATGGAGGCAGAATAGAGGTAGATAAAGGCAGGTTTATTAGGAGGCAGCTCTCGGGTGGGTTCACCGATCTCATGGTGGAGCTCAGTGAAGTCACACATCCAGGCTAAAGCAAGGTGGGGGGTGAGGTTATAGAGTTTAGGCGAGGAATGATGACGTGCCATCTAGGAGCTGGAATGGTGTCCATACACGGTCAAAATCTGAGCCCCTGGGTGGGCACTTGGGTGGGTTGCCAGAAACAGGGAAATGCGATGACATTAGAGAGTTTTCTCTAAGTAGAGAAGGAGGGCGGGGTTGGGGAAGGAGTTGGGGGGGTGCAGGGTGTGTGTGTGTGTGTGTGCAGGGTGGGTGGGGGAGGCGGTGGTGCCCATCTTATGGAGATGAGCAGAGGTTCTAGCCTAACACCTCAAACTCACAGAGATCCGTCTGCCCCTTTGGGATTAAAGGCATGTGACTCCGTGCCCAACAAACTTTTACCTGTCACTTATTCTTTAAAACTCAGTTCCCAGCACTTCTGTGACTGCGAGGCAGTGTGACTTTAACCTGCTTCCTTGGCTGAGACTCGCCATTTCTAGAATGGCTGCTGCTTACTGGGCTTCCAAAAACTCAGAACAACTGCCCGCTCCACCAGAAGCAGCAAGGAGGCACTGGTATCCTTCATGTAGCCAGCACTGCACGCGCTGCCATCCAAAGTATGGGTGCCAGATTGGGGTACTTTTTGAAATTACCAAAGCCCGAGTGCCATCCTGCCCATACCACACCCCAGTGACTGAGTCCACTAGTCTCAAGGGAGGCTAGGCTTTCGCGTTTGTCCTTGTTCTTTTTAACATTTTTTTTTTCATTTCTTCATGATGGTCTCCTGGAATCCACCGTGAGGCCCGCTGACTCGGGCGAAGCTGGGGGCCACAAGCACCTGCTTCGGGGGGGCACCCTTATCTGCACACCCCGCTCCTCGGGCTCGAGCACAGGGCGGCGCCGCACTCTGCCCGCTGGCTCCTGGCAAAGCTGTGCGCGTGACTCGCGCAGTGCGCAGCGCCGCAGCCCGGGAGGTGGGCGCGCCCGCGGGCTTGGCGGGCCGAACCAACGCGCCTCGCGGAGGGGCCGCGCGAGGGCTGCCCAGAGCGGACCATCGGCACCACGCCTGCAGGGGGCGCCGGGCGTTACCAACGCGCGGAGCCGAGGGGAGCGGAGGGGAGAGCCGGCGTGGGCTGCCACGCGACCCCTGGAGGCGCCGGGAGGCGCGAGACAACGCCGCCCGCGCGGAGAGACGCGGCCGAGGCGAGAAGCAAGGTAGGCGCGCCTCTCCCGAGGCTACCGGGGCCCTGGACACTCACTGCCTCCACATTGCGAGGGGTCCCTCGGGACGGGGCCTCAGCCTGCCAACCCACCCTGCCCTTCGCCAGGCGCACTGCCTGCCCGCCCCGCCCTCGCGCCTCCTCTCTGCACCCTCTGGTCCCGGGCCCTGCTGCAGACCCTGCTGTTCGGAGGTCCAAGGAACCCTCCAGAAACTCAGCAGCAGCCAGCCCTTTGGGCACCATCCCAGGTCCACCCCCAACCGTCTCCTCAAACTGTCCCCCTTCCCCCGAGACGCCCAGACCGGCTCGTGCCAGCCATCGATGGACCCACATCTGTGTCCTCCCGGTGGGAGCACAACTAGCTGCCTGTCATCTCGGGCAGTGACCTCAGTGGGTCCTTTGCTCTCTCCGAGCCTTTAGATCCTGGTTCCCAAGTTGGTCCTTGCCTAGCGCCAGCTTCATCCCTCCCTCATTCTCATCCACTTTTATCTGGGGGAAACCTTTACTTAGCCTGTGCCCCATTACCACCCTCACCTGCCTCAAAGGAAAGGTGATCCAGTTGTCATAGACTAGCTGTGGATTTCCAAGGTTGGCCCTGCGGGTGCGGAGAGGGCCATACGCCGCTCACTGCTCATCTTTGTTTCCCCAGTCCCCAGCACATAGTAGCACGGATTAAATACCTTATTGGCAGGTGAATGTATGAATGAATGAATGAATGAATGAATGAGTTCAATGCAGGGTTGCAGGAAAGGATAGGTGTGTCTAGTTACATAAAGCAGGAAGAGGATGTCATTTGGAGGATTAGTTCAGTTTTTCTGCCTAGGAATGTACAAAACCCATTCGTTTTTCCAGTTTCATTTGCATTAAGACTTCTATATACCTACTGTTTATGTTTTGTTTATTTTCTTGAAGGCAGTCTTAAGGCTGCAGAGATTCTTATTGGTTAGTTCCTTAGAGGTTACCCAGATAATCTTGAAAGAGCTTTGCCAGGGTTACAGCTCCTCTTCCTTGGAGACTAGATGCTTGCCCTTGGGACGAATTCTAGAGCCAGCCCTAGCCCTAAAGTCTGACTCTGTAGCTGGTGTTTCAGGCAGGTTGAAGAAGTGAAGGACCTTGGTTAGGGTCGAGATTCAGGGACCTATTTTTGGCCCAGGCTTTAAAGAAAGTAGGCGGTGTTGCTGGATGATGAAATAACCCTGGGAAACAGTAGCTGTTCGTAAACTAGGGAGTAGTGCCTGATTGCAGCATCGTTCTAGTTCCTTCCGGAGCTCTGTAGAACCTAAGCAGCAGTGTGGCTTCGTGGGAAGAAGCCATCTAGACACTATACCTAGTACCCCTTCCTGCTGCTTGGCCTTGGGCACTTAAAGCTTTGGCCCTGGCTGCTTTTCTCTGTTTTTTTATATGTTGAACAGCACTTTTTGTTGTTGGTTGGTTGGTTGGTTGGTTGGTGGTTGGTTAGTTGGTTGGTTGGTTTGTTTTGTTTTGCTGGGTCTTACTTTGTAGCCCTGGCAAGCCTTGAACTCAGAGACATCCACCAGCCTCTGCCTCCCAAGTGAGGTGATTAAAGGTGTGGGCTACCACACCCAATCTGACCCTCACTGTTGGAAGGTAAGCCTTGCCTTAGAGGTGTTTTTTCCTTGTCTGTGTCTGCTTAGATTGTCCTACCCTTTGACATGCCTTTGTAAAATTAAACTTTTGATCACAGAAACAGCCTGGGGAGGGACTCCTGAGCCAAATTAAGCAATATGACTTTTTACTTTTCTTTTGTGTAATCAGTAATTTTTTTAACAGAACTTTCTATTTTTTCTGGTTTATGCTCCTATAGACCTGAGTAACCCCAGATCAGAAGAGCCTAGGTTATTGACTTTTCTCCCCAATCCCCAAATGTCAGAGCACAGCCAGATAAGACTGTTGCCCAGTTAGATTTGAATTTCTGATAAACAACAGAGCCCTGTAATTTTACTTGCTAAAACTGTCAACCGTAGTTCATCGGGAGGCTTATGTGTTCTATTTCCTCTCAAGGCTCGCTTGCAAATTTAGGACAATAACTCACCCTTTTCTTCCTGTCTGCCTGTTACTCATGCACAATGACTGTGCATTCTGCAAAAAGTCACTTGACCAAGGAGGTCATGCAGTCCGTGCTAGGCTGAGGACAGGCTCTGACTGCTCAGCGTTAAACTTACCCAGCAGGTACCCACGCCAACAGTGGTTTGCAGTATTGCTCTTCCTCTCCAGTGAGTACATGGGAGCACCGTTTGGGTGGCCAGAGATTGATGTTGCCCTAAGACGCTTGCTTCAGGCGTTGGGGTAGAATGATGGGTGCGGGATTCTAACAAGAGTGTAATTGATAGCATTTTCTCTGTTGTACCAAAATTACTCTCCTTTTTGTTGTGATAAAACTTTGTATTCCTAGGGTTGCACAGCCATCTTCATCCATTCTTAGAACCTCCATCTTTTTACAGTTTTATTTGTTTATCTTTATGTGTATGGATGTTCTTCCTGAACATACGTCTGTCTGTGCACCAGGTGCATGCAGGGAGACCTTGTAGGCCAGAAGAGGGTGTCTCATCCCCCTGAGACTGGAGTTACAGATGGTTGTGAGCTATACCATGCGGGTGCTGGGAATCGGACTGAGGACCTCTGGAAGAGAGAGCAACCAGTGCTCTTGGTCACTAAGTCATTTAACTTAGTGACCAAGTCTTTAACTCCTCTTTTCATCTTCTAAACCAACTCTGCACCGGTGAGACTAACTCCCCACTCCCCCACCTCTCATCCCCTGGGCTCAGCATCCCACTTCTGCCTCTGGAGTTGACTACTGAGGGTGTCATGCGTAAGTGGAATCATATTTATCTCATTGAAACTAGATTCTTTTAAATAACATAAAGTTTTCAATTTTATCCATGTTATAGTTCATATCAGAATAGCTAAGGCTGAATAACACTGTATGTATGTGTACATACACACGCTCATGCAAACAGGTGCATGCCACATTCCGTTTGTCTATCTGTTGACATATACTTGGGTTGCTTTCACCTTTTATCTGTTATGAATAATTCTGGGAGCCAGGCAGTGGTGGCGCACGCCTTTAATCCCAGCACTTGGGAGGCAGAGGCATGCAGATTTCTGAGTTCGAGGCCAGCCTGGTCTACAGAGTGAGTTCCAAGACAGCCAGGGCTACTCAGAGAAACCCTGTCTCTAAAAACCAAAAAAAAAAAAAAAAAGAATAATTCTGGGAATGAATATGAATGAGCAGATGTGTTTGAAGTCCTTAAGTTTTGTGTTGTATGCCAAGAAATGAGTTGCTGGGCTATATGATAATGTTGTGAATTTCTTTTATTACAAGAACCAGCATAAGTTCTCAAACACTGTACCGGGTCTCACTCCCTTTGTGTGCAAGGAGCCCACTTTTTCTGTGTCCTGGCTAACACTTGTGATCCTGTAGGTTTTAAGTAGCTGTCCATATGCGTGTGAAGTAATGTCATCGTAGTCTTGTTTGTTTTGTCAGTCTGTCTTACAAAGCCAGGGATCAAATTCAAAGCCTCAGGAACTCAGTGAAGTATTCCCCCATTAAGCTAAGGCACAGGCCCTTTGTTCCACGTTGAGACAGGCCTACTGGGATTGCCCTTGGCCTCAGTGTGTAGTGGGAGCAGGCCTTGAGCTTGTGATCCTCCTGCCTCAGCTTCTCAGGTGGCTGCTGTTGCTTTATTACATTTTCATATATCCATCCACTGTAAGTTGTTTGTTTTCTCCCCTTCCTCTCAGGCTCCCTCCGTGAGGATTTGTTTGCACTCCACGGATGCTGAGCTGTGAGACATGGTTTTGTAAATTTCCTGGCCACATGTAGCTCTTCTTTGGAGAAGTGTCTACTCAAGTCCGAGCCCCAAGTTACATGAGTTCTTTACGTATTTAAACATTAACCTGCCAGTCAGATGAGTGCTTTGTGACTATTTACTCCCATTCCATGAGCTGGCTTTTTTTTCTTGATAGTTTATTTTTGTTTCTTTTAAGCAGGATCTATTTAGCCTAGGCTGGCTTTGAACTCAGTGTACTGGTCTTTTATTTCTTTGACTAAGTTTATTCCTAAGTATTTTTTTCTTTTTGATATGACTACATATGGAATCCTTTTCTTAATTTCCATTTTGAATTTTTCATAGTGTGTACAAACACAACTGATTTTTCCCTGTTAATTTTGTGTCCTGCAGCTTTACAGCATTTGTTCTAACTGCTTTTTGTGGAATTGTGGTGGCTTTCTGGTTATGGGATCATTTCATCGGGGATAAAGATAATTTTACTTATTTTTTATTTTGGATGTAACTTGGGGCTTGGACTTATTTATTCCTTGTCCTTACTTCTTAGGCTAGGCCTTCTGGTAACTACTGAATACAATTGGCAAAGTAAAATGTAGTTACTCCTAATACCCAATCCTTATGGATTTGACTATTTGGTATCTGAGTCCTCAGTTGACACATAGAAAAAAAACTGCTCCATTAATTAACAGTAGAGAATTATGGGGCTGGAGGGGTGGTCCAGCTATTAAGAGTACTTGGTGCCCTGTTGGAGGACCAGAATTCAGTTTCCAGTACCCATCAAACACCTTACAACTGCCTGTCACTCCAGCTCCAGATCTAATGCTTGGGTTTTGTTTTTTTGTTTTTTTGGTTTTTTTGCCTCAGTGAACACCTACACATGTGCGCTTATATACACACAGACATTACAGACATTACAGACATTACATGTGTGCTTATATACTTACAGACATGTAATTTTTTAATCTTTAAAAAACAGAATTGTCAAAGAAAAGTTACATTATAACCTATGTAGTCTAAATAGGACAAAA
Organism: Rhabdomys pumilio; assembly: GCA_030674055.1. Taxonomy (NCBI): domain Eukaryota; kingdom Metazoa; phylum Chordata; class Mammalia; order Rodentia; family Muridae; genus Rhabdomys; species Rhabdomys pumilio. The sequence goes on along the minus strand of JANHMN010000004.1, from coordinate 96,083,657 downwards.
TATGTAATATATTTTAGAAGGATTTATATGCCAAACAGCTAAGGGTTTTTGCTTTATTATATATGTATATATGTATGTATGTATATGTGTATGTATATATATATTAAATTTTTATTTTATATGCATGAATGTCTTGCCTACATGTACATATGTGTGCTACGTGTATGCCTGATGCCCCTTGGAAGCCAAAAGAGAGCATCAGAGTTGTAAGTTGCCATGTTGGTGCTGGGAACCAGTCACCTGCAAGAACAACAAGTGCTGTCAACCAAGGGAGATGAGAGAGGGTGAGGGGAAGAGTGACAGGCCTGGGTCATGTACATGTGTGAAATTGTGGATGAAATAGGTAAAATAAAGCCCAACCCATCTGCCCTCTTGCTACAATGTAGTTATCTTATGCTCCAAAAACTACATTTATTTGCTGTAAAAGCTAAAACCAAAAAGCTGCAGCTGGAATTTTATGAGCTGTCTGGCTGAGTATATTCCAAGGGTCCGAGAATGTTTGTTGTTAATACTTTTGAGACACGGTCCACTATGTAGCATGGGCCGGCCTCAAACTCAGGATTTTCTTGCCTGAGATTTGCTGACCAAATTGCTACATGTACAACTATGTGCCAGGCTCTGGAAAGCTGTCTGTTTGTCCCAGAGTCATGGTCCCAACTAGCAGGAAGTTAAGAGACATGGTTGGGTTGGGAACCTACAACCTGTGAGTGAGCTACACAGCTGTGCAGCAGTGGTTTGAGAGAAACATTACCCAATACTTAGTGCATATGTCTTAATTAGGGTTTTACTGCTGTGAACAAACACCATGACCAAGGCAACTCTTATTAGGACAACATTTCATTAGGGCTGGCTTACAGGTTCAGAGGTTCAGTCCATTGTCATCAAGGTGGGAGTATGGCAGCATCCAGGCTGGCATGGTGCAGGAGGAGCTGAGAGTTCTACATCTTTATCTGAAGGCCACTAATGGAAGACTGGCTTCCAGGCAGCTAGGATGAGCATCTTAAAGTCCACACCCACAGTGACACACCTACTCCAACAAGGCCACACCTCCTAATAGTGCCACTCCCTGGGCCAAGCATATACAAACCATCATAGCATACATACAGTCCTAAATTCTTAGTAAGCTCTTGGCCTGAAATCAGTGAGCTGCACAGAGCCGTCCGAACTGTAGATCCTTTTCTCCTTTTTACTCAAAGGCCTAAACTCATTTGTCAACTTGTTTTATTTAGGCCAGAGTTAAAAAATGTTTTTCCTGTCATACTTTCTTGTTTGCAATATGATAACTTTGGGGTTTGGAATAAATACATATACAGTTTAAATATATGTGTGCATGTAGACACCAAGAACTGGAGAGCTCTTGATTAGAGAGTGTCTTCCTCTAATTTTACCTAGACATATGTTTTCAAATTTTAAGATGAGAAAAAAATTCCACCTTCATCACTCCTGAAGCCTAGCATAAGGCCCAGGTGCTTACATACCTAAAAATAATCCCAGGAAAGGGGGCTGGAGAGAACTCAGCCGGAGAGAGCGCTGGCTGCTCTCCCAGAGAACATGGCTTTAGTTCCCATCACCCACGTTGTGGTTAGCAACCGTTTGAACTCTAGTCCCAGAGGATCTGAAGCTTTCTTCTGGCCTCTGCTGGCATTGCATGGATGTGGTGCATGGACGGAAAAATACCCATATAAATAAAAATAAGGCTGTTTTGTTTTGTTTTGTTTTGTTTTGTTTTTTCAAGACAAGGTTTCTCTGTGTAGCCCTGGCTGTCCTGGAACTCAATCTGTAGACCAGGCTGGCCTCGAACTCAGAAATCCACCTGCCTCTGCCTCTCAAGTGCTGGGATTAAAGGCATGAACCACCACTGCCCAACTTAAAACAAATCTTTTAAAAAAAAAAAAATCCATAGGCCAGGTGCTACCTGGCTTAAAATAATTTAAAAAACAAAATCCCTAGGAAGGACAGATCACAGATTGTGTGGGTTCATGGACCACTCTGGGAAGTGCTGCTGTTCCGCTGTAATCTCAGCTCCTTACACTGCAGGGCTGAGCTCTGATCAGTGGTTTTCTTGTTTTGGTTTTACTGTTACTGTTTTGTTTTGACACATGGTCTCAATATGTAACTCTAGCTGACCTGGAACTCATTATGTAGACCAGGCTAGCCCTGAACTTGCAGAGATCCACCTCTCCTTCCTCCCAAGCACTGGGATCAAAGGCATGTATCACCCAGTTAAAACAGAAATCTAAGAAAAGTTCTATGGAGTGGGGAGATGGTTCTGCTGCTAAGATCACTGGCTCCTCTCACAGAAGACCCAGGTTCAGTTCCCAGCACCTAAGTAACCTCTCAGAACCACCTGTAGCTCCAGTGGGATCTGATGCCCTCCTCTGGCCTCCTGGTGCCATGAAGAAGTGCTCATACACACATGGTGCAATGTATACATACATACATACATGGTGCACATGCATGCATACATGGTGCAGTGCATACATGCATTGTGCACATGCATGAATACATGGTGCAATGCATATATACATACATGGTGTACATGCATGCATACGTGGGTACAATGCATACATGGTGCAAATGCATACATACATGGTGCATTGCATACATGCATGGTGCACATGCTGACATACATGGTACACATGCATACATACATGGTGTAATGCATACATACATGGTGTACATATATACATGCAGGCAAAATGTTCATACACATAAAATAATTTTTTAAAAAAATTTTGAGGCACAGTTTCACTATTTAGCCATAGGTGGTTTGGAATTTATATGTAGACCAGGCTAGCCTTGAACTTACAGAGATCTATGTGCCTCTTCCTCCCAATTGCTGAAATTAAAGGTGTGTTATCCTGGCTGTAATGGTGGAAATAGAGTCTCTAAACCCAAGGTCTCTCAAAAACCTAGGAAGAACTTACTCTCTTGCAGTTTTTGAAATTCTAAATTTATTAAAAATGATGGAGGGGCCTGGCGGTGGTGGCGCATGCCTTTAATCCCAGCACTTGGGAGGCAGAGGCAGGTGGATTTCTGAGTTCGAGGCCAGCCTGGTCTACAGAGTGAGTTCCAGGACAGCCAGGACTACACAGAGAAACCCTGTCTGAAAAAAAAACAAAAAACAAAAACAAACAACAACAACAACAAAAAAAAGATGGAGGGGCTAGAAAGATGACTCGGTGGTTTGGAGCACTGGCTACTCTTCCAGAGGACCCAGGATCAACTTCCAGCACCCACGTGGTGGTTCACAACTATCCCTAACTCCAATTCCACAGACTCTGACCTCCCTTCTAGCCTCTGTGAATACCAGGCATGCACATGTTGCATAGACACACATGCAGGGAAGACACAAAGTAACAATGTTTTAAATGTTTAAATGGTTGAAGGTCAAGCCTGGATTATAGTTGTTGAGGAATGTTTTAAATATTCACATTAACAAGTTATTTTCATGCAAAAATGCCTGGAATGTTTGTGAAAGTCCCGAGGCAGGAAAATGATTGGTATTTCAGAAGAGATACCATTGGTGTGGCTGAAAGTATCCCTCATGTTTGCTAACCTGGAGTTCACTGAGATACTTGGACAAACAGTATCAGAGAAGTAACAGGAAATGAAACCAGACAGTGGATGATTCAGGAGTTTATGGAAGGCTGGGGACAGCACATATCACCAGCACTTAGGAGGCTGAGGCTGGAGGATCATGAGTTCAAAAGCAGTCTGGATTATAGAGGACATTTGAGATCAGTCCTGCCTCTAGGACCAGACTCTCTCTCAAAGAAGTGGGAAGGGAGAGTATCAAATGGAAAATTAGATACATAGAAACATCATGAGGTGGTGCCACCTGCTAAAGGTACTAGCATCATGGGGCAGTGCACATGCCGATTTGGCAGATTTAGTTTACTAAACAGTAAGCTTAGTTATGAAGTCACGTAGCAATAGTTTCTGATGAGCTGCAGTCCCCAGCTGCTGCTCTCCAGTGACACTGCTGTTCTGTGTTTGTTGCTGTTTGTTTCTGACAAGCCTCACTATGGGATCCTGGCTGGCCTGAATTTGTTATGTAAATCAAGCTTGTCTCAAAGTCATGAGCATCCTGCCTCTGCCTCACCAGTGCTAGGCTTGCAGGCATAAGCCACAGCACGGAGACCCTCTGTCTGCCTGATCTAATCTTATTTCCTGTCCTCTGGTTCTTTCTACCACGATCACCAGTGGACTCCAGATCGTGTGCCAGAGAGTAACTGCTGCTGACAGGTCCCTCACTGTTTCATTAGCAGTGTCCCCATTTCTAAACAATACATTTATTTATTCCTTCTTTCATTTGTTCATTATGTCGCCCAGGCCACAGAAGTTCTTTTACTTCTTTCTGGGCACTGAGATTTTAGCACAGACCATCATGGCTTGCTTACAGCCTCAATGTGGGGTGTGTGTATGTGTGTTGTGTGTGTCTGTGTATGTGCATGCCTCTGTGTGTGTGCACGCCTGTGTGTGTGTGTGCATGCCTGTCTGTGAGTGTGTGAGTATGTGTGTGTGTGCATGTATGTGTGCATGCCTGTCTGTGAGTGTGTGAGTATGTGTGTGTGCATGTATGTGTATGTGTGCATGCCTGTCTGTGAGTGTGAGTATGTGTGTGTGTGCATATATGTGTGTGTGTGCATATATGTGTGTGTGCATGCCTGTCTGTGAGTGTGTATGTGTGTGCATGTATGTGTGTGTGCATGCCTGTGTGTGAGTATGTGTGTGTGCATGCCTGTGTGTGTGTGCATGCCTTTGTGTGAGTTTTTGTGAGTGTGTGCACACCTGTGTGTGTGTATATGCATGCCTGTCTGTGAGTGTGTGAGTGTGTGTCTGCTTCTAAGCAAAGCCTGTAGCCCAGTCTGACTTAGAACTCACCGTTCACAGTCTGTCAGATCTTGAGCTCCACCCCCTCCCACCAATGCCTCCCAAAAGGTGGTGTCATGGTCCTTTGTCACCTAAGTCCATGAGTTTTAAATACCTTTTAACTTCCTAGCATGGAAAGCAAAACCTTAGCATTTATAACCTACCTTCTTCACAAGTCCCAATTAAATTAATATCTTGCATTTACCATGAGACTTGGTGGTCTGTGAACACTCATTATTACAGTGTACTTTATTGTGTAACTTTTAGTACTTTCTGTCTCTTTTTTTTTTTCTTCTTAATTTTCTATATGATTTGTTCCTGATTCTCCCCTAAGTTCTTTGGCAGAACTGTGAAAATACCTTAGAGAGTCATTTTCTAAATGGTCAAGCGTGTTTCTGTCTCCTGCCTAGAGTCTTACAGTATCACAGCTGATACTGTTTAAATTCCTTTCAGGCCTCAGCTTAAACATCCTCCGCCTCGAGCCTTCCCTCGTGCTCCTGGACCAGGCCCTGTGCCTGTTCCTTTATATTTGTGTGTGGCTGGCATTCACTCTGCAGCCATGGTTCTCAACCTTCCCAATGCTGTGAGCTTTAATACAGGTCCTCCTGTGGTGATGGCCCCCAACCATAAAATTGTTTCATTGCTACTTCATAACTGTAATTTTGCTACTGTCATGAATCATAATGTAAATATCTGTGTTTTCTGATGGTCTTAGGCGACCCCTGTGACCGGGTCATTCGACCCCAGGGGGTTCTTGACCCACAGGCTGAGAACTACTGCTCCACATGACTATAAACTTTATCCTTTGCAAGAATTGTTGAGACTGGAGGGAGTCCTAAATTAAAGCATTGATAAATAAGGCTCCTCCTCCTCTTCTTCCTCTCCTTCTTTTCCCTTCTCAATTCTACTCTTTCTCCCCTTCCCCTACCCTCCCCCTCCTCCTTCTCCTCTCTTTCCTCCTCTTTCTTCTCCTCTTCTTCTTCCTCCTCCTCTTCCTCTTCTTCCTCCTCCTCCTTCTTTTTCTTCTGAGATGGGGCCTCTCTATGTAGCCCTGGCTAACCCAGAACTTAGACCAGGCTAGCCTCAAACTTGCAGAGCTCCACCTGCCTCTGCCTTGTGAGTGCTGAGGTTAAAGGCTGTGTCACCACCCCCAGTAAGAGCTTTCTAAAGCCATGCTGTGGAGGTATTGAGGGTTGTGAGCATTCTGTGTGGAAGTGACAGATTTTTATTTACAGAGAAGCTTGCCAGCCCATAGGTTTATGTGGAGGGCTCTCTGTGTTCTGTTGACAATGAAGAATTCAGGTGGTCATGTAACTAACTGTTCACTGGATGGGGAGTTCTTGATTTGCAGATAGTGTCAAATCACTGTACCTTTCTTTCTCTGTGTTCTCTTGGGACGTTTCCCATGAGAGAGTCACTTCACAATTTACAGAGGAACAAAGAACAGAGTTGTGAAGTAAGGTCAAAGAATGTGACGCAGTCACCTCCTGAGCAGAAAACAGTGGCCATGGTCAGGACATGGCCCCTGCTCTAAATTAGTATCAAAAGGCAGGAGCAGGAGTTTGGATCCCAGCAAAGGAGACTCCTCATCTACAGTTGTGATGTGTGTGCTTCACAGAGCCCTCCCTAAGTATCAGCTGCTGTCTTTGACATCGGATACCTTTCCTCTAGACTCTTCCTTCCGCCTGTAAGAAAGGTATTAGTATCTCCATGATACAAATGAAATAGATGGCTGCAGGGTTAAGAGCACAAGAAGGCCTGGGCTTGGTTCCCAGCACCCACATGGTGGCTCACAACCATCTGTACCTCCAGTTACAGGGCATCGGATGCTCCTCTTCTGGCCTCAGTGTCACCAGACACTCGTGTAGTGCACAGATATACATGTAGGTAAAATACCCATCTACGTAAAAATCTATAAATCGATAAATAAATCTCAAATTTTAAATGATTTGATACTGAGAATGATCATATCACTTGCCTAGTGTTGTGGAATTTGTCCTTAACAGTTATAGAACTGAAACCAGACATGCTGGTACACAACTGTAATTGCAGCTGCTCAGGAGGCAGAGGCAGGAGGATCACGGTTTCTGTTCAGCTTGATCTACATAGCAACAACCTGCCTTAAGAAAAGTAAAAACAGCCAGATGTGGTGGTGCATGCCTTTAATTCCACTACTCAGGAGGTAGAGGCAGGTGGATCTCTGTGAGTCTAAAGCCAGCCTGGTCTACAGAGCAAGTTTCAGGACAGCCAGAGCTACAGAGAGAAGTCCTATTTTTCATAGCTGTCTGTATTAATCACAGAGAAATAAAAACAAATGTCCTGGAGTTGTAATGGGCAATCAGTGGTTTGCTTGTATGACTTCCGGTGCCTTAAGTATAAATGTGAAAGACAAACAGAGTTAAACTCCAGCAAAAGCCATGAATCAAAGCAGACTTAACTAGGGCTAGGCTATTGATCTCTTCTAGAAGTTTTAGTCACTAGTAAGCAGACTCTGATTTTAAAAGATGGGGTTGGCGGCTGGAGAGATGGCTCAGTAGTTAAGAGCACTGACTGCTCTTCCAGAGGACCTGAGTTCAATTCCCAGCAACCACATGGTGGCTCAAAACCATCTGTAATGGGATCCGATGCCCTCTTCTGGTATGTCTGAAGACAGCTACAATGCACTCATATAAAACAAATAAATAATTCTTTTTAAAAAAAATATGTTGGGGCAGGAGAGCTAGCTCAGTGTTCAGGAGCACTGGCTGCTCTCCGAGAGGAGCAAGGTTCAATTCCCATGCACTCACATGGAAGCTCACAACTCTATAACTCTAGTTCCAGGGCGTCCAACACCCTCACAGAGATATACATTCAGGCAAAGCACCAATGCACAGAAAGCAAAAGGTTTTTTTTGTTTGTTTGTTTGTTTTTGTTTTGTTTTGTTTTTGTTTTTGTTTTTGTTTTTTTTTAAAAAAGGAGACAGAGAGAGAGAGATGTTAGCTAGCTGGTGAGATGGCTCAGTAGGTAAAGGCTCTTGCTGCCAAGGCTGACGGCCTGAGTTGTCAGTTGCCAGGGACTGAACTCCCTGGAACCCACTTGTTGGAAGGAAAGATTTAACTCCTGAAAGTTGTTCTCTGACCTCCGTAAGCAACCCATGACATACCCCTATGTCCCCCAAAATAAATGTGTTTTTTAAAATGCTAGTTAGCTGCTGGACAAAACTGTGTGTGTGTGTGTGTGTATGCATGTGTGTGCATGCATTCTCATGTGTACATAGATGCACATATATGTGCAGTTACACATATGTGTATATCTGTGTGTGAGACAGAACAACCTCAAGTGTTGTTTCTCCTCAGAGAGATGGGGTCTCTCACTGGCCCAGAACTTGCCACTTAGGCTAAGCTCTGTGTGTATCACAAATGCACACTAGCTTGCCTGGCTCTTTATGTGGGTTTAATCAAACTCAGATACTCATATTTGCCCAGCAAGCACTTTAGGGACAGAAATATTATCACCACAGCTCCAGAGCTAACATATATATGTATGCATGTGTCTACATATATGTGTGTATACATATATATTAAAGATTTATTTATGTTAATTGTGTTGTATGAGTGCTTGGTTGTGTCAGGTAAGTGTGTACGTGCATGATACCAATGGGAGCCAGAAGAAGACATCAAATAATCCCCTGGAACTGGAGTTGTGGATGGTTGTGAGCTGCCATGTCAGTGCTAGGAACACACCCAGGTCCTTTATAGCAAGTGCTCTAACCACTGAGCAACCTGTCAAGCCCACTTTATATTTGTGCATGTTCATTACTGAGAACTGAACCCAGAAACTTATCCATGTCAAGCAAGGCTTTTCTCTCTCTGAATTCATTTCCAGCGACTCTTATGATTTAACTGTTTGGAATGCAGCCATTCAAGGCCTAAGTGATAATTTGCATATTCATGTTTCAGTAGGGTCTGTGCCAGGTAGGCACGTGCTGCCGCTCAGCTACATTCACAGCCCAGCCTGTATAGCCATGCGTGAAGCAGGAAGGATGTATGTCTCCCTGCGGTGGGAAGGATGTACTTGCTGGGTCCCAGTTGCTGTGCTGCTGGGTTGGGCTGGTGAGTCCCCAAGATCCCGCCTCTTTTGGAGTGGGCACTGAAGGCCTGACACCAGTGGACTTTGTTTTGCAAAGGGGCTTGTCCTTCCTGTTTGGTTTGTGTGTACGCAGATTATGCAGTATTCTGTCCCCACATGAACCTGGTGGGGCTGCAGTTGGCAGTGGGGGTGAAGAGTCATGTTCCCCATGCCAGAACCTCCCTACCTCTAGAGATGGCCCCAGTATAGGTTAACCAAGCAGGAAATGTCCAACCCTTCCTTGAAATTCTAAACAGTCTGAAGAGTCTTCCAGATGGAGTTGGAATAGCTCCCAGCAAGGACAGCGGCCTTATGTAACTTTATAGACTGCCCTCTTTCCCCCTGCCCTTTTAAGGAAAAAAAAACAAAGTGTTCCTCGACCAGTGCTGGACTCTCTGCCACGCATCCTGCATTCTTTCCTCCCTACTCAGCAGCCTGAACAGCTAACGGCAGAACTGGAGACTGTGACGTTAAAGGGAGGACTAGGAAGGAGGAAGGGACATGGAGCAGGCTGTTCTGGGTCTCATGCTGCTGCTCCAGGACCAGCCGTGGAAGTGGTCCCTGGGATACTTCTGCTGATCCCAGAAGTCAGCTGGTCCTTCCGCTTCAGTATTCCCACAGCCCAGCAGGGGGAACGGGATTCGGGCTGTAAACTGTCTACACTTGTGATAGATGCAGTCCAGTCCAGAGAAAGACATCTTTCCAGTTTAGAGGTAGAGAGTTCTAGCCTGACATGTATAAGTCAGGACACATTCTAAGCGTCGACTGTGTCAGGCTTTAGGCTAGGTTAGGTAGCTTCAAAGATGGCGATGCAACAAAAGAGGGAAGAAAACGATGTAGAACGTTGTTTAAATGGTCTGTGACCTTAGGGTTGTCTGTAGGTTCATGGTCTTATTTCTCTTGTAAGGATGACCGCCAGGGTTGTATTCATCTATGAACTGTTGTGTTAATCAGGCATTAACAAAGCTATAGGAAAATCGGAAGGATGTGTAGACATTAGCTACACAACTGCCAAGCAGTTTCTAGATAGCACAAAAGTGGTAGAAACCACAGGGCAGAGGGTGAGACTGAAGAGATTGTGGAGGGCCAAGTATACCTTGAGAAGTTTGGATTTTATAAAAACCTCTAAATGTACGTAATCATACAATTTACAAGGCACAGTATGGTTTTTCTCTGTACTTACATACTGTCAAATGATCAGGTCACTGTAATTGGCATACACCTTAAACATTTGCCAAAGTCCTCTCTGATAGTCATTTTGAAATATCCAGTCAGTTATTCTGCTAAGAGTGATTAAGCAAGAGACTAATGTAATAGACATCATTTTAAAAGGGTGACTAAGGTTTCAGGTTAGACATTGTAAAGATTCAGACAAGCGATAATTATAGGTTACTCTTTAGTGGCGATAAAGATGGAGAACCGTGGACAGGATCAGAAAGTCTTGATTTTTAGGATGGGGGGGACTTCTAAAGTAGAATATTAGTAACAGAAACCCAGACTGTGCGACTTTGACAAGATGAAGAGTTTACTTCTACACAGCAGCTGCAAAAGTCCAGTCCTGGCCTGGGAGGCATTCAGTAGCTGCTCACCATCCTGGTCCCAGCAGGGTTCTGCGCTGCTTCCCCCAGGCTGTCTCTATAGCCCTAGGTGGTAGCTGTAGTCATCACACCCACCCTACTAGAACCGGGAAGAGAGGAAGGACGCATCCGATCCAACACACAGACTGCCCCAGAGACTGCACACTTCCTCCACATGCATGCTCAGGGCTGCAGGGGAAGTGGGAGCACAGAATTTAACCTGCATGACATTGTATCAGCCAGATTACCAAAGATGAGAAAGAGTAAATCGGTGGTGACACATGCCTTTAATCCCAGCACTTGGGAGGCAGAGGCAAGCAGATTTCTGAGTTCGAGGACAGCCAGGGCTACACAGAGAAACCCTGTCTCGGAAAGGGAGAGAGAGGGGGTTGGGGGGAGAGTGTGTAAGGCTGAATATTTGATTGGCAGCTAGCAGTCTGGGCTTTGGGAAGGTAGGAGAATAATTCAGCTCAGCCCAAAGTGTCTACAAAGTAGCAGAGGTGACACCAAGCACTTGAAGAGTCTTCTGTAGCCATGGGGCAAAGGTGAATATATTTACATTTTAGTCTTCTAAAATATGAGTTCAAATAAGCCACCAGGTTAAATGTGAATATAGCCATATTGATTTGAGGCCAGTCACTACTACAGGAAATTGCCATGCTTGTGATTTTTAATATCTTGTCATTTATTAATAGTCATATTGTTGTAAAGGGCAAACCAACAGATTGCTGCTATTTTACAATAAAATCTAAACCAGTCTGAAGGCATTTACTTAGTGTTCTCTGTTCTGAGGATTTGAGCAGCATATTAGCGTGGTGAGGACAGAACTTTGGAGTGAGTCAGACCAGAGCTCAAGCCCAGCTCTGTTCCTTCCAGCTCTGTGATCGTGGATAAACTTAATCCCAGATGGTGTGGATTTCCTCAGCTGCAAAGTAGGGCTAGAATATCTACTCTGCAGTTAGTTATTGTGACGATTAGAAATGTGTTTATGACCAACAGCTATCACTGTGGGTAACACATCTAATAAGTCATGGTTAATACTCTAAGGATTAACTATTTAGCTGTCAGCCATTTCTTTCTTTGCAGTACGCAATTCCACATCATTCAAAGGCTGCTTCTACAGGAGTTTGGTTCCTGTTTGCAATGTCTGGAACTATTTGTGATAGCTTACATTCAGGCAGTCCTGTCTCTGCTCAGAAGGACCTGAGCCCTACCGTTGGATATTTTGTTCATATTTGCTGTATCCAAGCCCTCTTCTGTCCTGACCCATATCATACAGAGAAGTCAGGGAGAGGTAAGGACTTGAAAACTGGGAGTAGAGGGAAAAGCCTGCAGGAGCACAGGGTGGTATTACTAAGCAGAATTAGAGAGGTGGTCTAGGCTCCTTCTGAACTCTAGAATGGTAACGCAGTAACATCTGCTGTCAGCCACATGGGAAGAAGAAAAGTTTCCCGGCATACCCAGCACAGGCAGAATTCCTAGATACCCCCCTTATATAATGAGGCCTTTAGAATCTAAAACAACATACGTACATATGTACATACATAAATACATACGTGCTTAACATTGTACATATATACATATGTTCATGCATATGTGCATACTCAGTCTAGATCTAGGGTCAGCAAATTATACTCCAAGCCATGGTGGTTTTGCTATGCTTTTACTAAGAGTAATTTTTACTTTTTTGTTTGTTTGGTTGGTTGGTTGGTTTTGTCAAGACAGGGCTTCTTTGATTAGTTCTTGCTGTCCTGCTCTGTAGACCAGACTGGCCTCTAACTCACAGAGATCCATTTGCCTCTGCCCATCTCCCGAGTACTCGTATTGAAGGCATGGTAATTTTTACATTTTTAAAGGGTTGTAAATTTCAAAATTTCTGACAATAAAATTCAGATGTTCTTACTACAAATAAAGATTAAGTATTTGGGGGTGATATTGATTTATTTACTTATTCCACATTGCATTCATAAATCATAACATTACTTTGAACCCTATAAGTATATGACTATCAATGGTCAATTTACAATAAAATGTTTTTTAAAAAGAAAAACCCAGGAGTGCATTGCATAACTCTATTACCCATAGAGACCACCTATCTGCTCTCTGACCCTTTCTGGATTGAGTTTGCTAGTCCCTAGGACCTCTTCTCCAAAGGCGGGTGGGTATCATTAGAGCTGGCAAGAGAGGTTCGCACGTCTGTTTTGAATCTCAGAGAAGGCAGAGGCTGTGAAAGTGCATCTGTATCAGTGAAAGTAGATTTCTCTTTCTGTCTCTAAGAGTTGTAGAGACCCAGCCAGCTGAGGAGTTGCGGGACAGAAAGAGCAAAGGCTTGTGCTGGGCTGGGGTACAGTACTGCCTTTGTTCCAGCCGTCGGTGTTGCTTTCTGGGGCCTTTTAAACTAAGGCCAGTGAGTCCTGCTGCCAAATGTACATCATGTGGAGCATTAGCCTCAAACCAGTGACCTGAGTCGCCACAATCAAGAGAGTTAGGTTTGTGACTCCTCCATAGAGCAAGGGGTGTGCTCTCTGCTGCTTTCCTGTTTCTGTCGTCTTTCTTATACCTAGTGCAGTCAGTACCTTCCTTGCTAAGCAGATTCTTAACTATTCACCTGCTTCTCAAGCCCTTCTTCAGTCTGGTCACTGTCCTAGAAGAGGTGAAGCCCAGGAGGAGCCAGGGGCTCTCCTGACTGCGTGCACAGTTCTCAGATACTTCATTTCATAACATTTACATTTCCTGATTTTTTTTTCCAAATCTTTTTCTTGATTCACGCCAGAAGATAACTACAAGTAGAGCCTTTTCCAGGTGGCAGACCTGGAGCTTGTGAGGACAGGTACCTGTCCCATGTGACCCGGCACTTCAGAGGAAAAGGGGAGAATGAGAGCAGTGTTCCTCTAAGGGCAGCCTGCCCTGATCCTGGGCATACTAGCCTCCAGAGGGAGCTGAGCTCAGCTGCCTCTGTCACCAACAATCCAATCTGGCTGTGGCTTCGTTCTGGTGATCAGGAAAATGGGCCTTGAGTGACCAAAAAGGAATGTATTGACTGAGTCCACACCCCGGCTCCTTAAGGCGCCTGCTGCCACCGAAGTGGCTGTGAGTCAGGCAGAGCTGGGAGGTGAAGGAGATGGCTCCTCTGTGCTTGTCTGGTGTTTTGCACCTCAGCATTCCTACCTGATGTGTGGCACATTTTTATCATTCTCCACCAGTCTGCTGTGCGATGAGTTGCTTCATTAGGCAAGTCTACTGCTATTTCCATGGGCTGCCCAGCTGTCTATTTCCTGTCAGCCTGGTGGGACAGGGAGAGAACTGTCAGGGGCTGACAGTTCTTGCAGGGAGGTGATGGAAACAGCCTTGGAGCTCCACTTGCTGTAGTCAGCCTATATACGGTTACTGGAACCCCGCTCTATAGGCCTTTGGGAAGAGGTGACGTGGGCACTGGCTTTTGGCCAGACAGCTGGTGTCTTGGTGACTCTGGCCTGTTGTATGCTGTAGTAGCACGGGCCTGCTGGCACAAATTTCTAAGAATCTGATGTTCCTGTTGGAAACTGTGTGGATCAGAGGGGGACACGCTCAGCCTAATCTTTGTCTCCAGGCCCTACAATACTCTTCCAAGTATTCCTTTCCTTCCTCTCCTCAGTACATACAGCACTAGCCTGTGACTTGTGACAAAGTCAAGCCTGGGGCCGTTGAGTGGAGATCTTCCCTGATTTTGTTCCGATGACTTCAATACAACCAGCGTGTGTGTGTATGTGTGTGTGTGTGTGTGTGTGTGTGTGTGTGTGTGTGTGTGTGTGTTTGTGTGTTTCTGTGTCTGTGTCTCTGTGTCTGTGTGTCTGTGTATGTGTGTCTGTGTCTCTGTGTGTCTCTATATCTGTGTCTGTGTGTATGTGTGTGTGTGTTCACACGTGCATACGTCCTAACTAAGATAACCCATTAGCTCTTCCTGACTGAGGGGAGTACTCTGGCAGCAGCTTTCCGTTTGAGATCCTTGTGATCCCGCAGACTTGGGACTAGACGCCTGTACATGCCATCTGCTTCTTCCACTTACCTGTCTGCGAATGCTCAACTGTTTTCCACAAAGCTAGCTTCCCTCCAGAACTTGACTTAGCAACCTGGAGAAGCCTGAGGCCACTCCTAGAGTAGGAAGCTGCCCTACATTTGGCCAGTAACCAGTAGAACTTGATACTGACGCCAGAGTGTAAAAATAAACACCAAGTAGAGTTCTGTCTTAATCCACCACCATCAGAGCAGCTATTATTAGTCTGGAAGCCGAATAGGCAGCTGTGATGGGTGTACAACAGCCTGGATAGACCTATCCTGCCATCTTGGGATCAGACAGCTCCTCCCCTTGGCCGAGCTGAGGGGGACATGGCGCATGAGAAGTGCTTCAGTCTGGGAACATGTGTTATAGCAGGTAACACTAGAGATAGGATGTTTACTCTAGGAGGTGAATGGAGAGTCCAGGGAGGCCTACCCGTGTAGATGGAGGAGCACAGGATTATGGACCCAGTCTTAGTGCAGGGGGAAAAAGAAAGTGACATGACTGTCCTTTCATCTCCCATGACCCTGTTTTTGGTTTTTGAGACAGTGTCTCTTAGTCCAGACAGGCCTGGAACTTGTATAGCTGAGGACGGCCTGGCTCTCTGTAGCACTAGGGTTGCAGGTGCGCACTACCACACCAGCTTATGCCTGTGGCTGTGAGATGATTTGCCCACAAATGCATTAGACCTAAAGGATTCCGATTTTCCTGAAAACTGGGAAAAGAGAAAACAACCATACTAGTCACAGACAGGTTAACAGTAGTGCCATCCTGCTGAGCACTTGTGTCAGGTATGACATGTGCTCCTCCCTTTAGTTTACCTTAGGCCTCTGAGGGAATAGCACAGCAGTTTACAGTCTGATGGTGGGGGAGGTTGACTGATTTCCCAGAGTTCCAGAGCTGGCAAGCCATGTGTCAGATTGGAACCCAGACCCATCATCATATCGTCTCCTTGCTCTGTACTTCACAGAACCTAACCTCTTGAAGCCTCAGGACAGAGCCCAGTAAGTGAACGAAAGCAAAACTTATGCTAACCTTGGTCTTGTCATGAAAGCAGATACCATTGTAGTATCTTTGCTGATGCTACAAAGGTTGTCCCCAGTATTCTCCCCAAGCACAGAGAGCAGGACTCTGGAAGCTGGTGCCATCTAAACTCTACTGGAAAAATATGACACATCCCGGAAAGTCCCAGTGCCCCTGTCCCACTGCTGGAAGATGGCCAGACTGGAACCAGTTCCCTAGGGCAGTGAGCCTGAGATGACAGTCACACTGGGGGTGGGGGGTGGGGGTGCTTGGAGATTTCCTTGAAAGGCATCAGGCTTCCCTCTGCTCTCTCTTCCCCCTCCCCCACACTGGTCCCACAAATGGTGTTTGTAATTCAATCTAGATTCCTCTCATAGCCCCTTCTCTGTGCACATGTGCCCTTTTATTTACAGCTCTGGACAAACTGATTGGCTAGCCATTTGGCATCCTGCATGCTTCAGTCCACTGTCTGGGAGGAGGGGGAGCAGAGAACACTGGGACTTGGCTTCCCAGATCTCAGGAACCAAAAGGCACTGCCAAAGAATTAGCAAGGGTGTTGACCACACTGGACAGCCAAGAAGCAGCTCAGGGGCCTTATTTGATCTGGCTGCCTTACTCTCCTGCAAATTAGTACTTAAGAACTTTCTCCAAGCAAAGCAGGCCACACCAGGCTTCAGCTCCCCCTATTCCTGTCTCTAGCCTCGGTGGTTTCTTGCTTCCTGACTTCTGCATCTGGCATTGGGAGACTTTATCCTGAGGCCTTGTTGACTGCTATTTTCTCCACCCATCATCTGAAGAGCTCAGTCTGTCAAGGTAGGACCTGAATCTTGCCAAGTTTCCTGATGTCTTCCTTTCCCCCTTTAACCTATGCTTGGAAGAAAGAGGGTTTGCAGCAGGTTCTCGGTCTCTAGAGGCATCACTGTGACATTAGAAGCTGGCACTAGAGAGTGAGGAAGGCATGTCTGCATATTCCTGCTGGGATGCCGAGGACCTGAACACACCCCGCCCCGTTTACTAACCTTGCCTGGGAACATTCCCTGCCGTCAGGATTTGGATTTATCCTAAAAGGGACCTAAGAGTGACCAGGTGCTAGAAGCTGAGCTGAGGAAGGTAATGGAGAGCCATACACGCTGGTTAGGCTGGTAGAAAAGACTGATTTTCTAGGTAAAAATCCCTTCCCTGCAACAAGAGAGCAAAGCTAAGATTATCGTTGGATTTTTTATGAAATAAAGAAAATCGACTCTTGGTCAGCACCCACTGGTGGTTTGTTCTTTTCCCGGTGTAATTGCCCAGGGCTGCAATTTCCATTCATTGATTGGGACCTTGGGAGCTCTAGTCACTGCAGAGACTAAGAGGCATGAAACCAACCTGTGTGAGGTCTGCCGTGGGTTCTGTCGGTGATGTTCTAAAGTTGCTTGTACATTGTTGGTTCATAAAGGAGCAGCTAGACTTGGGGAAAGGAAGGTATATCCACACCAGGTTGTCCTGTTCTGCTACAGAGCCAGGCCTTTTGCAGAGTGTTTGACTTTAGAGGCGGCAACGTACACAAGCACGAAGCAGAACAACTGTGCTTCGAAAGAGGACGCTGTATTAGAGAGGCCTGAGAAGGGAGCAGCTGCTGTGTCTGGGATAGCCCTTCCAGAACACTCCCAGCATTCTGGCCAGCCTTGCTTAGAGTCCAAAATAACATGAAACCAGTTAGGAACAGTGAGCACCCTTGTCAGCTAGAAACAGCTACACTCTGCCCAGAGTGAAGCCAGCCGACCTTGGGGCGTTGGCTGTCATTCTGTTTGTAAAAGCAGACTCCTGAGGTCATGGCCAGGTGCTCAGACATCTGGCAGCTTGTTTATTCTCCTTGTAACTTAGCCACTGACACCACAGTCAACTATGGCTACAGTTCTTAAATCTGCAGATTCTTTGAGCATGTCTAGATAATTTCCTATAGGAGAGTCGGCACCTTCATCTACTCTCACAGCCTCTGAAGACACAGACCCTCACAGCCAGGGAAGGTGGTTCTTTTATAAACAATTGATTTAGGAGCCACGAAGAAAGATGATTTCTTGGTTTGAATATTTTTGTTTTGAATATTATATGTGTGCATATGTGGAAGAATACATACGTGCATGTGTATAATGCGTACGTGCATATGCATGTAGAGCCCAGAGATACGTCCTGGGTGTGTTTCTCAGTCACAGTAAAGGGAAAACCTTATTGTTTTGAGGCAGGGTTTCCCCTGAACCTGGAAGCTAGGCTGTCCAGCAAGCCCCAGGGATCCTCCTAGTTCCCTGGCTCAGGAATTACAGGCATACTGCCATCATGCTTGGCCTTTCACATAAGTATGAAAGCTCTGGAAGTGTGTGGCTCTGAATCCCGGCACCTCACTGGCTGGGGGGTCTCATTGCCCCCAGAGATGACTTATTCCTAATCCCAGCAAACTGTGTTCAGTCCTAACTTTGCCTTTGACCAGATGTTTCTGGAATGTTTCCCTTTAAGGAGTATAATCTCTTTGAGTTGCAGTCAGAGTCCCCACAACTGGGAAAGAGAGTTGGCGAACATGGGGGTTTAGGATCCCAGCTTCAGTCAGGAGCAGGTCAGCTTTGTGCAATAAGGCTGAAAAAAAATTGAAACCCACGTTCTAGCTCTGGTACTGCTTCCTCAAACATGGTGCTGCCCTGTCCACCCCAGAGACATATTGGCAATGATCTTACTAAAACTGTGAGACCTTTATATTATTTATAAAGATTATGTTATGTTACTTAGATTATGATTTCAGAACACCCCACAGTGCCTGTACATGACAGGAGTCATGTAGATGCTTGCAGTGTGATCTTGGAGGTGGCTTGCTTGGTAGAGTACTAGCCCTGGGAACATGAGGAGCTGAGTTCAGACCCTCAGCACCTGTATAAAAGCTGGACCCAGTGGCATGCCTGTCACCCCACAAGTACATGAGGCAGAAACAACCAGGTCACTGTGGCTTGATGACTACTAGATAGTTTTGCTTGACTTGGTGACACGTGAGTGTGTACCTACCAAACCCTGCACACAACCCCACATGCACACAGCATTCACACAGAGATTGTAAGGTCTCAGGATGGGCCAGCAAGTTGGTTCTATAGGTGAAGGTGCTTGCCACCAAGACTGACAACCTGGGTTCAGACTGACTCCTTGAAAGTTGTCCTCTGGCCTCTCCATATGTACACATGGCATGTATGTACTCACACACACACCCTAAATGTAAAAGAAAAAAATTGCCTCAGGACACTTCTAGATCAGAAAAGTACAGTTTATCGTAATTTATTTTGATTTGTCTTAATTCGAGCACTTGCTACTAGGTTCAGTCCTAACAGTTTGAGGTGATGTATGGCCAAGAGCGGGTTGTTGCTGATGTCAAATATACCTGAATGAATAGCACGAACAAAAGTACTCCCTTATTTCCAAATAAGTTCCCTGAGGTGAAAGGTCAGCAGAGTGATTACTGGGAAATGTCGGGGACAAAGGTATACTGAGATTACACAGTCCCCTGTTCTGTCTCTTTGAAACAGGGTCCTGCTATGTAATCCAGACTGGCCACAAATTCACAGTGCTTTTCCTCAGCCTTCCAGATGCTAGAGTCACGGATGCTAGGGTCACCATGCCTGGCTCGTTGGGCACCAGGCATGCTGTAGGGTAGTAAAATAGCACTATGGTCTGTGGTGTGCTGAACTACAGGAAGCACAGACTGTGTGTCACTAGCCCTGCAGACACAGGTCGTCTGCCTCACAGACGTTTCCTGGTCAAAGACCCTGGGACCAGAGCTCTCATGGGAATTAAGTAGTTAGTACACCATGCACTTG
Source organism: Rhabdomys pumilio (assembly GCA_030674055.1). NCBI lineage: Eukaryota > Metazoa > Chordata > Mammalia > Rodentia > Muridae > Rhabdomys > Rhabdomys pumilio. The sequence goes on along the minus strand of JANHMN010000004.1, from coordinate 96,064,206 downwards.
ATCACAGATGACATTGCTTAATCGGCAGCCAGCACTCGGAAGTAGTCTCTATCAGCTCCAGAAAAGGCAAGCACCCTATACCATTTCAGCCATCCTGAGAGGGCTGGTACTGGCTGCTCAGGGTTGTAAGCTCCTCCCCTTTCTGTCTTCCCTTCTTGTCTGCTGCTTTGTAGGATCAGGGGCTGCTGATCTTCAAGCAAAGTCAAGGTTAGGTGTGAGTCTCTGGCCGTTGTCCACTTCCCACCTCTATAATTCAGGGTGAAGTCAGGAAACACACAGGTCTCGTGAGGGGGAAGATGCAAGAACGGAAGTAGATGTGTGTGAAGCGCGCACCTGGAATCTCAGCACTGTCTCCAAAGGCTTCTTGAGACCTGAAATCCAGTCTTCCTGGCGGAATTGAGATAGAATAGTCAGTCTCCATTCCCCGGGTTCTACATCCGCAGATTCAGCCAACCATGGCGTAGAGATAGTCAGGGGAGGAGAGCTTGCCTGAGACACATAAAGCCTTCAGTTCAATCCACAGTTCTTGAAATTGGGGTGGGAGGGGCAGTGAGGGGAGTAAAGGAAACAGTTTAGAGCAGAATCAAATGTGCAAGACTCAGTGGGAACCGCCGAGCCCACCAGGAGGGTGGCTGTTTTGTTGGTTGTTTTTTGTTTTTGTTTTTTGTTTTTTGTTGTTGTTGTTTTGTGGGGTTTTTGAGACAGGGTCTCTCTATGTAGTTCTGGCCATCCTAGAGTTCTATATGTAGACCAGACTGGCCTTGAACCTCACTGACTTCTGCTGAGGTGCTGGGATTAGAGGCATGTGCTACCATGGTTGTCCTGAAAGCTGCTGTTTTGGAGGGTACTGAGCAGTGGCACAAAGGCGGTTCATCTGGCTGTGTATGGTCCACTGTTGCTCGGTTATTCTCACAAATCGGCCCAGAGCCTGAGCAAGGAAGAGGTGGCTGGTTCAGGTCTACAGGCAAAGCAAAGAAATCAGTCTCTTTCCTTTGCCTCCCTTTCTCTGGGAGAAGGCACTTACCAGACTCTGCCTAGTTAAAGGATTCTACTTCCTAAAACCCTGGTTGAACCCGAGTCAGCAAGAACCAAAAGCTGCTGTGACCTGCCCAGCGCCGCTGCAACTGTTAGACCCTCTAAGAGCCGGGAGACCCAGCTGAACCCTGGGTTGGGGAGGAGGTCTGCAGCCACCCAGGCCTGGAGCATCACAACCACCTGCTCCAAGAAGCCCACCCTGAGGAACCCTAGATACCCATCACTGAGACTGGGCTTCAGGAAAAGGTCTGTGGTTGGGATTTTTATTTTGTCTTGTTTTTTGTAGCCTCTGGGTGGGGCTTCCAAAATCTCCTTCCAAGACGGCCCTCCACCCTAACCCAGCTGGAAACCTAACTAAAGAACTAAGCTGGGAAACAAGCAGTCATTCACCGTAGAGGAAAAGAGGAGGGAGGGGCTTCTGGCCAAGGTCGGAAAGGAAGGAAGGAAGGAAGCGCCCCGGCTCTGCCCAGACTTCTCCCAAGATTAGGACTCAAGAGAAGCTAGGCTCCGCTCTCCCTGTTTTTTGCTGCTGTCTGGAAAGTCTCCGTCTTCCAGTACCTACTGCCCTCGGTGGCTGACTTCTCTCTCTCTCTCTGCCCCTCCCCCAGACTAACAGGCTGCAGGGACCGACCGGGAACTGAGTGGCTGCACTGTGGGCTTGCCTGCTCCTTTCCCTCCCCATCCCTCCCCCTTGGTAGCAACGTCACCGCAGCCCAGCAGCCGCGGCGGCAGCAGCAAGAAGGCAGGCTGAGATTGCGCAGCCTCCCTGCATTAGCTAGGATGCCATTGTATTAACAGAAATCAGATCTTAGAATATCAGCCCTGTTCCCCTGAGCGATCTCGAGGACCAGTGATTGAGCTGAGATTGTCAAGGTAGAGCACGGCGGGCGTGCAAAAGGAGCGGGGGCCACCAGATCCAGCTCCAGGCTCCTTGCAGAGGTATGGCTCTGGGGTGGGGGGTGGGAGGTAGCAACTAGGCAGAGGCAGGCTCATCATTAGCATCTGGGCTCTGGCTCCTGAAGGGCGGCTTTGTCTTTCGGATAGGGAGAGTGCCAGCATGCGCAGACAAACTCATCTCTGCATGCATGGGCCGGGAAAGAAAGAGGCTTGAGCTGATGCTATTCGTGCTATGTGGTCAAGAAACAAGATCCTTTCTCTCTCTTTCTCTCTCTCTCTCTCTCTCTCTCTCTCTCTCTCTCTCTCTCTCTCTCTCTCTCGGTATTTCTAATGAAGCTGCTGTCTCTGCAGTTGTCAGATCTGGACACAAAGACTGAATGGGTGGAGATCCTGCTACAGCTCTTGGAAGTTTATGCTGGAAAACATGAAGGGATCCATGCATTTTTATCAAGAAGGTTGGGTGGCTTTTCCTCCCCACACATGCACACATGCATGCACACAGACATATCCACCGTAGAAGCTGCCAAGCTCCAGGTTTGGATGCAGTAAGAACGAATGTTGAGAAATGCCTCACAGTGTGTGGAGGGAGGGACATTGTGATGCAGAAGGCACCTGACCTGTTATACTCAGCCCTCCTATACAGAGCAGCTTCCCGGCAGGAAGGGACCTAAGCATAAACTAACCTAATACCCTCCTATCCACCATCCCACCCTCTTCCCTTCCATCCTGCCCTAGAGAAGACAATGAGCCCCACAGTAGCTCTCAGCAGGACCTCAGGTCAAGGTCAGATTACTAAAGTATAACAGTGAGTGCCTTTGCCTCCTTGCGAGCTCTGAAGAAACCAGAAAGAAGCAACTAGCTTCAGTGGCCAGTGGAAGTGCTGTTGATGGCTGTTGATGGACAAAGACAGGAAGCTCTCTTCAGGAGTTGTCTTGCCCGTAGGCAGACAGATCCTTAGCTCTGTTTCCCCCATTCACCCCGATAGAGAACTCAGAGACTAGACAGGAGTTGTATAGTGTGTGACCGAGAATTTCAGGAGTGTCGTGAGGGTAGGCTAGTTCCCAGCAAGCCAAGGACTGTGAACAGCAGAGCATGGGGGAAGTGGCATGAGAACCGTGAATGGGACAGGCAGACGAAGCCTGGGAACTGGGACCTGAAGGGCAGGAAGCAGGATTGACCAGTGTGAGAGCATGGGATGAAAGGGGCTGCGGGTTCAGACTAGTTGATGGAGCCTATATAAGTGGTCACAACCTCGAATGCCGGGACGGCAGGAAACAGGTGTGGGTCATGACCGGACTGACTTCCCTCAAGCACTTGAGAATGAGTGGTAGTAGAGAAACCCTTGAGAGCTGGACCTGCCCGGGCTTGGAGCCATTTCTGCTGTGATTGTGAGTGAGCTACCTATACCCTGCGGCCTTTGTTTCCTCATGCATTAAACGGGTGTGATGACACACACCTCTAATCTCAGGACTCTGGAAGGAGAGGCAGGCAGATCTCTGAGTTCAAGGCCAACCTCAACTACAGAGCCAGTTCTAGGTCAGCCAGGGCTAATCAGAGGGGCCCTGTCTCAAAAACAAACAAACAAACAAACAAACAAACAACCCTAGCAATGAAAATGTCTATGACTATCTGGGGATGTTTGGATGGAATCAGAGTCCCTGAACCTGTACACCCAGACAGCATGTCTTCTTGCTGGCTGAGCCACTGCTCTGTCTAGTTAGACACAAGTAGGAGGCTCGTCCTCTATGAGAGCTGCCTCCTCCTCTCTTCATTTAATTAGGAACGAAAAGTATGAAGCGAGTTCATTCATCTCAGAGTTCTCTTTACCTATGGCCACAGTGTTAAATTTGCTTGATACTAGTTCAACTCAGTCCCCAGGAAAGAAGAACCTGCTTCTGCAGTGTACAAGGCAGTCAAGTAGCTCGGCACATTATTCCTCTTTGTATTTGTTTGACTCAGAGCCTCATGTAGCCCAGGTTAGTGTGACCTGACTGTAGCTCAGACTAGCCTTGAACTCCTAACCTTTCTCCCTACCCCACAGATGCCGGGGTTATAGGTGTCGCCATTTCATTCCTTTTTTTTAATATTCAAAAATTAGGGTTCCTGGATCCCACCTTAATGCTACTGTTTGTTCATTTATTTGCAGTACTCTGGCCCTGAGCTACGTCTCCAGGCCCCTTTTTTCTGATTAAAAAAATATTTATGTGTATGAATGTTTTGCCTGAATGTATCTATGAACTCCAGGGGAAAGTCTAATATTATGTGAAAGGAGAAGCCCCTTACATAGAGAAGACAATTATTTATGTATTATATACAGATGTGTGTATTATATACAGATGAAACAGAAAAAAAAAAAAGGAAAAGCATCCAGAATTGCACAACAGAGATCAGGACTGTGAATATTTTGTTATGTGTTCCCCATGCATATAAATATAAAAAATAATAAAAATAACTTAGAAAACATCACACACAGTTCATCTTCTATTTCCTTTTTAAGTCAATACTCATATTACCACATTGACATTGTTTTGAGCCCTGGTCTCACTGTATATCCACGCTGGCTTTGAATCCTGGGTTAGAGAAAGTCCTCTGCTTCAGCCTTCTGAGTAGCTGGGACCACACCATACTCAGATAATAGCATAGGATTGTTTTAATCACACACTCATGCATTTGCACACACACGTATATGGTGCACACAAACACACTGCGCACATGCACACATTTTGGGGGTGGCCAGGGTTTCATTCTGTAGCCCTGGCAGACAAAAAGCATGGACCACACCTGACTGTATATTTTCTTTTCTTTTTTCTTTTTCTGATTTTTTGAGACAGGGTTACTCTGTGTAGCCCTGGCTGTCCTAGAACTCACTCTGTAGACCAGGCTGGCCTCGAATTCAGAAATCCGACTGCCTCTGCCTCCCAAGTGCCGGGACTAAAGGCGTGCGCCACCACTGCCCGGCAACTGTATATTTTCAATTGATTGATTGTTGTTGGGATTTTAGAGTCTTGTCATCCTTGTTACCCTCATGATGTGTAGCCTCTGTGTGTGTGTGTGTGTGTGTGTGTGTGTGTGTGTGTCCCAATTTATTTGTAAAGGAGATAGGAGGAAGGGGGAAGGTGTCTTGTATCTCTTATATCAAAGCATCCTAAAAAATCCTGTCCATTGTTCTTGTTCCTTAAAATGTCACTAAGCCATTGTTCCCCATTCCCTGTCTTGTTCTTACTTTATTTCTCCAAATGCCTGCCCCCTCCAGCACCCCCAGCCCAGCCCCCCAGTACACCCCTCCCTTCCACCCCAGCCCCCCAGCACACACACCCAGCCCAGCCCAGCCCAGCCCCCCAGCATACCCCCCTCCAGCCCACCTCACCCCAGCCACTGCAGCAGGCTTTCTGCCTCACTCCTCTTCCCGGAACCATAATCTTTTGTGGGTTTTGTTTTTGTTCACTGAGACAAGATCTCACTATGTAGCCTTAGCTTTTATCACCTCACGGAGATCCCCCTTAACCATTAAGCAGTTGTCCCACATCCCCCAGCCCTCGGAAGCTGCTAATCTCCCCTCCATTTCAGTTGGCTTTCCTGTCTTAGACATTTCATACAAGTCACACACCACAGGAAGGTCATTTGTGACAGCTTTGTCATTTGTGACAGCTTCTTTTTCTTAATAGCACCTTGTGGGGCTCCTTCATGTTGTAGCAGGTTCTAGTGGCTCAAGCTTTTATTGGCAAATAATAGTCCATCTCATGTGTATGTCACATTCATACTGACTTTAGCTGGTATATAAAACAATGGGAGATATATTACCTTTTGCTTATTCATTCATCAGCTCACAGGCTTTGGTATCTTGCCGTGTTCTTGGTTACTCTGCGTGAGGCTGCTGTGAGCACATTTATAGTGGCTTCTGTGTGATCAAGTTCTCCCTCTCCTCTGAGTTCAGTCCTAGAAGTGGGGTTGCTGGGTCTTGTGGACCAGTCTGTATAACATTCTGGAGGAGGGATGGTCAGATGTTTTTTTTCAAGGGCCTGTTCCATTTTACAGTTCCCCAGCCATTCGTGGGTTGTAATCTCTTGATGCCATCACTAATGCTTGTGGTTGCTGTATGTTTTGGTTTAGGGACCCTATTGGGAGAGAGGTGGTATGTCGTTGGGGTTCTTATTTTCTTAATGACTAATGATGTTGCCCATCTTTTCATCTTGCCAAAGATGAAAAAGAAAAAGATGTCTCTTCTTTAAAGAAACATCTATTCAATGATGGGCATGGCGACACTTTAAATCCTAGTTCTCTGTAGGCAAAAGCAGGTAGATTAATCTGAGTTCAAAGCCAGCTTGGTCTACATAGTGAGTCAAGGCCATCCAGAGGTATATAAGGAGGCCTGTCACCAAAAAAAAGAGAAAGAAACAAACAAAGAAACAAAGAAGTTGTAAGAGCTTTTTATATAATTTGATTAGAAACCACTGTCAGAAGTATGATTTAAAAGTACTTTCTCCCATTCTGTGGGGTGGCTCGTGTGTGTGTGTGTGTGTGTGTGTGTGTGTGTGTGTGTGTGTGTCTGAGTGAATGCATGTCGAATTGAGGGGTCATTACGTGGGACCTTGAGACGGGGTCCCTCGCTGGCCTGGGGTTCGCCGGACAAGCTAGGCTGGCTGACCAGAGTCTTAAGCAGTTGCCTGTTCTTGTCTCCCCAGTGGTGGGTTTACAAGCGTGTGCCACTGTGCCCTGCCTTTTTAATACAGAGTCTGGGGACCACACTCGGGTCTCCGTGCTTGCATGGCAAGAGCTTTACATCTGACCTGCCCCCTCAATCACTTTTTACTTTTTTAGTGGTATCCTTTGAAGTACAGCGATGTTTAATGAGATAAGAAACACTACTGTTAGGTTTGGTTTACCACGGTTTACCCTCGAGTCTCGGGTGGGCTCCGTGGGTAGAGTGCTCACTTAGCATACATGAAGACCTGGGCTAAGTCCTTAGCACATATAAACTGGGCATGGTGGTCCATGCCTGTGATCCCAGCACATGGAAAGTGGAGGCAGAAGGACTGGGAATCCAAGGTCATCCTTGGCTAGATGTGGATTTGGAGACCAGCCTGTGGTACGTGAGACCCTGTCTCTATTTTGATTTTATTCTTATTTTTTTTTTTCTGCTATAACTTTTAACCTTGTAACTTAGTTTAACTTCTCTAGTTTTTGCTTTTCAGCATCTACGCTGAATATCATACTCAACACAATAGCACTTACAAATCCAGTAAAGGAGACTTCCTCTCAGAAGTCTTAATTTTAATGTGATTTAACACACATAATTGCAATGTATAATTATGTTTAATTATAACTTACTATAATTGTCCCTCATGCATACAGTTGTTGGACATTTGCATTTCCCTTTAATGCGTTTCTTAGGCATGTATAGCCCACCTGGCCCTTTACTGTATCCCACTCGAGGAGCCGGGCCCTTTGGTCTAAATGAGTCAAACTTTCAGCAGTCAGTGCTATCAAGGGTTCAGTTAAATGATTAAGAGAAAGTAAATGTGGGTTTAGAGCCAGAGTAGGTAAAGGGAGAAGAGAGCTTGATGGATCAGAAGACATTAGTCTTGGGGAGTCTAGGAGAAAGGCCTGAGTCCGACAGCCTAGGCAAAGATCGTGGGAGAGGTCATTTTTGCACAGACTAGAGAACCTCACGGCTGACAGGACTTTAGCCTCTCAGAGGTAAAACTTGGATAGAGACTTTTCAGGAAATCCCAGTAGTGAAGATTCTAGGCTGCTGGTTTTCAGTCTATGTATAACGGCCCCTTTGGGAGTCACACGACCCTTTCACAGGGTTCGAATACAGATACCCTGCATATCATCACAGTTAGCACATAATGATTCAAGACAGCAATATTACGGTTATGAGGTAGCAATAAAAATGATTTTATGGTTGGGGGTCACCACCACATGAGGAACTGGATTAAAGGGTCGCAGCATTAGGAAGGCTGAGAACTAGTACTCTAGGCTAAAACAAAGACAGATCGGGGTACTTTAAAGATTCTGAACCCTGATCTAAACAAGCATCAGAACTGTGTTAGGCCCCATGTGTGCCAGGTCTGTGCAGGAGTATGACAGTGATGGGGTGGGGATAAGAGTGACCTCACTCCCCTTGTAGGGAGAGGTCAGCGTCAGCTATACTTGCTTTCAGTTATCCAGTGTCCCCTCCGGTATGTTTATGAGGCTCCGTTACAGTAGTAACACAGCTCTCAGAGACTGAGCCACCAACCAGACAACACACACGGCCTGGAACGAGGCCCCCGGCACATATGTAGCTGACATGCAGCTCAGTCTCTGTGTGTCCCCCAACAGTGGGAGCAGAAGCTGTCCCTAAAGCTGTAGCCTGGCTGTGGTATTCGTTCCCCACCAGGGCTGCCATGTCTGGCCTCAGCAGGAGAGGATGTGCCTAATGTGGCAGAGATATGATGCTCCAGAGTAGGGGGATACCCAGAGTGACCCCCACTCTCAGAGCAGAAGGGGGAGGATTAGGAAGAGGAGCAGTGTTTGGGATGTAAATAAATAAGGTAATTTTAAAAACCCTATAGTAGCCCATAGTAATCAGAGGGATAAGGGTTCTGGGATCCATGGGGGAAGAAGATGGGTAAGTGCTGGAGTCTTTGGTCAACTGGGATAGTGTATTTTGAGATACATTCCTTACAAAATTATACCTGATTTCTATGAGCATATGATATATGTCTAATTTTTTTCTCCTCATCTGTAAACTTGCCTGCCATAGCTGTTGCGTGTGTGTGTGTGTGTGTGTGTGTGTGTGTGTGTGTGTGTGTGTTCATTATTTACTGCTTAGAGGAGAACAGGACGGCCTGAGAGCTACCTCAGCAGGTAAAGACACTTGCCACCAAACCTGGCATCCTGAGTTCACTCCCTGGGACTCAGAGGGTGGAGGGAGAACAGAGCTCCAAGTTGTCCTCTGGCCTCAGTACACACACTGGGGCACACGCATACACGCAACCACACACTCTCTAGTAGTAAATAAATGTAATTGTAAAAAAGAAAAAGGAGGAACATGTCCCTGAACTCTACACGTGCCTGTGTGGCATTAAAAGAGGCCTGGCCCTTTACTCAACCTGGATACACAGTGACCTTACAATGAAGCAATGTAAAAAGTGTAGTGGTGTCCATGTATGTTGTTAGCGTGTGCTGTCAGAGCTCCACCTTGACCCAGAGCCTTTATTCCTCATGGATTCTTGTCCATCTGAAAATAATTTGGGGCTGGGCTTGTCCCTGATTTCCAGGGAGGTGACATTAGGTTCCCTTTCTTTTCCAGGTGCCAAGCTCTCCTGATGAAATGTGTTCTGCCCCACTGGGCTCCAAAGGCAGTATCTGGTGCTGTTGATGCCCTTGTTGGAACTTTCCAGAATGGATAGCCCCCCTAAGCTGACTGGAGAGACCCTCATCGTCCACCATATCCCCTTAGTGCACTGCCAAGTCCCAGACAGGCAGTGCTGCGGGGGTGCAGGTGGAGGCGGTGGGGGCACAAGAGCCAATCCCTTCTGTCCCCCGGAATTGGGCCTCACTCAGCCTGACCAAGACCTAGGACAAGCTGACTCCCTTCTGTACACCAGCCTGCACTCAGCGCCAGGGGCACCTACTCGGTCTTCAGACAGCATCAAGAGTAGGAGTCGGGATGGACGAGGCCCTGGAGCTCCCAAACGGCACAATCCCTTCTTGGTGCAGGAAGGTGTGGGTGAGACAGGACTCAGTGACCTGCATGATGGCAGCACTGGTGACAGTGTCACTCAGCAGTCCTTCCACCTGCACAGCACCAGCCAGCCCTTCCATCTGTCTTCTTTCCAGCTGCCACCATCTGGCCCCGGACAGGGCAGGCCATGGGGTGCAACACGCAGTCGGCCTGGAGTGGTGGAGGGGCAGGAACAGGACCCGGTGACAACCTTGGGGACCCAGTGCAGCACCAGCCACTGCTGCCGGCCAGAGCTGGAAGCCGAGACGATGGAGCTGGACGAGTGTGGGGGACACGGGGGCAGTGGCAGTGGAGGGGGGGCCAGCGATACCTCTGGCTTCTCCTTTGAACAAGAATGGAAGCTCAGCTCCGACGAATCCCCAAGACACCCTGGACGCTCCGGTTCTGGAGCTCAGCACTGCCACTGCAGTAGCACCTCCAGTCAGTCGGAGGCAGCTGACCAGTCCATGGGCTACGTCAGTGACTCCTCCTGTAACAGCTCCGACGGCGTGCTAGTCACGTTCAGCACCCTCTACAATAAGATGCACGGCAGCTCCCGTGCCAACCTCAACTCTGTCCCTCAGTCCTGCAGCGACTCTTCCTTCTGCAGCCACGCAGACCCTGGAGCCTTCTACCTGGACCTGCAGCCCTCCCCGGCTGAGTCGAGAATGTCTTGTGAGTCCCACCACCCTGAGAACGGGGACAGGGAAGAGGGCTGTGGATGTCCTCATGCCTCATCCCCCGAGCTCGATGCCAACTGCAACGCCTACCGCCCACACTGTGAGCCCTGCCCAGCTGTGGCTGACCTCACAGCCTGCTTCCAGAGCCAGGCCCGCCTTGTAGTGGCCACACAGAATTACTATAAACTTGTCACCTGTGACCTGTCCTCGCAATCCTCCCCGAGCCCAGCTGGCTCGTCCATCACCAGTTGTTCTGAAGAACACACCAAGATAAGTCCTCCACCAGGCCCCGGCTCAGACCCAGACCCCAGCCAGCCCTCTGAGTATTACCTCTTCCAGAAGCCAGACATCCAGCCAGAGGAACAAGAAGCTGTGGGTTCCTCAACAGAAGCAGCAGCCGCCATGGGCCCCACTGTACTTGAAGGGCAGGTGTACACAAATACTTCCCCCCCCCAACCTCAGCACTGGCCGGCAGCGCTCCCGAAGCTATGATCGAAGTCTGGAGCGCAGCCCCCCTATCCGCTTGGGCTCACTGGAGCGCATGCTAAGTTGCCCAGTACGCTTAAGTGAGGGCCCTGCAGCCCTAGCTGGGCCTGCTTCCCCACCCAGGAGAGTTACCTCTTTCGCTGAGTTGGCCAAAGGCCGAAAGAAAGCTGCGAGCTCTGGCTCCCCACCACTTCGGGTGAGCGTTGGAGATTCTTCCCAGGAGTTCTCACCCATCCAAGAAGCCCAACAAGACAGGGCAGGGCCATTTGAGGAGGGCTCTCGATGTAGCCATAGCCTGCCGTCCATGCCCTTGGGACCAAGCCTGGACCTTCTTGGCCCAGAACCCTGGTCCACCCAGGTTTGCCAGGGCTCCCAGCCCAGTGAGATGCCACTTCCTAGCCTCAGAGCTGCTGGGCAGGGACCCTTGGCCCAGCTAATGGATCCTGGGCCTGCTCTCCCAGGGAGCCCAGCCAACAGCCATACCCAGAGGGATGCAAGAGCCAGAGCCGACGGTAAGCAACTCGGAGAACACCACGATATTCGTTTGTTCCATACCAGCCTGGGCCTCTCTTTCTGGTCCAACACATGTGCTGCCCCTGGGGTGGGGACAGGGAGAAGAGAATGACAAATAGACACATCACTAGGACTTGGAGACTGGTGTCCTGGGAAACCCTGAAGGAATTACTGACAGAGACTAGGCCTGTGGTCAGTTGTAGACATGCAGGGATTTGCAGGGCTTAAAGCAACTCAGGGACATGTCCAGCAGGGAAGCCACACTGGGTAGCGGTGATGTTTGCTCTCTGACCATTGATGGCCATCCTGCACTGAAGAGCCTGAGGTCTGTGCTGAGTAGGGTGGTATGTGCCTCCGGATGCTGAGGCAGGAGAGTGGCCTGAGGGCAGCTGACATGGGCAACAAAATGAGACCACTTCTGTAAGAAAAAAGCAAAGCAAAACCCCAGAACTGAACCTTGACTGTTCAGGTCCACATGAACTCCCAAGCTAGTGCTTTACGGTTTATTCCATTTTGAGTAATTACTTTATAGCAGGGTCTGTACTGAAGCAGCGCTGGAGAGAGAATCTGTCCTCATGGGATTTCAAGGAAGGACAGAAAAAAAAAAACCCTGCAAAGGTAGCAGTGTAAGGCACAAGTGACACAGAAGAATATCTCTGCTAGTCTGGTGTGTTAGGGGACTCAACGGTTTACATTTAAGCCTGGAAGAAAGATTAGGGTTAGGTTTTGTAGACTCTCTTCTAAGAACATTCTAGACTCACAGAAGAACCTGCTGTAAACCGCACAGGCGCAGAATCTGGCGCTTTCCAGGAACTGCAGTAGACAAATTTAGCAGAGCTTTGAGGGTGGGGGTGAACCACTGAAGGATTTTCAACAGGAGAGTGGCCATGTTGGTATTGTTTGGTTTGGTTTTCTGTTTGCTTAATGGCACATTTTGAGTTGCATTTTAGAAAGCTCCTTGGTGGTTTGTGTGGGAGATGTGGAGAGGTTTCTTCCCAGCAGGAGAGACTGCGCCATGTCAAGTAGGAAGTCACTGGATTAGGAGTGGTAGTGGGCCTGTGAGTCCTAAGCAATCTGCTTTACTTACTCAGTGATCTCTAGCCCAGCCAGGGCTACAGGGTGAGACCCTGTCTGGGAGGGAGGGAAGAAGAGAGAGAAGGAGGGAGGGCGGGGCGGTAGTTAAAACTAGTCCTCCAGGGAGCATGTGTGGAATGACTAAACAAGAGCAGAACCTGGGGATACTGTGACAGGGCTGAGCAGAGCAGCCCTCAAGGTTGGGAATGAAGCTGGGCTTTACAGGCACATCTTTAATTCTAGCATTTAGGAATCGAATGCTGAAAAATGAATCAGAAGTTTAAGATGGGGCCAGTAAGATGGCCCAGCAGGTATAGGCCCTTGCAGTCCAAGCTTGGCAACCTGAGTTCAATCCTTAGAACTTACATGTAAGGGAAGAACCAGCTCTACAAAGTTGTGTTCTGACTCCCAACACTTGTATGGGCACACATACAATGATCATTAAAACACAGATTTCAGTCAGGCTTGGTGACACACACCTTTAAGCCTAGCACTCATGAGGCAAAAGCTTGGTAGACCTTTGTGAGTTTGAGGCCAGCTTGTTTTACATAGCGAGTTTCAGGCCAGCCAGGTCTATATTGTCTCAAAATGTTTAAATATTTTAAATGGGTCTGAAGAGTGGCTTAGTGATTAAAGTACCTTGCCAGGTATCACCCTCGAAACCTGCAGATGCCACCAATACCTGGTAGGTGTGGCAGCCTACCCATAATTCCAGGCAGAGACAGGGACACCCAGAACACTCTAGCTGTGAAGACTGACCATACCCAAGCGCTCTGGGTTTGAGGTTGATGGTGATCAAGGATGAATCCCAATATCAACTTGGGGCCTCCGCAAGTGCTCACATACACACAAACGAGTACATACATGTACACACACATACACACCACATATACAAGAAAACAGAGCAAAAGAAAAGGAAAGAGGAGAGGAGACAGGAGGAGAGGGCCAGCCACTAAAGTATTTTCACTAGACTAAAAAATTTAAAGAATTTCTAATATTTATAAAAATGTAACTATTTTCCTTGGGTCAGGGAGACAGTTCAGCCAGTAAAGGCGTTTGCCAATAGGCTGGTTGATCCTAAAGTCTAAATGGGGGAAGGAAAACTTTGACCTTTGACTTCCATATACGTTTTCCCATATACACACACAAAATAAGGGTTACATTTATTTTAACTAATTTGAGGCAGGGTCTTGTGCATCCCAGGTTATCTTCAAACTGTGTAGCCAAGGATGGCCTTGAATTTTTGATGCTGTTGCCTCTGCCTCCTGCTGGGACTATAGGAATGAACCTCTAGAAGTCCTCAGACTTTAGGGCTAACCGGGCGGGCGGGCGGGCACTGCCTTTCTGGGCAGGCTCCCTACCAGAAGGGCTTCCTCCCCAGTCCCACTGCAACTTCTCTGTCAAGCAGCCTCCAGTGACCCTGTCACTGACTTTCCCCTGATTCTGTGCCCTCTTTTTAAAGTCAACAAATAGTTGACAGTTCGATGAACTTATGGATAGCTAAGGAAAAAACAGTTTGGGCGTGACTGGAAGAAGCTGAAACACCTGAGAAGCTGAGCTGCAGGGTTGACATTGACAAGAAGGGATCTTGCCAGATCTTGATAGAACAAAACTAATAAAGTAGAGGTCAGAGTGGAATCCAATTGGAAAGTGTCCTTGAGTTGATTTGGGGCGAGGAACAGATTGCAAAACCGCTGTGTTTCCAAAGCCCTGTACAGAGGTGAGCCGAGGTCTGCTGGTAGATTCCAGCAGGCAATGGTCCCTCCCTCACTCCCTCCTCCCTTCCCCCTCCCTCCCCCCTCCCTCCCTTCCCACACTGAGCACTGACTAGCTTCCCACGGAACTCTGGGTGCTGTGTTCTAAGAATCGACCCAGGAACTGGGGCTGCTTCCCAGGTACACAACATGTGTGATCTTTATTCTTTGAGCAATAACCACAGATAAATTCATTTTTCAAGAGACTAGATTTCTGTAATGTGATTTGAGGTAGAGGAGACTAGACTGAATCAGAAGTAGAGATTTGTTCATTTGACTGTTCTGTTCCCGTGATGTGCCCGGACCCTAGAGACACAGCAACTGAGAGGATTTGGTCCTGACTTTTCTGGAGATCCTGTGAAAAGTAACAGCCAGCAAACACGTTAAGAAATACTTCCTGACACTTTACAAAAAGGAAATGAACCAGGGTCAGAGGACTCCTGGGCAGGAAGGGTGTGTTGGAATCTCAGGCACAGCACAGCGGGGATGAGAGGCCCCCGGGTATTAGTGACCAGGTATGATTCAAGACTGAGTGGACGTGTGTAGAACCCAGCAGGGAAGACAGAGTGTCCTCTAAGCACTGGGGTTGGCAGGGAGCGTGACTCTGAAACCCTTCGCTATGAGCCTGTGTACCCATCCCTCATGACTCACTGATGTGAATAAGGAAGATGGGCTGGCAACCCCAGCCTGACATCACTGCGTATGTAATGTGTGGTGGGGAACATTGGCCCCAGAAGCCAGACTCTGGCTTGGACATTCTGGGCTCTGCTATTTCCCAGCTGAGTGACCTTAACTTGAGACAATGACTTAATGTCTCTAATTTAAATTTCCCTGATCTGTGTGTAACAAGGCGGCTCATACTTGGAACACAGCCAACACTTAGAGGCTGAGGCAGGAGGATCGGGAATCCAAGGCCGTCTCAGCTACATAGCAAGTTCAAAGTCAGTCTGAACTACATGAGAGTCTGTCCATAAACAAATAAGTTTCTTGATCTGTGGAGAAATGAGTTCCTGCCTCTTAGTTGTTGGGCCACGCCCAGGTTTTAGGCCCTGTAAGTGTATGTGGCACCACCTTGTGTTCATTTAGATATCTGCAGCTTGAGCGGTGTTTTGGCACCCTCCATTGTTCTGGACCTCAGTTTAGTTCTGAGACCCTGTGATTTAAGGAACACTGACTAACCTGAAAAGTGGCTGGAAAAAAAAACAACCCAGAGTTGGAAAACATCCCTATTCAAAGAGAGCAGAAGTAGATTCTGAAGTTCTTATGAGGGAGTGGGATTAAGGGAGATCAAGATTGTGGGTGCTAAGGGACAAGAAGTTTGGCCGATTTGTTTGCAAGTAAACACGTCTTGCTGCAGAATTTGCTCAAAGACAGAGGGTGTGTGTGTGTGTGTGTGTGTGTGAATGAGGACAGGGTGATGGGTAGAGAGAGCTTGAAGTCAACAACATGTTGGCACTGACTCTGTAGGTGGCTCTACCATTGACAGAAACGGAAGGTATCAGGAAAACCTGGGCAGAGCTGATAACATCAGAGTCTGAAAGCCTCCCCAGGACATGGCTTAGGAACAGTGTTTCTAGCGAGGCTGTTTTCGTATAAAAAGAAGGCAAAGCCCCCACAGCAGGACGGTCAGGAAGGGGAACTCATCCATCATCAGATGGACCTGGGCTCGGGAGCCATCCATCTGTGAGAGTCTAAATACAGCTAACTACCTTTGCAAGGGAGCGCGTGCTCACGCATGGAGCCTCCAAACACACCTTGACACCTGTGGAGTTGAGAAGGTAGAGAGGCAGAAGGCAGTCCAGTTCATAAAACTCAGGACAGGCTTACAGGGAGAGCGGCATCCCCTCTTCAAAGGGGGAGCCTACCAGCCCCTGGTCAGGTCCTGCAGCCCAGGCTAGCCCCTCATCCCCATTGGGTATCACCTCCTAGTTCCTCTCGGTTTCAGTGTCTCTGTCTCAGTCCTTCTCCATTGCCATTGATTGCTACAGGAGGTGGCACCGAAAGCCGACCGGTCCTTCGCTACAGCAAGGAACAGAGGCCGACCACCCTCCCTATCCAGCCATTCGTGTTCCAGCACCACTTCCCTAAGCAGCTGGCCAAGGCCCGGGCCCTCCACAGCCTTTCCCAGCTCTACAGCCTCTCAGGCTGCAGCCGCACACAGCAGCCTGCTCCACTGGTTATCTCTACTGCTCAAGGCCCAGCCCCAGCTCCCTCAGGAGAGCCACAGGCGTTCACATCCCAGACCACTGGCCAAGGCGCCAGAAACGCTGGGCCTGAACCAGAGACCTCAAGGCCTTCACCCCTGGGAAGCTACTCCCCAGTCCGGAGTGCCGGCCCCTTTGGGTCTAGCACTGACTCATCTGCCTCTACCTCCTGCTCCCCACCTCCAGAGCAGGCCACAGCAGCAGAAAGTCTACCACCATGGAGCCACACCTGTCCTTCTACTGTGCGACCTGCCACCTCCCAGCATCCACAGAAGGAGGACCGGAAGACTCCGACCTTGGCTGAGTACAGGCTTCATGGCACAGGAAGCTTGCCACCTCTGGGCTCCTGGAGATCTGGCTTCACCCGGGCAGAGAGTCTGGCTCGAGGAGGTGGCGAGGGCAGCATGGCCTCCAGGCCCAACAATGGTATGAGCTTGATCCGTAGCCCAAGCTATCCTACATCTCCTTTGGGTGGGTTCTTAGGCTTTCAGCGAGTGTCATGTCCACAGCATCTGTAGGTGTTTGACACATCTGCCTAGCTCTAGCATTTTACACAGCCACTGGGTAGAGATAAAATGCTGTCTCCTCCTAATTTTTCCTCTCATCTGCTTCCTCTTCCAGCCAACCACCTATCCCCTCAAGCCCTCAAGTGGCGAGAATACAGGAGGAAGAACCCATTAGGGCCACCCGGTTTGTCAGGAAGCCTAGATCGAAGGTCACAGGAAGCTCGGCTGGCCCGTAGGAACCCCATCTTTGAGTTCCCCAGTTCTTTTGGCACAACCAGCCATCTGAATTGCCGGCTGAATGGTGCGTGACCAAGGTCCCTGATGTACCCAGGGCGGGCTGAGAAGGGCCTGGGGGAGAGCTTCTCAGGATTTTTTTTCTTCTTTCCAGGTCAGATTGCAAAGCCATTGTCATTGACCTGCCCTGACCTGCAGGACCCCTTCTCCTTAACTGAGAAGCCTCCAGCTGAGTTCTGTCTGTCTCCAGATGGCAACTCGGAGGACATCTCCATCGACATCCTTCAGAAAAAAGGTACATGTCAGCACCCAACCTGGTCCAGGGATCCTGCCATCGTACCTGTGGTGCCTGGTGTACTACTCGGTAATCCTTCAGCTAACCAGTCTTAAAATCCCAAATACCAAGAAGGAGCCCATGAACATTAGGGAAAGAGGTAGAAGTTTGTGTAGTGTCTGAGTCAGCAAGGGCCATGTATCAGGAACTTAAGAATCAGGCTTCAGCCTCTTCTCTCGCCAAATTAAGTACAATGAGAGAGACTGATATGTAATTTAAAAAAATATTTACTGGAGCCTGGTATGGTAGTGTGTACCTTTAATCTACCACTTGGGAGGCAGAGCAGGTGGATCTCTGAGTTCCAGGCCAGCCTGGTCTACCTAGTCAGTTCCAGGACAGCCAGGGCTACATAGTGAGACCATCTCAAAAAGATACAAACAAAAGAAACAAAACAAAAGGCCCCCAAGTACTCTAGTTGACAACTGTAGTTGAAGCCACTCTGTCGAGCATGTTGGTGACAGAAGACAAGGATTGACAGGAGCATGCTGGTCAGTAGGTTAGTGACCAGTAACCCAGGAGCTACTTCATGGTGAATAACCAAGTGGGCCAATGGGCAGGAGCTGGGCAAAGGAGAAGGCAGAGTTGCTTGTAGAGCCAAGTGGAAGGCAAAGGTCAGAGAGGGAAAGCCCTCCATGAAGAGAACAGCCAACTCCTCTGAGAAGGAAAGAACCATGAGACCCATGGACGGGGAGGGGCAACTTCCTCTTCCCCACCAAGGGGCCCACCTCCATCAGGTGGGCTAGTCTTGAAAAGGGGACCTGCCGCCACATCAGCTTCTCCCTCACAGGGCTGGTAAAAGCTGTCAACACCGCTGTGGACCTTATTGTGGCCCATTTTGGCACGAGCCGGGATCCTGGCGTCAAGGTAGGCTGACACTGTCAAGAGCTGAGCTATGCCCTGGAGACTTAGCTGTCACCTCCCCTTGCTCTCTTGACTCCAGAGCCCAGAGTTGGAACTCTGGGATGAAAATGGCCAGGGTCATCCAGGAGGGCTGAGTAGGTAAAGCCAAGGTCAGGCTTCTCACAGTCGCTCTATGCATCTGCAGGCAAAGCTGGGAAACAGTTCTGTGAGCCCCAATGTCGGCCACCTGGTTCTGAAGTACTTGTGCCCTGCAGTCCAGGCCGTGCTAGAGGATGGGCTCAAGGCCTTTGTGCTGGATGTGATTATTGGCCAACGTAAAAACATGCCTTGGAGTGTGGTCGAGGCTTCCACACAGCTAGGTAGGTACTAGATTGCAACACAGCACTCCAGACTGAATTTAGGGCTCCAGAAAGTAGAAATGTGATCTCCAACCCCATCGTCTTCCCAGGCCCATCCACCAAGGTCTTGCATGGCCTCTACAACAAAGTCAGCCAGTTCCCGGAGCTCACCAGTCACACTATGCGCTTCAACGCCTTCATCCTGGGCCTGCTCAAGTGAGTGTATAGAACGGATGGCAAGACAGCCCCACCGTAGCTCTGCTTCCTCTAAGGGGCAGCTGCCTGGAAGGAGACAGAAGGGGTGTCTGCAGTGTCTCTGTGAGGCCTTGGGGAGCCCTTTACCCCATCCAGGTGCAGCCTCAGCAGGCACTGACACTTCCCAATAGGCTTCTCCACCTCAAAGGCCATGGCCTGGCCTGTTTAAAAACAGACTGGGTTTCTCAATGTTGAGGGTCTGCAAACTGTGATCTTTCAACTCCAGCTCTACTTCTAAATCCTGCTTCAGACCCAAACTCACCTGAGAACACATGTCACAGTAGTGCATAGTGGTGGTAGCAGCCCGGTCGTTCCCTTTGCCCCCAGCACCCTGTCCTCTCAGTCAGTAATCACCCTCGCTTACATGCAGGCTGTCTCCATTCCAAGAATTGACTGACTTGTGAATCTCATGTTCACCCCACTCCCCACAACCCCATTGACTTTCCAGATAACACTGCAAGGTGTCATTGCCTCTGCCACAGATATTCACCCGTATTTCCTCCCTGTGTCGGTCAGCCTTCCACACCTGTTCCTCCTTATCCGGCTGTATCCACAACACTAAAGCTCTTTCCATCTTCCTACAGCATCCGGTCCCTGGAGTTCTGGTTTAATCACCTGTACAACCATGAAGGTAATGCCCTGCTTACCGCCTCAATACGGGACTTTGGGGAGGACCACCCAGACTTTGATTCTCAGAGTTTGGGGCTTCTGCTTGACTTAGAGCCATGAAGCATCAACAGACTAGGCAGTCTAGCAGTTTAGGGTGGCCATGAACCTCAGCCTTCCTCTCTAAACTCAGCCGCCGGTTCAGGTTAGGGGATGTATTCACAAATTCAGGGCATACTGTGGCAGGCTTTGTGCACACGAAAGAAAGCTGAGTCCACAGCCTGTGCGGATGCATGCAATGCAGTGGCTGCTCCGGTTGCTTCTCAGGCCAGATTAGACTTGTGAGTCCCTTTCTCTTTCCCTAGATATCATCCAGACCCACTACCAGCCCTGGGGCTTCCTGCGGGCTGCGCACACAGTGTGCCCTGGCCTCTTTGAGGAGCTGCTCTTGTTGCTGCAGCCTTTAGCCCTGCTGCCCTTCAGCCTGGACTTGCTGTTCCAGCACCGGCTGCTGCAGAGTGGGCGGCAGCAGCGGCAGCACAAGGAACTGCTGCGTGTGTCCCAGGACCTGCTGCTCTCAGCACACTCAACACTGCAGTTGGCCAGGGCCCGAGGCCAGGAGGGCCCTGGAGACATGGACAGGGTGGCTCCTGGGGAGCGGGTGAAGGGAGTGGGTGCCTCAGAAGGTGGAGAAGAGGATGAGGAAGACGCGGAAGAGGTGTCTGTGGTGGCGGGGAGCTCGGATCACGGCAGGTGGGCCCGAGGGGGTCAGGCTGGCTGGTGGTACCAACTCATGCAGAGCTCCCAGGTCTACATCGATGGCACTGCTGAGGGCTCCAGGTTCCCTCGCAGCAGCAGCAGCAGCAGTGAGAAGAAGAAAGGTGTTGGCAGTGGGGGGCTGTCCCAGGCCCCACTCCCTCCGCCCCGGGAAGGTGTAGTAGAGGGAGCTGAGGCCTGCCCTGCCCCTGAGGAAGCCCTTGGCCAAGAAAGGGGCTGGCCTTTCTGGATGGGGAGCCCCCCTGACTCTGTACTAGCTGAGCTGAGGCGTAGTCGAGAGAGGGAAGGGCCTGTTGCCCCACCAACGGAAAAT
This sequence comes from Rhabdomys pumilio, assembly GCA_030674055.1. Classification (NCBI taxonomy): domain Eukaryota; kingdom Metazoa; phylum Chordata; class Mammalia; order Rodentia; family Muridae; genus Rhabdomys; species Rhabdomys pumilio. The sequence continues at coordinate 96,043,625 of JANHMN010000004.1, read as the reverse complement.
GAGGAAGGGACCGCAGAGCCTTCACCTGGGGGCATCAAGTGGGGACATCTCTTTGGTTCTCGAAAAGCTCAGCGGGAAGCCCGGCCCACAAACAGGTGAGTCACTACTGGTATACACAATGGTGTGGCTAGCCTGGTCTAAATCAGGACACAGACAGAACCAGAATCTGTCTGCTCTCTCCTAGGCTGCCTTCGGACTGGCTGAGCCTGGACAAGTCTGTGTTCCAGCTAGTAGCGCAGACAATGGGGGCCCGTCGGGAGCCAGAGCCTAGAGAGAACCTGCAAGAGTCGCACCCTCCAGCCGTGCCCTCCAAACCTCCGTGGTACGCCCAGGGGAATTGAGCATTGGGAAACTAGACTGGCTGTTTATAGGGCTTCTCCGACCCCCCACTTGTTGTTTCTCCAGTGAGGTGCAGGCACTGTGCCACCATCTGGCTACAGGCCCTGGACAACTGAGCTTCCACAAAGGAGATATCCTACGGGTGCTGGGACCAGCTGGAGGAGACTGGCTGCGCTGCAGCCGTGGCCCTGACACTGGCTTGGTACCTCTGGCCTATGTGACATTGACCCCAACTCCAAGTTCACCTACTGGGAGCAGCCAAAACTGAGGCCTTGTGCATGCTGGTGGCCTCAGGGACCCTCATATCCCCCAAGACTCAGAGCCTAAGAGTCCTTCCCAAGCCCTTAGGCTTGGCTACAAAAAGAATGCTGAGAGCTGGGGACCACGTATCTCTGTGCTGGCACCTGCTCCTCTTGCTCAGTCAGTATTAATTATACCTCCTCAGTTGTCCCAGACCTCCAGCTGGGGAAGAAGGGGAGGGACACACAGTGCTGGGCTGTGCGTAGACATTTCCATGGATGTAGACAAGTCTGGAAAGAGGTGACCCAGAGGTCATTTGTAGGTCACTAGGCCGAATGATAATGAAGATGGTTAACAGTATTGGGGCCAGAGTCCTAAGCCCCCCATGCTGTAAATAGGCAGTGACCAGTGCCTGGTCGTCAGAATAGGGAGGAGGAGCCCAGGCTTCTGTTTATGTATTTATTTATTTATTATTTATTTATTACACCTAATAATAAAAAGGTGCTCAGCCTCCAAACCGTTTTCTTTGTGCCCCTCTCTTCATTCCAAAAGGTTCACCAGGTTAGGATGAGAAGGGAGAACTTGAAATCCAGGTACTTAGGCCAGGAGCTGTTTCTGAGTAATACTGTGGCCCAGGGCTTCATGGGTGAGATTCCCAAATGTACCGCCAAACTGGAACTTATATCCTGTGTTGTCAAGAGGGTCTGTCATGTATAGCCAGAGGCATGGAAAAGCCGTTTAACTCTCAGCCGAGCTGCCTCAAAGTTTCCTCTCTAAAGCTAAATCACAGGATTGGACATCTCTCGGTATCTGTTTATTCCAGTTCCCCAAGCACCCCACCTGCACACATATCGCAGTTTCCAAAGCCTCTCACGGGCTGTCTCACCTGGCACGTAGCCTCCATAGTGAGGTAGAAGACCCAGATTCTGAAAGTTGGGCCTGGGAAGTGGGGAAAGAGGCTTGGGGTCCTTCTGCGCCCTGCCTCGTGAGCATGTCTGCCCAAATTCCTGCAGCGCCTGGCTGGTGAGCACTGGGAAGCTGGAGCCAAAGAGGAAGCGGGCACGGGGCACATAGCCAGTGAAGCCTGGGGGTGGGGAGATGCAGAGTCAGGACATCCTGGGGGTCTCTTCATGTCTTTGGTCACTACCCACTTCCTCTCACCTGACATAAAGAACTTCTGGGGATCTGTATCATCCATGGAGTAGGGGGAAGCCTGGTGGGAGAGAAGTTAATGAAAGAAAAAAGAATAAGTTCAGGCTCCCCTGAGACAGCTGGTAGCCAAGCCCCATGCCCCACGGTAACCCCGGGCAAGGCACAAGCATCCTCGCCCACCCCCACCCCACCAGCCTACCCCCCCACACACACACTTGTGCTGTCTTCTGCTTCAGCTGTGACTCCTCTGCCTCCGGCCCTTGGTCTTTCTCCACCTCGTTCTCTCCCTTGGCTTCCTCTGGCAGTTCAGGATTCTCCTGTTCCCCGCGCCTTTGTGTAAAATCACTCATAGCTTCAGCCCAAACCTGGTTGCAGTTCTTGGCAAAAATGAACTGTGCCTGTGGTATAAAACCTAACGGAGAAGATGTGTTAGCTCAGGACACATTCTCTGCGAAGACCCATTCAGACCTATGTACGGACCTGTATACCCAGGGATTATGCTGGAGCTGAGTCTTTCATGCCCAAGCCTGGGAGGCGGTCTCCTCCTGGAGATCACAGGAGATCTTGGAGACACGATGGGAGGCAGAAGTGTGCGGTGAGCAGGAGGCCAGGCTAGACCAGGAGGGCCTCGGAGTAGCTGACCAGTCACCTGCCCATAGGTCTGGCCCATGCTGAATCGAAGTAGCGGGCAGTGCCCGGTGTACCTGCAGCATGGGATCCACCCCTTAGCTCCAAGACGGACCCCACCATCCCGACACAGGCAGCAAGCCCCACTCTTGGTGTGCACTTGCAGCAAGTGTTCGTGTGTTTTTTAGTCTGGGTCTCACTCTACAACCTAGGCTGGCCAAACACCTATGATCCTTCTGCACTTCCACACCCGACCCCACGCTTGGCTCAGGCAGGTCCCAACCACTCCTTCCCCCAGATTGTTTGTGGGTCTTTTTTTTTTTCTTTGTCTCTTTTACCTGCTGGGGACAAGACCTAGTGCCTGGTGTGTGCTAGGTAATCATTAAATCACTAAAGCTACCACATTCCCCAGCCCTGGAACTCGCATTTCTGAGCCATCTGCCTAGGTGTCCAATCTTTCCTGCTTTTACCGTTTCCATGGGGAAGACAACACAAAGCTTGGTTAGACCTGGCTCTTAAAGCTGCTCAATTTCCCTCTCTGTACCACACCATAGACACCCCAGTTCTCAAATCAACTTGGCCTCAGTGTCTTAAGCGAACCGTCTCCTATATCCCAAGACCCATTCCCAGAAGAAGCAGGAGTACTCTGGGGAGAAGTCTTACCCTGGAATATAATGCGGATTCCCAGGGCTGAGCCCTGGGATGGAAGTGTTGACTGTAGCCATGGGAATCGAAGCAGTTCCTTTTATTTCCCTTCCAGGAGGGACTCTGGGCCCTGTGTACTGTGTCCAGGGCTATGGGGTGAAGGAAGGGGGCAGGGCCAAGGGTGGAGAAGGAAGGCCCTGAGTGGGGGTTGCTAGGGCAAAGCCAGCAGAGCTGGTGGAGAGTAGCTTCTTGGTCTGCCCTAGGGCTGGTGCCATCCTGTCACATGGAGCAGGGCAGAGGCTGAGGGGAATAGCTGAGAAAACCTCTAGGTGGGAGGCGAGGGAATGAGGCCTGCCAGGCCATTTGGCTCTATCTCAAAAGATTTCCTGCTTAAGGCCTCTCCTGGCTGAAGAGAGGGGCCTGTGGTACCCTGTGAGGCTCTGGAGAGAGGCTTCAAGGAGAGCTTGAGGTCCAGAGGGAGATGATGGGGTAGCGGGCGGGGCGGTCCTGGAGATTCTAGGCACGATCAGTAAGATCGCTTGCAGTAATGCAAGGGTTATATACTGGATAGCTGCTGTACTCCAGGTCATCATTACTAATGCCCGCCCGGCCCAGCACCCCAAGGATGGCAGAACGCACCATACAGAAGGTCCAGGAGCCTCTGGGTAAGACTGAGCCTTTGTCATCATTTGCAGATGCAGACGGTACTGTTTACCCTGTCTGCTCTGAAGCCCAAATTAATGTGTGCCAATGTGCTGGATCTGGAAATGCAGGCCTTGCACATGCTAGGCAAGTCCTCTACCACCCAAGTATATGCCCCAAGACACAAAGATATTAACTCAGAAGAATTAAAGCCAGAATTGTGGAGTGGGGGCAAGAACTGGGCCATGAGGCCCAGCAGGCTTCGACTTCTGAGGGCCTCAACTTCCTCTGACCCCAGCTTCTTCAAACTCCAGTGTGAAGGTTAAAATACCCAAGCTTACTAAGACTATGAGGGTCAGCAGCCTCCCTGAGGTAAGGGAAAGAAGTAGCTGCCAAGGCCTCACAAGGATGCCTCAGCTTCTGATGCAGGGAATGTTAGTGAGTGGTAACCCCATGGGAGTGGGGGAGGGATGCTCCTTCAGGGAAGGAGAGTCATGTAAGGATAAAGGATTAAGACCAGTAGGCAAGCCAACTTTGCTTTTTAAAATGGTTTAGATTGTTAGCCTGGGCTTCTGGCACTCTGGACAAGATGGAGGAAGTATGCTGCAGCCGGAAGGGTCCTGAGGGATAGCCTTAGCTCCTCAGAAGGAGACACACAAGAGGAAATGAGGTTGCTTTCTGCCTCTAAGTGGTCCTTGATGTGATGGTGGAACACTTGAGCAGACATCTTGAACCCCTGAGAATGCTTACCAGAGACAAAGCCTCAGACATTAGGGATGGACTAGATGAAGCAGAAAGGCCGAGTCTCAGTAACACGGAGCTGCTGAGTTGACCCGCTGTTTTAGTCCATTAAAGACTTTGAAAGCTAAGCAGTCTCAAAGCTAAATAAACGTGGTAGCACACTCCTCTAACAATAGCACTTACAGGCTAAGGCCTACACAGCCCGACCCTGTCTTAAAACAAGCAGCTGGCTCAGATTTTTACCTTCACTCGCTGCTGACCTTGCCCACAGTCATTGCACCTCAGTTCTCTCTACTGTACCCAGGATGCTCCTGCCTCAGAGTACAGCAGACAGCATGGGACACACAGGTACTCAGAGTCTGTTTCGTGCTAAGTTGCTAATTTAACAGCAACCCATAATATTTGATGGGAATGGGGGAAGAGGCAAGGGCAGTCACGGATGTCGGGGTAGGAAAGGTATGAAATAGAACACTGGACAGGTTAGAGTTCAAAGCCAAGGATTAGAAAAGGGTCTTTTTCTTCCAAGGGTGGGGAGGTGGCCGAAGATGGTCTCATGTAGCCCATACTCACAGTGTAGTTATGGGTGACTTTGAACTTCTGATCTTCTGACTCCATCTCCTGAGTTGTGGTTATAGGCATGGGCCACCAAACCTGCCCGTTTTTCTGCAGAAGAGATGGCAGCAGTTAGAATCGGTATGAGTTAAAGCAAAGGCACAAGCAGAGACGTTCAATGACAGGTCACTTGTACACACAAGGCCTGGGGTCAAGTCCTACCACTGCCACAGTTTTTAACAAGAGGAAGCGGGTTAGGAGCTAAAGACAGTTCAGTTGGTAGGTGCTGGCCTGTCATGCTTCAGGCTCTCATGCTGCATGCACTGTATGTGGTCCCACCCCCACCCCATAATCACAGCGATTGGGAGATAGAAGCAAGAGGATTGGGGTGTATGGAGAGGGGTCAAAGCCATCCTTATCTGTATAGAGAGTTGGAAGTTAGCCTGGGCTACAGGAAGAACAAAACATTAGACTTTGCTTAGATTTGTGCTACTTATGTGAGGAAGTGTGTTCTAGTTACACTGACACCTGTTATCAGTGTTGGGGGTGGCTGCCCCCCACAAAACCAAGGTCCAGTTAGAAAAGCAGCAGAAGCAGCTTGCCTGTGCACACAGCCTTCTGGGCCAGAACTGCACCCACAGCTCTCTGTCCTCCCTTGATCCTCTCTTAAGTTTCATGTGGCTCCCAGTTCCATCTCTTGACCAGTAAGTCACCCCTGGGCAAGCTTACAATTACAGAAGGATGAGTGCAAGCGAGACATGGTGGCTCACACCTGTAATTGTAACACCCTGGAGAGTGAGGAAGGAGTCCCAGAGTTCAGAGCCAGCCTGGGCTACAGAATGAAACCATTAATGCCACCCCCCCAAAAAATAAATAAAATAAAAAGTATAAAACCTTTGAAAAATTCTACCAAAATCGCAACACAATTATTGCAACACAATAACCCCCCCCCCCCAGATTACATACAACATAATGTTTATTAGTTAAAAATAAATAGGGGCTGGAGAGGTGGCTCAGTGGTTAAGAGCACTGGCTCCTCTCCCAAAGGACTGGGGTTCAATTCCCAGCACCCACATGGCAGCTCACAACTGTGTGTAACTCCAGTTCCAGGGATCCAAAACCATCACACAAACATGCATACAGGCAAAACACTAATGCACATAAAATAAAAAAATAAATCATTAAAAGAAAAGAAATATTTTTATAAAAAGTATAGACTCCGGGAAATAATTGCAGGAGTTAAGAGACAGGGAGGAGAGAACCGAGAGTTTTAGATGAACATCCTCAGCTACATCGTAAGCTCAAGTATGGCCTGGGTGGTCTCTTAAAATATATACGGTAGATAAAATAGTGCTGTTTTAAAAAGAAACGCTGGAATGATAGCTTAGGTTCCAGGTACTTACCGTAGATGACATGAGACAAATAGGGGTGCTGCTTACTGGCTGCTCCCCCTGACATGCTCAGTCTGCTTTCTTAAAGAATCCCAAACCACCAACCCAGGGATGTAACCACCCACAATGGGCTGGGCCCTCCTATCAATTACAAATTAAGAAAATGCCTCACAGGCTGGCCCACAGCCCCATCCCAAAGAGGCGTTTATTTAATTGAGGGTCCCTTCTTTCAGATAAATCTAGCTTGTGTCCCATTGACATAAAACGAGCCCATGTCCGTCCATATACATATTCAGTGCAAGATGCATCTGAGTGTTTGACTACTTACAAGTTTTATATTGGCCCTTCAACAGTTGACTATGATTGTAGTCATGAGAACAGCCCCTGAAAAGTTACCAAATGGAGTGGGGGGAAAGGAAGAAAAATGAAAAGGAAAGATGACTTCTCCAGGTATGCTGGAGGAGAAGTGTGTTATCAATGTGGAAGAACATGGTCAAAGAGAGTCCAGAGTGGACGTGACCCTGAGCCATGTGGGGTGTGGGGAGGGCAGGGGAGGGCAGGGGAGGGGAGGGAAAGGAACCAGGTGCAGCAGCAGGAGGCCCAAAGAGAGTGACTAACCAAAAAGATTGGATTGTATAGAACGGGACAGTCCAACCTCCTGAGCTGGAGAGTTCAGGGGAGGGGCAGAGTATGCCAGCCAGGAAGGCCCTGCAACCGCAACTGGGATGCAGGGAAACCAGGCAACCAGCATCTGTTAAAAAGGCACCTCAGCCATTTGTGCTAGGTTTGAAACCTAACACATAATGCTAGATTTATCTGTAAGTGCTATGTTGGTGTTACATTAGAAAATCACTTCATATATCATTGTTTAGAATATGCTTTCCTGACTACCACCTATGTAAACGCTCTATCTTGAGCTTAATTTAACATGGATCACTGGAGTCTGGGCAGGCATGATGTGAGCCAGACACCAAAAGCAGCTACACACAGGCTATTCTTCCCCAAATACCTGGCAGAGACATCATCTTGGAGGAAGGATTTCTTTTGTTTGTGGTTTCTTAGATCTCAGCCGATTGCATCGAGCAAAAGAAGGAGTAACCCCCAGCGTGTAGCCCCCAGCTAATGGATTCCAGAGCTGCTAACAGGAAAAGAGCAGAGTCAGCTATTGCTCCCAGCCAGGCCCTGCCTTGCAGTTCCACCAACTCCGTGAGATTTTAACCTGCATGATCTAACATTCCCTCCCCATCATATGATAGCAGAACTGAAACACAACATGCTAGCACCTGTTAATCTAGGTGAAGGATATACATTTTCATAATAAAAACACTGGGAGAGGTTGTTTTGAAGGAGGCAGCCATCGACTATATTCAGTTACCTGTTCCTCCTAAGGTCAAATAACCACGTACTCCTGGTACTAATCTTGGGGTGTAAAGGAGATTTCCTTTTTAACAAAGGAAAATCACTGTAGAAATAGCTGATACCAGTTCTAGTCTAGATATGTGCAAAATAAACATTTTCTAAAATAAAACACATCTTATAAAACAAGAAGCTGAAAGTGGTGAGGTGTACGTCTAATCCCAGCCCATAGGAGGAAGTCGGGGGGTCAAGAGTTCAAGGCTAGCCTCAGTGACATAGCAAGCTCGAGGCTAGACCAGGCTATAAGGGACCCTGTCATTTTAAAAAGGAGAGAAGGAACAGGAAGGGAGGGACAGAGAACGTGCAAGAAAGGAGGAAGGATGGGGAAAGAGAGGAAAGGAAACAGAAAGCTGCAAGGCTGTCTTAGGCTTCTATTTTGTCTCTGCCATTGACTACGGCAGACTGTTTATGCTTGGCCCAGGGAGTGGCACTATTAGGAGGTGTGGCCTTGTTGGACTAGTTGTGTCACAGTGGGCGTGGGCCATAATACCCTAGTCCTAGCTGCCTGGCAGTCAGTCTTCCACTAGCAGCCTTCAGATGAAGATGTAGAACTCTCAGCTCCTCCTGCACCATGCCTGCCTGGGTGCTGCCTTTTCCTGCCTTGATGATAATGGACTGAACCTCTGACCCTGTAAGCCAGCCCCAATTAAATGTTGTCCTTGTAAGAGTTGCCTTGGTCATGGTGTCTGCTCACAGCAGTAAAACCCTAAGACAATGGGAATTCCAAGAACATGGTGTCATCAACTGGCAAGGGACATCTTACTGCTCAATAACATTCTGGAGAGCAAAAACACAGGAAACATGATGGGGAAATTCAGAATGGATCTGTCCTTTCATGGAGAACCCATCCTCAGGTGCCAGCATCAGGACACTCATTAAGGCAGTGCCACTAATCGTCCCTATCTTCTCCCAAGTGTCTGTCCCTCCTTTCAATAGCAGTTTAAATGGCAATTAGAATTTGACATGTGTGTCCAAGGTAACATGTACACCTTAGCAAAGCTCATGTCAAAAGAGTCTGGTCAACTTGGGTAGTTTCTCAGTGACCAAAGTAAAATAGGTGGTCCCAGCATCAACACTTCAGCTGCCAAGTCCTGAGCATGGCAGGGTTTCAATTATGACCTAATGGTGCCCCACACAACAGTCTTCTCTGGCTCCCTTGGAAGAGGTTAGGAAACCAACAGTGTCTGAAAACTGGTAACAGGAAACATTTATCCAGCCTTTCCTATGAATTGTATTTTTGGATACAAAGTTTAACATGAAAAGTGTATTAGTGTTTTTTTTCTTTTTTGTTGTTTTTGTTTTTTTGGGGGGGGGGTGTTTTTTTTTTTTTTTTTTTTTTTTTTGTCAAAAACCAAGCCCTGAGGAATCCCATCTCTAGGATTTATTCTGGCTTCGGGTTTCGGTGAGGAGATGCAGCTGTGCACCATCCTATGCGGGATGAGAGGATACCTATGCTGTGGGCTTTCCCTTGAGCACCAGACTGTGGCATAGTGCCACTCACATCTTAGGTGTCTTTCCCTAGGAATCCTCTCTGGAAGTCAAGACACACC
>JANHMN010000004.1:95974615-96024413 GCA_030674055.1 Rhabdomys pumilio | reverse complement strand
AACTGGAATTAGGACTTGAGACTTATTACAGCTGGAACTAGGAAAGGAACTGGAAACTTGGGACTTGGAGGCACTAGGGACTAGGAACTAGGGACTAGGAACTCGAGACCTGAGACTTGGTACTAGGAACTAGGGACTTGGAGAGAAGAAAAGAGACTGAAGAATAAACAGCCACTATGTCTGTCTCAAGATTTTATTGTTCTATTAAGAGGAAGAGAACAATAGTGTTGACTTGCACAACAAGAGTTGTGCTCTTTCTCCACATCCCTGACTGGGCACAAGCTGGAGTGTATTATGCCCCATTACTGTTTAGGCAACTAATAAGAATGGCATGGCCTAGGCAGGGACAGCATGATCAGATTTGTGGTTTTGAAGGATTTCCCCATAACTAAAGTTGGGTCAGTGGTTAGAGCACTTGTCACATAAGCATGAGGACCAGACTTAAGATCCCAGCACCTGGGTGTGATGGCCTGGATGAGATAGGCCCTCATAGGCTCATCTGTTTGAATGCTCCCTCCCCAATCAGTACAATTGTTTGGGAAGGACTAGGAGGTGTGGCCTTGTGGAAGGAGGTGGGGCCAGGCTAGGCTTGAGACTCCTGCTACCCCCAGTGTGCTCTTTCTGTCTCCTGCTTGAGGATCAGGATGTGAGCTCTCAGCTGTTCCTGGCTTCGCCATCATGGACTCTAACCCTCTAAAACCACAAACCAATTAAACATTTTTTTCTATTAAGTTGCCTTGGTCTTGGTGTTTTGTCACAGCAATAGAAAAGTGACTAAGACACCAAGTGAATGCCAAATGAGTGGGAGGCAGGGTCAGAGAATCCTCATAGAAAGTTGGCTATAGCCATATCGATGAGCTCTGGGTTTGACTGAGATTCCCTGCTTCAGTGAAGAGTCTCTTCATTGACTTGTGCATGCACAAACATGTGTGCAACAGACTTGCTTGCATGCACAGAAGAGTTGGGGGAGAGGAGAGACACACATTTACACATATGCACACAGAGAAAACAGAAGCCTAAGAAAATGAGAGCTAAGGACGCGTGCCTGTAATCTTACTATCTAAGCTTGGTGGAAGCATCTAGATGCCCCCGAATCCCACAGTCAGAAAGATTTGGACAAAGTGAAGTGAGTGGCTGGATAAAGCTTCCTTTTCCCACTCATGATCTGCCATAGAACTGGGTGCACCCTCATAAGTTCAGTGTGCAGCTTGGTCCTTGACAATAACCGAGTTCACATAACCCAGGTCAGACACTGTATGGCTCACTGCCCCTTTCCTGAGCAACTCATTGGCTTCTGAGAGCTAGACAAACAAACCCAGCTACTAGAGAATTCTAGATTCAGTCCATCTCTCATGGGCCACCAGCCCCATCTCCCTGATCCCAGAGCAGATAGATACCTGATGAACAGGAGGACAAACGCATCAATGTGTCCCGCATGCTCTTCAACCTATCCTGCATGCTCGTCAACCTCTGGTCCAGGTCCCTCCTCTGCTGCTCCTCTCTTTCCAACTTCTCCTTTGTCTTCTCTCTCTCAGTCTGGCAGGCCTGTAGTTGCTGGTCAGTGGCCTCATGAGTCTTCTGCTTCTCCTGTAATGTGTCCTGACTGGAGGTCAGCTTTCTCTGCGACTCCTCAAGCTCCGCCTCCTTCTGCCCCAGCTGACTTATCTTCTCTGTGAGCTGCTGCTGCAAGCTACTGTTGGTGGCTTCCCAAATCCTGGTCATCTCCTGGAACTGCTGAGACACCTGCAGATCTGTTTGGCCGTAGGAGAGACTGGTTGAGTGTAGCACGAAGCACCTGTATCCCAATCCAGGGAAGGCTGGGATAGGAGGATAGCAAATTCGAGGCCAGCCTGGGCTACATATGGAGACCCTTGTTGGGGGTGAGGGGTGCTGCAGGGAGACTTGAGGGCACTTCCTCCAGCTGTACTCTGGTGCTTGAAGACTTCAGCATCAACCTTTTCTACTTTTTGAAACTTCTTGTATAATGTCCTGAACTTAAGATCTGGCTGCCTGGAGTTTAAGGAATCCTGAACTGGGTAAGGATAAGAACATGGGAACACTCCAGGGTAGTCCCAGCTGGAAACCAGACCCAAAAGCCAAGGATGTCAGGATAGTGTCTTTGAGCCCTGCTAAGGAAAGGCCACTTGGTGGGAGAAAAGGCAAGGTGTTAAGAATGAGTGAGGAATGGAGGGCTCCCATACTTACAACGGACTCCCAGGCAGATGACAGCCACCCCTAACATCAGACAGGCCAGGAGAAGGCCAAGCAAGAAGTACTGCAAGCAGACTGTAGGACCTTAGGGGACAGGGATAATAGGCAGTCAGTTCCAGGAAGCTACAGTGAGACAAGGAGAAAACGAAAGCATTCCTATTTTGTCCGGCAGAGAGTAAGTGCTAGGAACTGTAACTGGCGAAAAGGATTGAGGGGGCCTTACCTGGCTGAAGAAACTAAATTTCATACAGGGAAGGGACCTGGAGGCATGTGACTAGAGACCATCCGAACAGGGGAATTGTGATCTGGGACTCCATGTGGGGACAATCGCTACCGGGATGAGTTAGGCAGTGGAGTGGCTGGGCTGTCATGGAAGTTCCAAAGGCTCATCTGGCACGAGGCAGAACCCAGCCCCATCCCTCCGGAATGCACATGAGTACAGAGCGTCTAACATCCCCATGCCCTGTGTCCTGGGGCAGGCTGCTGGTGAACCGCATGCGGGGGCAGCGGAGGGGGCGGGGAACGGAGGTGGAGGAGGAGAGAAGGAGGGGTAAGAATACGCACAGCTGGGAATCTGCCTGAGAGCTGAAGACTTCACGGAGCTCCAGGATGTAGTTGGTTGCTCTGACCCGACCCCTGCCGAAGGGGAGCGCCCGAAGTGAGGATGGAAAGTCCCTGTAACCTCCCATCTCTCCAGCCCCACATCATGCTGAGACCCTAGTCTGTCCTGAGCTGTGGAACATCTGCGTCACTCTCTGGACTTCATCTGCCGCCCCTGGGTCTGTTTGGGATGAACTCAGCTCACCTCTTGCTTGTTCCCAGAAGTGCCACGCCAGGAGGTCCTGCTTCGAAAGCCCTTCTTGGGTCGCCTTATCCACACTCCCCTCATGTACCTCTTTTCTCTCCTAGGCCTTCCTTTATCTCTTCCTTATCATTTTCTTAGGCTCCCTTGTCTGTGACCCATGTCCTTCCCACTCCTGTTTTCCACTGAAACCGGTCTCACACCGGGCTGCCTGAACCCAGCTTACCGCGAGGACCTCCCACTCACCTTCCCCTTGGCTCTCAGAAACTGCCCTGCTTCTTTCTCCAAGACTGCCCTGCACTCCCTGGATGACGGTACCCTGTAGGCTCCCTGATCCTCCTTACCTGCTTTGTCCCCTAGTGCGGGAGAAGCCAAGCCTGGTGGCCTTCCTGGGACTTGAGACACTTGCACGTTCTCGTAGGTGAGTTCCCCATCCTCATAGGCCTCACAGTCTGGAAAGAAAAAAGCTCCAAAGTCGGAGTCTGGAGTGAGGTCTGTGGAGTGAGGTCTGTGGAGTGGGGGTGGAGTGTAACAGAGAAGAACAAGCAGGACTTACCCTGTCCTAAATGGTTAGATGCGCTGTTCTTCAAGGGCACTTTCACAAAGCGCAGGTCTGCGTATGTGATGGCGTCAGTCATAGCCCTGGGCACCTCTGCTTCACAGTCTTCCAGCTAATCCACTGGCCCACACCTCCTTGGCCCCTCTCCTCTCTTAGGCATTGAGTTCTCTGTGTGACTGTAAGGCTCAGCCCTTTGCACTATGACGCCAAGTCACAAAAGAGGAAGGTCTCTGGCAGATGGACTCAATGAAGCAGAAGAGGTCCTTGGGTTGGAGCCAGAGGGCCGGAGAGGGACGCTGGGGTCCAAAATACAGGCGCTGAAGCTAGCCTGGACCCGTGTCCAGCCAGACCCCACTCCTCATGCATCCTAGACCCACTTTGGCCTCCACGGTGCTTAAGATACCAGTCCCTGTGTGTTCCCTGGTTGGCCACTCCCTCCTGACTGCTGGTCACTGAGATCTATCAATGTATAGTTGGGATTCTGGCTCTTAACTGACCTGAGACATCACCCCAATCACTACTCCAGGTTGTAGCTTCATCCTCAACCATCAGATTCGGGGTTCTTACCATGGAGCCTTTGTTCCTCTTCATTCTGGGGTTTCTAGAAGGTCCATGGTTTACCAGGAGGGGGGTCCTTAAGTTAGTAGCTCAGATAAGGTTCATGTGCCCCATTTTGCATGAAGTGCTCCTGAAATAACCCTGACTCCTCCTCTCCTGCTCGCTGAGCTGTCACCTGGAAGCCATCCCTGGGAATCTGACAGCTTTTGGGTGGAATGCAAGGGAGGCAGGAACAAGCTGGTTTTCCTCTGTGAGCATCCCAGACTCCCCACTTCATAGCTTTTCCCTGCTGTCTACCTGACCATGCCTGTGAGTAGCTGTTTCCTCCCTCATCCATATCTCCCTTGATATCCTGCGGCCTCCTCTGTGTTCCCACATCAGAGCCATGTCAGGAATCAGTGTCCACTTGCACCAGCTCTGGGCTGGCCTAAAGGTCTAGCCTGGAGCAACAGTAGTTCTCACATACCCTTCTAGAGAGGGAAGAAAGGAAGCGGTGAGTGTGAGACTCAGTACAGGATATGGTGGGCTGGAGAGCTGGCTCTGTGGTTCAGAGCCCTGGCTGGAGTCCCAGCACTCACACAGCCATTCTCAGCCATCTGTAACTTCAGTTCCGGGGATTCCGTGCACCAGACATGGACATGGTGCACAGACATACACCCAGGCAAAACACATGTACACATAAAATAAACATGGTTTCCCAGGTAGAACTGCGGCAAGGAAATGTCCCTTTGTTCTTGCTAAGTTCTTCCCCTAGAAGGTCCTGGAGGCTGGAGGTGTAGCTCAGGGGTCTAGTGGGAGTATGATGGTCTGACCTCACTTCCCAGCACACATAGACACACATGCAGTTCAAACGTTATCATCCCATCATGCTCGTCCCCTCACCCTACCCCCAAAAAATGAACACTTGGGCCAAGTGTGGTAGTGTACACCTTTTATCTCAGCCATCAGGAGGCAGAGGCAGGCATTGCTAATCTCTGTGCGTCAGAGGCCAGCCTGGTCTACACCATGAGTCCTAGGCTGGCAAGGGTTATATAGTGAGACCCTGTCTCACAGAGAGGGGAAGAGAGAAGCAGAGAGAGACAGAAACACACAAAGAGACAGAGACACAGATGAGAAAAGGCCTTTGTAGAGACCACAAGCCTAAGTTATTGTAGGTGAAGAGGCAAAGAGGGCCTCCTTGACCTCAGAGGAAGGAGACAGTGGCAGGAGAGTTGCAGAGCTGAGTGCCCAGAGGTACTCTCTAATGTTTCTACTACAACGAAGCCTCTTACAAGAATTCCAAAAGGCCACCATGCCTTAAAGGTTGGAATGAGCTGAAACCCATGAGATATGGAGGTAAGAACCGCCCCCTCTTGGGCCACATCCGCTCCCCACTCCACCAGCTGTCCTACAGGGGGGAGGAGGGGGGAGAAAGTAAAGTTTCTCTCCACAGGTTGCCAACCCACGTGACTGGTGGTGTTGGGCAGGGCCAAGGGATGTTAGGAGAGCCCTTTTGCAGTGGCATAGTGGAGTTTGCCCCAGAGAGAGTGGCCCCCGAAGCTGGAGAGCGAGCACACCCATCACCTGAGGAAGGTGTCTGAGGAGAGGCAGGTGTGTACACACGCTTATGTGTGTGCATGAGTGTGCACAGCCCCCTGCACTTGTGGCTTTTCAGGGTGTCTGTGGGAGGCGAGTGCCTGGGTCAAAGTGGCCCCGAAGAAGGAAGCAGAACAGACCCTGCGGGCTGAGTCTGTTGATGAGAGCTGTCCTCTTTCTGCCATAGCAGCGAATGAAGTGAGTTATCAGAAAAGTCATCATAGGGCAGGACAACAGGTTTTACAAATGATTTCCTTTTGGTGGTTCATTAGTTAAGGCTTCTCTGCAGCTGTTAACGGTTCCTGCTTGATTAAAGTTTCCAACAGCCCAGGACCTTCCTCCAGGCACTGCGGCTGGGCCTCCCCCAGAGACTAGGCAGTGGACTGGTGACTCCCTCGGGGCCTGTGGGGGATGAGGGTGAGAGTGAGTAGGAGGGCACAGAGCAGCTGGTGTCGAGGATGGGTGGGGACAGTCGGGGCATGGCATCTGTGGTACACAGGGTGTGGGGGCGGGCAGAGCATGAGTAACTGTAAAGAGGCTGGCGGGGATTCCATGGACTAGAGACAATGTCTCAGTTCTCAGAACCCCAATATAAGGCGAACATGACCTGGATGTAAGATGCCCAGGCTGAGCTTCAGGAAAACAGCATCTGTGAGAGTCTAAAGAAAGTGGTCCCTAGGTGGAGCTGGGCTGAGAGGCGCATCTCACCTGGCATTGCCTTAGAGGTCTTCATCAGGCATGCTCTGGATTCTCTCTTCTTTAGCCCCTTTGGTGATGGTGAACTATCTCTTCATGACATTTTCTATCCCCTTCAGTCTTAGGTCAGCTTGTAGTGTCTACATCCAAGCTCCCCTAATAGATGAAACGTGACAGATTCTGTAGGCTGAGGACACCCATGAGAGCTCCTATGTCTCTTGATGGATTTCTAGATGGTCTTGTATTTTACAGAAGGAAACGGGTGAGGGGAACGAGTCTCCCCCTCCCTGGGTATACATGAAGGCTTTTGTATTGGCATTCACACTATCTTTCAGAGTTGGATATGCAAATGGAGCTCTGGGACTCAGACCTATCACACTGTCCTGATGTCAGAAACACTGGGGGTTTTAAGAACTGAGAGAGCAGAGCTCTGCATCAGGACCACAGCGTCATCACCAAAATCTGATAGTGTGAGGACAAATGGCAAATACTGATCCTGCTACTTATTTAGTCTACCATGTCTAGATAGCATCTGAGTTCCGCACAAAATGGAGGCCTCCCTTTTCCAGCAGGGCCTCCTCTTCTCTGCCTGCCTTATTTGGGGAGCCTGACCCCCACACCCTCTACCTGAGGAAGGTCATGTAGCCCTTGACAAAACTCCAGGTTCAACTTCTTTCCCCGATAAGAACCTGCCCAGCAAATACCTGGGATCACCTCTCTATGCAAATGAGGCATTCACAGTACGTTAAGCTCCAGCCAATGATTTACATGCATCCTGAAAATTCCTTCCCACTCTCCAAGGTTCATATGTAGCTCTTGTTCACACCAAATAACATGTATGCACACAAGGTGTTTCACTGAAGTTTGTCTAAGGGAGCTTTCATTGAGTATTGTCTAAAGGAGCTGTAACACTAAAATCCTTAGAGAAGGCCTCTCCCCATCTCCTCATGGCACTCCCAACTGAACTGGGACCCCACCCATTCCGGGCTCTGCCTCATCCTTCCAGCCCGGTGTACTGTGATGTCCGGACACCTTGAGAGAAGCAGAAGAACTTAGAACCACAGGCAAAGCCTTGCCTTGCCCTGACTGCCCCTCTGCTTATTAGAGAGTGGGCTGTTGAGGCTGACTGGGGGAGGGGCCCAGCTGTGAATTTGATATGTGGAAAGGGGTTCATTTGTCTCATTTGGTCATGCAAGTACCAAGCTGCCATCAAGAAGACTCTAAGCTAGCTGTACCTACATCATCACTGCTCTCTGGGAAGCCCTAACCTACTGACAATGGCAGTCTTAAGGACGTCCAAAAATGTCCATACACTAATCCCAGTTGCCTATGAGTGTGTGACTTTGCCTGACAAAACGCAGGCGCACTCAAGTGAAGGCCCTCTAGTTGGACCGCATCCTTTCTATCCTGGTCATCCCACTGGAATTTCAAGGGACCTCAAAGGAAGGGCTTTTCCCAGAGAAAAGAAGAAGGACATTCCAGGAGGAGGAAGGGTCAGAGACATGAGATGCAAGAGCTCAACCTTGGTTTTGAAGGGAAGGGGCTCAGTGAGCCGAGGCGTCTGGGAGCTTTCAGAAAGCAGTAAAACCAGGAACTGATGTTCTTGAGCCCCTACAAATTAGGCAGCCCTGCAGACCCCAGGCTGACTTTGAACTTGTCATCCTCCTGACTTAATGTTGGGGTGTGATTTGGTTTTTTGAGACAGGATTTCTCTGTGTAGCCCTGGCTGTCCTGGAACTCACTCTGTAGACCAGGCTGGTCTCGAACTCAGAGATCAGCCTGCCTCTGCCTCCTGAGTACTGGAACTAAAGGCGTGCGCCACCACTGCCTGTCTTGGGGTGTGACTTTTAAAGAGGCCTTTGTTAAAGTTTATATCTCTTTCTAGTAAAGCTTTGACTGCTTTCTAGTCTGTTATTTACAGGTAAGAAATAGTAACTTGTATAATCCTAGCACTCGGGAGGTCCAGGCAGGAGTTCAGGGGTAGCTGTGGCTACATAGCAGGTTCAATGCCCACCTGGGCTGCATGAGAACCTGTCTCCTCCCATTCCCCTCACTGTGATATGTTCACAGTGACAAGTGTGGCAGAGCTGACCTTTATATCCATAGAGTCATGATCTTTCTGTCGCATCACCAACAAACTCTCCTATAAACATGGCAGCTTAACTGATATCTTTCTTTCATCTTTCATTCTTTTTAAATGTTTTATTTTATTTTAGACAGGGTCTATCTATAGCTCCAACTATACTGGAACTTACTATGTCAAGCTATAGTGAAAATTTTGGTTTAAGAACCCAGTTCTGGTATATGAATATGATTTTGTTTTGATCCCAGGTGTGGGGTATGGGGCTGCCTCTGACTGTCCACAGACACTATGATTCGTCTCATGCTCTAGGAGGGGCATGATTTTTAGCAGCTGCAGAGAGTTTATGTTTGGAATTCTGGGGACTCTGGAGAAGGTATCCATCAGTGTGAGAGCCCTGAGAGGGCCTGGGGCAGCTGCTGCCAATGCTGCTCCTTCTGCTTCTCTCCTGCTGCTTCCCCCCCCCCCCTCCTGCTCTCCCCCCCCCCCCCCCCCCCCCTGCCCCCCCCCCCGCCCCTCCCGCTCCCCTGCTGCTCCCCTGCTGCTCCCCTGCTCCCCTGCCCTGCTAATTCCTGCTATTGCATTTACTGGATTGCTGGTTTGCTGGTTGGACATAACTTGCCAATGAAGATTACACTTGCCCATAGGAACCTGATGCCCCTAGTCAGCAGAAACTAGTGTAAAGAGGTCTAGGCCCTCTTCCCCTCTATTCTTCCTCCTCACCTACCTAGTGTTGGGGGTTGGAAAGCATTGGAGTGAAGAAGGATGGAAGATATAAAACCCCAATAAAGTAGCACAAAAAAGTTCAACTACCAATGGCGCCCAAAGCAGAGCTGGGCAGGATGGGAGACTTGGTTTCTAATGCTGTAGAGGTCTGAGAAACAAAAGTGGGTGAAATGGGAAACCCAGAATGGTCGCTCTGTTCTCTCACTTTTGAGAGGATTGCAAATTGGCCATGGTCATGGATACAAGTGGAAGTGCTTGGGAGATGAGTGGGGCCAGAAAAAGGGGAACAAACAGGTTCAGACCTGATGATGGAGAGTGGGAGCTTCCTGCAGGATGAAAGAGGGAAACAAACTGGGCTAGAAGGCAGATCTAAGCCCTGCCCTAGCAGATAGATAATGTGTCATCCTATAGAAATGATAGATCTGAGGCATTTTAAAGTGGCTATTATTTCCCATGGAATTCATTCCCCTATGTTAAACAAATCTTAAGTAACTGGGCTACCCAAAATAGAGTTACTCTCCCAACATGGAAAGGTTTGGAAACAGCTGTGCTAGAGTCTGGTCAGCAGCTACAGGGTTTAATGTAGAAGGAAGCCAAGAATATTGAACAAAGAAACAGAGAAGGGGAATGGCTATAAAGATCAATTGCTTGATGAAGGGCAGTATTCTGCCCTACTAGATAGTTACAGTCTCATTGCTTTCCTTATTAAAGATTAAAGACATAAAAGCTTGAGTTGTTTAGGATCTATGAAAATGTTTTAAGGTCTGAAAGATGTTTTTAGGTTGATAAGTGGAAGTTCTGATAAGAAAGTGATTTAGGTACAGAACTTTGGATTTACCAGGATAGGATAGGAAGTGGAATACTTTCTCCAAGTTTGCCAAATACAAATGGACTGGACATTGTAAAGATAATTCTTACCTGATAGTTCTCATAATTGTTTTTATTGTTTATAGTTGATTGATGTTAGGGACAAGGCCATTTATTGGACTAAAGGGGAGAAAGGTAGTGATAATTTTGGTTTCTTTAAAAGCCCAGTTACATTATGTGATTATGTTTTTGTTTTAATCCCAAGTGTGGGATATGGGGCTGCTTCAGATTGGGCTCAGCTGCTAACTGTGATTGTCTCCTGCTCTAGGAGGCAAATGATTTTTTTTCCAGATGCAGATAGTTTACATTTGGAATTCTGGGGACTTTTTAGAGGCTATAAATGCAAGAACCCTGAGAGGCTGCAGTTGCTGCTGCCACCCCGGCTGCTGCTGGTTCCTGCTGTTGTGTTTGCTGGTTTGATGATATTCTGACAATGAAGTGGAAATTCCAGGTTTCTGTGGAAAGTCAGTTATATCAAATGATGTTTTACTGGGGCACACAGGTGAGAGAATGTTTTGTTATAGCAGATACTTGGGAGGATGCATGATGCTTAGAAAGAATAAAAATATGACCCCACAGACAGTGGGAGCTGGAGCAAGTTTGCCTTGCTCCACACCTCACTGGTTTCCACTGACAACATGCATGTATTGGTTAGTCTTACACTGAGTTGCTGAGCTTTGCTTGTGGTGACGTCAGAGAGAGAAACTTACCAAAGAACTTCTTGTGAGGTTCCTGTGCTTCTTGCCACTTCAGTGGATGCGGATCTTGTTGATTGAACTGCCCTTGCTGATTGTGTTTGGTGTTTGTTTGTGGGTAGGGTAGCTGGGAACACTGAGAGTTTCTCCAGGCAGGAAGTTAGGCTCAGTGGCTGTGGCTACAGCGGCTCATTAAAGGCCTTCTTCATGGTTCCTCATGGCGCAGACCTAATGACACGAGAAAGTCCGTGGGTTTCCAAAATGGCTTTATTGGCATGATGATGATGGTTGAATCTGGATGTGCATGCCCCTCC
The DNA here is from genome assembly GCA_030674055.1 of Rhabdomys pumilio. NCBI lineage: Eukaryota > Metazoa > Chordata > Mammalia > Rodentia > Muridae > Rhabdomys > Rhabdomys pumilio. The sequence continues at coordinate 96,013,330 of JANHMN010000004.1, read as the reverse complement.
CCCAAACTCAGGGCAGACCTGAGTTAAATAGGGAGGGAGAGAGGGAGGAGAGGGGCTGGGGAAGAATGCTTAGTTGGCTCCGCCCTCTGGCCTTCAGGCATCTTATTAGTATGTAAATCTCTCTAGGGCCTGAGGCCTGTAGTCACGCCCTCTACCTGTGCTCTTTGGGTGGGTCAATGGAGTTCCACATCACTAGTTAGGAGCTTAGATTCTGGGGCAGAATAGATGCTCGTCCCTTACAGGCAATGGATACCTATTGGGTCTCTGAGCTTTCTAGCCAGCGCTTAGACCAAAACTAGCCATCCTATCCTGGTCCTACATTTGCTAGTAGACTGAGAACAATAAAGATTGGAATCACCTGAAAGGACTATTTCTAAGCAGGTCCACTTCCCCTGTATCCTAATACCCTTTCTTTTTCACTACCTCTGGTGGGTGGTAGGCTAGAGGTAGAGGAGAGGTTGAATCCTTATTAAAGTAGGTTGTGGAAAATACATGCCTACAAAGATTGGACTTGCCCCCTAGGAACTCAATGCCCCTAGTCAGTAGGAAGTAGTCAAAAGAAATCTATGCCCCCTTTTCTTTCCCCTCTAATCTTTCTCACCTATCTAGTTTTGGGAGATTGGAATGGATTGGGGTGGAGAAGGTGGTAGATATAAGAACTCAATGAAGTAGCCAAAAAACAAAAATATACCTCCATAGACCAGGCTGGCCTTGAACTCACAGAGATTCACCTGTCTCTGCCTCCTGAGTGCTGGGATTAAAGGTGAGCACCACTATGCCCAGCTACTTTTTTCTTTTTTAAGCATATCTACATTTTGTCAGGCAAAGTTACATATATTCAAAGGCAGCGGGGATTTGTGTAGGAACATTTATGGGTGTCCTCAGTCTGTCAGTGTCAGTAGGTTAGGGTTTCCCAGAGGTCAGTGTTACAGTGATGAGTTCCAGGCCAGCATGAGCTACACAAGACCTAAGATCAACCTCTCTCTCTCCTTCCTTCCTTCCTTCCTTCCTTCCTTCCTTCCTTCCTTCCTTCTCTTCCCTCCCTCCTCTCCTCCTTCTGCTTAAGACAGGCTCTCACTATTTTGCTTTGACTATCCTGGAACTCACTGTAGACCAGGCTGACCTCAAACTCATACTGATCTGTTTGCCTCTGCCTCCCAAGTGCTGGGATTAATGGTTTAGCTAGGTCTCTTCCTAAGTAAATACATAAATAAAACCTGTCACAATAGCTTCAGAGCCAGGAGGGGACAACAGTGGGCATCAGGTAGCATCATGAAAAGAACTTGTGACTTGATCTCTGAACCTCAAGACTGCTGGTAGATATCTGGTGACCTGCCTCAGGCTTTTCTTTGGTTATGTCTGAAACAGCAACACATAAGACACAACATATCTGATTTACTCAGATGACACTGATTTGAAAAGAAGAGCAAACACTGTTCATGGAAAGGCTAACTCAATATGCAAACATTGGCATATGTCTGGAAGTATAGGCAGCAGACCGGCAAACAGTGTGACCTATACAGGGACTTACTGCTCAGCCAAGAGCACACAGCAACTGAAGAAGGGGAAGGAGGGGAGGAGAAGGGAAGACAAAAAAGAAACTCAGACATTACAGTGGTACAAAATAATGACCCAAAGCCCAGAATGAAGTGTCAGAAGAAAACACAAGCCGGGCAGTGGTGGCGCACGCCTTTAATCCTAGCACTTGGGAGGCAGAGGCAGGTGGATTTCTGAGTTTGAGGTCAGCCTGGTCTACAGAGTGAGTTCCAGGACAGCCAGAGCTACACAGAGAAACCCTGTCTTGAAAGAAGAAGAAGAAGAAGAAGAAGAAGAAGAAGAAGAAGAAGAAGAAGAAGAAGAAGAAGAAGAAGAAGAAGAAGAAGAAAACACAAGGACATGTAAAGCAAAATGAAACTGGGGCCTCAAAATTCAATTACAGACCCAGGGATGAAAGGAATTTAGGGTTAACGGTAGTTTGTATACCAAAGTTCAAGAAATTGGTCATAGTGGTACACACCATTAATCCCCACACTTGGGAGGCAGAGGCAGGTGAGTCTTTGTGAGTTCAAGTGTGGTAGAGTCTACTATGTAAGCTCCAGACCAGGACTACATAGTGCAGTGGTTCTCAACCTTCCTAATGCTGTGACCCTTTAATACTGTGCCTCAAGGTGACCCCCAACCATAAAAGTGTTTTTATTGCTACTTAACTGTAATTTTGCTACTGAGCAATGTCTCAGTTCCTGATGGAACTGGAAATGTTTTCCAATGATTGTGACCCACAAGTTGAGATAGTGAGAGTCTGTCTCATTTAAGGAGAGAAAGGATGCCAGGCGGTGGTGATGCACGCCTTTAATCCCAGCACTTGGGAGGCAGAGGCAGGCGGATTTCTGAGTTCGAGGCCAGCCTGGTCTACAGAGTGAGTTCCAGGACAGCTCAGAAACCCTGTCTCGAAAAACAAAAACAAAAACAAAAAAACAAAAAAAAAAAAAAAAAAAAAAAAGGAGAGAATGGGTTAGTAGGCATTTCACGCTTGCCCCAGTCTTAACAAAGCCTACCCTCCTTAGGTTGGAAATTCAGAAGGTGGGCTCCATTGCTTGTTGTCAACTTGTTATAAACCAACTAGTGGACTAGGGGAGCTTGAGACAGAAGGCTGTCCCCAAGTCTCTGGCCCTGTTATTTATTTCTAACCTTGGCTTCACAACTCTTCTAAGGGAGCAAAATTCTGCCAATGAGGCAGCCCTGGACCCCAACATTGTGGTTTGTGACCCCTCATTCCCTCAGCTTCAGCTGGTTGACAGAAGCAACTGAGTGCTCTATGACCAGCCACACAGTCCAGAAGCCAGTGCTGGTATGAGCTCATCCAGTGAGTCATGCTCAGACACTTCAGTGGAAATCATGGAGATGACCACGCAGGAGTGGTGGCATGTACCAGGGAGTCTCTGCTGACCCACAGAGTAGAGCCCATACTTGTGGCGACTGTGCCTGACTTGTGACTCCTACTTTGAGGTAGGTGAGGGGACTGGCAGGGGTGCTTGGCCCTAAATGTCAGCTGGAGAAGACAGACACAGAACAGGAGCCCACAGTAAGGGTGTTCCAGTGGCTCTTGGTGCCCCGTGCCCCTTAACCCCCAGCTGGGAAAAGGCCCAGTAGTGAGGGCTCAGGACCCTCACAGATCAAGTCTGGGTTACAGCAGCAGGCAAACTCTGTCCATGAAGTTCTGCTCAATGGAGTCCAGAACAGACGGCAGAAGATGAAAGAACAGACGGCAGAAGATGAAATGAAGAGCCTCAGCTCAGCTTTAGAAGCAGCTGCACAATGGGGATCTTATGTTTTACTGGCCTCTTATTGTATGTTTTATTTCTCTTCCTCCTTTTTAAAGAAACTGACGTGAGAGGCGATGACTGCATAAACTTAATTTCTGAGCCAAGTGTGAAGGTGTCGGGTACTGCCAAGGCATGGAAATTGGTACAGGAACCCACCAGGGCCTCCTCCCTAGGTGAGGGCACACATTCCACAGCAGCTCTCAGACCTTCCCAGTGGTTTTCAGCCTGCTTCCACCCTGGATATAAAGTGGATACTCTTTCTAGGTTAAATTGCACATCTGGACTCATAGTGAATTTCTATATGTTTTCACATAGTAGCAAAGTTGAATTTGCTCTGTTAAAGTTATAACAAAATCCTTTGCACATAAATTTCACCTTGAAAACAATTCAGCCTACAGTAAAAGTTGAAAAAATAATACAATAAACACCCCTCTGTCTTACATCTAGAATGTCAGTCGGTCTAGGCCCAGGAACAGAAGTACAGCCATTAGGACGTGTGTTCATCTACACGTGCACACACCTACACTATGTAGAACAATATGGGCTGGCTTGGGTTTCTTCTATTTGTGTGACTTGATTTGACTTGACTTTGAGACAAGGTCTCACTCTGAAGCTTGGGCTGGTCTTGAACTCAAAATGATCTTTCTGCCTTAATCTTCCAAGTGCTGAGACTGCAGGCATGTCTTTCCACACACACGCCTCTTCACAGCCAGTTTCTGGTTACCAACAGAGAGAATACACAGTATTACAAGATTATAACGGAGCTTTTAAAAAAAAATCCTAGTGTCTAATTATAACTTTCATTTTTTTCAAATCCTGTTTTTAATGATAGTTCTTAAATGCTTTAACATCCCTTGTAACCTACCACCCACCAGAGGTAGTGGAAAAGAAAGGATATGGGGGAAGTGGACCTGTTTAGAAAGCTTCTTTGGAGCAATTTCCATCTGTGTTGTCTGGAAATCAGCAGTTCAGTTCACAGGTCAGCAGGCAGTGGCAGCTCGATCCACTCAAAAACACTTCACGGATACACCAGCAGTCCAGTTCGGTAGAGTTGGGTTAGCAACAGCAGTGACACGGACCTCGGATTAGCAACAATGGTGACGGGACCTAGCAGAGACAGACAGGCCTTAGCCTCAGCTAAGTCAGCAGGAGGGACCAACAGGAACATCAGGAGAAGTTCTCAGCTGTGCCTCTCTCAAGGAAGCAAAGACTCTTCTCTCAGTGAAGACTCGAAACTCACAAGCGTTGCACAGCTAGCTGTACCAGCAAGCTCTGTCTCCATCACTCCGTGGAGTCCTAGTTATACCCTCCAAACATCACATGTCCTCCACGTGCCTTGCCTCAGCACCTGCATCCAATCAGCCCAAGTCCCTGGAAGCTGCAACAAACTGCAGTACACTGGCATACATTGGTGCATTTCTCTCTATGGCGTCCTGACAAATGCAGCTCAACTACATAATGTGAGGCAGACCAATACATGAGTGTCATTAGCAAAGAATCCTTCATCCTGTGGCCTTTCACGTGCTTGCCTTAGCAGAATATCCTCTCTCCTGTGTCTGCTTCAGAAAAACATTCCTTCACGTTTGCCCCAGCAAAACGCCATCCAACCGACTTCCCAAAGAACCCTTAACGTTTTCACTAAATCTAATGCTTTCTGTTTGATAAATACCATTATGCTAGAGTTGCCTACAGTATTTCCCCTAGAAACATGGTATAGAGGTTTGTAGACTGGGGACAAAAGGCTCTGTCGTGTAGCCAAAAGTATAGAAGGCACTGCCATCAGTGTAGCCTATCGTGGTCACACAGGACAAAATTGCCTAATAAATATCTTAAATGTATTACATGGGACCTGATTCTGTAGACACCACTCCTGCACACACACAGGTCTCCGTCTGGTGCTGAAGCTTAGAATCTGCAGTGAGGATGGGAAACAACGGTAGAGAGTAAGGATGAACAAGGACCCATGGGGGCAGACTGGAGCCTGAGTCAGCCTCTCAGATTGCAGAAAGGGTTCTGTTTTTACCCAGCATGCTCCACTGCTAACACAAGCCCTGCATGGCACTCACTAAGGATGGGGACGGCACCAATACAGTTTCCATGTCTTGCCAGTGAAACCATCAGCTTTTTCACAGACACTCACCTACTTTGGGCTTCTTCCTTTCATCCCATGGGTTAATCTCTGCCCTTTACCTTGCCTTATAGACTACAGCGTGTCAGAGAACGCTGTTCTCCTAGTGTAGCAGAGGTGACCATCTATCTTATCAGGGCAGCTGTGCCTACTTGCAAGAAACTCTCAGGATCAGGCCTGTTGATTTAGAGAGGCCGTGAGACCCTCATCTGAAGTCCCAGCCACTCTTTCTTACCCTTGCATCCTAGATGTGTGTAAGTGAACCAACCCACTGCGGTGACTCTCGGAGATACTAGCGTACACATGGTTGACTGAAGGGGGCTCCACCCTTACTGCTATGGGCAAGCTGTTATCCATGCTGGGTTGAGATGTTTCAGCAGCATGCCTGCTTTGAGGTCACCCATGCTTTTTGTAAGTAACTCTTTACCCAAACTCTGTAAGTCAAATGAACTTGGTGCTTCATGGACTTGGATATCAGTAGAATCGTACCCTGTGTGTGGGCAGCACACATTAATTTATACACACCCCGGGGAAAGTTCAAGAATCACTTAGTGCTTCAGGATGAGCTTGGGGAGATCGGTGACTTTGTCTCTGCGCTAGGTGATGAGATGTGTAACTGAAATTCAGCTGTCAGAGGGTGGATACGTCTTCGAGGGAATCCTGAGGTGGCCATCTTCAAGTGCTATGGGATGGCATGCCTCCCTGCTGTAGCAAGCAACCATGCATGCCTCATTTAGAGGTAATAAGAAATGCAACTGAAGCTGAATTCTCTTCCCAGAGAGAAAGTCTTAGTGAAAGTCTGTGAGGGCTATCCCAGTGGGGCTATCCTTCTCTATGTGTTGTGGAGCGGCATGCCTCCTTGGTGACTTCTACTTGTCAAGGGGGTAGAGACATCCAAGAATGTCGATGGACCAGAGAGTATCTGGTATCTTTCAGCCTCTGGAAGTAGTACACATGAAAAAGTTATAAGGAAGCTATAGCACAAAGTCAGGGCAGGAACTTGCTCAGTTAGGAACTGAAGAGGAAACCATGGGGGGTGGGGGGATGCTGCTTACCAGCTCACTCACTGTAGTGCTAACGTTCAGCTGGCTGATTATACCAGCCTAGGGATGCTGCTGCCCACAGTGGGCTGGCCCCACTCACGTCATTCATCAGTCAAGACAATCTGTCACAGACATGGCTGTAGACCAACCTGATCTGAGAATTTCTCAGTTGAGACTCCCTCAGATGACTCTAGGCTGTGTTTAGTTGACAGCAAAACTAGCCAGGAGAGCTGACCGCCAGAAAGAGTGTGATGTTAAGACCCCATCGCTGAAGTCATTGCATGGTTTGTTTGTTTGTTTGGTTGGTTGGTTGGTTTGTTTGTTTGTTTGTTTGTTTTTTGCAGTTTCAACTACTACTTGCAAGAGAATCTCAGGATTGAGCCTGTTGACACCCCTCATGGAAGAAAGAGATGGAACAGCTCACTGAACCCTAATCTGAATCCCAGTCAGGCCTACACCTCCATCCCAGCTGTGGGTAATTCTGTACAAGCTGCTCTCTGGAGGTAATGAAGTCTACACAGCATGGACAGTCAATGGAAGTGGAGCTCAGCTACGAGGTTGAGACTTTTCAGTGGCGTGGCTACTTTGGGGTCACTCCTTCTCCTGTAATGACCCCTACTCATACTCTAGAAACTCTTTAGTTTCCCAACTCGAATATCTGTAAGGTTGTACTTTGGTTTGTAATTGATGCCCCACTGAGTAGAGATTTGTTTACATTTCCCAAGAAAAAGTTCACACAAAAACTGATATTTGGGAAACTTTTCTTACTATTTTTTATGGTGCTTGGTATTGAACCAAGAGTTTTCCTGCATGTTAGGCCGGCATTCTACCACTGCTATGCATCCCTAGGCCTCCCTCAGTAATTTTTTTTTAAAATATTCTTTGTGTGTGCACATGTTTGTATGTGTGAGTGTGGGTGTGCATGAACCACAACCTCCCATCTATCTGTGGGAGCCCTGGGGTTACAGATGCTTGCTGTCACTTTACATTCCGTCTGAGGATTCGAACTCAGGCCCTCAGGCTTGCACAACAAGTACTTTACCCAGTCCTCAGTCAATTTTTCAAATGTTTTTCAAACGTTTCCTTGCCCTTTAAGATTGGGATTTAAGATTGGAATTACGTTAACTATACTCTTCAATTTTGGAAGACTGATGTCTTAAAACTATTTCTTGTCCTTGTACTTGCTGACAAGCCTGAAGACCTGAGTTCAGTCCCCCAGTATACACATGGTAGGAGAGCACCAATCACCAAAAGTTGTCCTCCGACCTCCACATGCACAGTCCTCCCTCCAAAATAAATAAATAATTGCAATAAATTTTTTTAATAGAAAAGGTGGTGATAAGTTGGTTCCGTGGTTAAGAGCACTTGCTCTTGTAGAGGACCCAGGTTGAGCCCTGCCCTGACTGAATTCCACTGGCTTGAAATCAGCAGACATCTGCTTTTGTTGGTTTTCTTTCTTGTATCTCTCCCCCATATCTTTATTTGGAAACTGTATCACTTTGCTGTGTGTTTCTCTTAGGTAAATATTTATCTGACTTTGATTTATGGAACAAGTCTTATAGCAGCAGAATTCCGTTCACTCGGGTTTGCTCTCGGGTTCTATGTGTTTGCTTCTCTGTAGCAATTGTTTTCTCTCGTTCCTAGTACTCATAAGGCCGAGGCACAGAAACGGAGAGTTCAAGGGCATCGTGAGATACATACCAAGACTTTGTCTCAAAAAAAAAAAAAAAACAGCAATAACAAAAATCCTTCAGATAATTTCAATGTGGGACTGTGCGGTCAGACCCACATGAACTCTTCTAGTACATAAAGATACAACCAACCCCACAATGTTACGATTAGAGTCCCATCCCAATCAAATGGGACCTTTAAATTATGCTCCCTTTCCACTTTTCTCTGTTCCTTACCCCCTCCTCTCTTACACATCTGGGGCGTGGTTTTCTTCCCATAATCCCTGCCACCTGATGCCAGTGTTTAATTGAGATCTTTGTTAGAATTGCCCCCACAGTGAGTTCCATCTGTCTTGAGTTCTTACTTAGCACGTGTATTACACATTATAAATAGATTTAGGTACAAATATATAGGTCACGGTTTGCTTCCTCCTCTGCTCTCTTTCTGTCTTCTGTCTTGACATCTCTGTTCTGATCTGTCTTCTGTTTGTTTAGCCTGTTTTCTTAACCTCACTTCTCAGATGGGATACTTTGTGACATCTGAAGGCCTTTACAGATCTTTTATCTGTCCTTGGCTGGGTCCATGTTAGAGGCCGTTTCTCTCATTAGCCCACATTCAATTTTGGTGAACTGGAGCCTGCTTGCTGGCTGCAAGGGTATAAAACTTTGAGTTTTAAGACATTCTTTTTACTTGTACCCGGCTGAGTATGTTTCTTTTCCTAACAACCTAGTCTGGAGGTTCAGCCCAGAGAAACATCAGCTATCATTTTTATAATCTTTGTGTTCCTTTTTCTCTGGGAACCCACAGCCTTTGCATGGCGAATTTCCTGGTTCCTGTTCCAATCCCATCGTTTACCACAGAATTTGCATGTCTATATTTTTGTCTCATGCTTTAAAATAGGTCTTTTTAATTTCCTCAGCTTGTTTAGGGAATTTTAGCAAAGACGCGCTGTTGTTTTATCTATGGAGATTGTTAGCTTTGCGATCACATTCTGTAGTTCGAGGAAGAATTTTGTGTTTGAGCTTCCAAACACAGAATTTTCTGGCAGAGATTCACCCATCTCTGCTGGTGGGTTCCTCTGCCCTCGGGTTTGTTTGCATTCTCCTCATTACACAGTTTGAGAAATTCGGTCGTTTAGGGGGAAGTCATGGAGACCCAGCCAAGGTACTGGTTCTCACTGGAAGCAAGCTGCTTCTAAGATCTGCTTTCTTCCGGACGGCCTCGGCTGAGGCTGTCCTCCAGAATTGTCAGCAGGGAATTTTCTCTGCTGGAGATCAGCAGAGCTGGGTTAACTCCTAGCCTATAATTTGGAGTTGTCAAGGTGGGTTTGGAAGGGACAGTCTCATCACAGACATTCACCTGCTTCTGCCTCCAACGCTGGGATTGAAGGAGGGTGCCACGCTGCCAGGCTCTATCTTAACTTTGAAAACCCGTGTGTACACACCATTTTTATCGTCAAATGTGCAACTGAGGCCATGGGCAAAGGAGGAGACAGGAAGCTGCTGTGAGGGAGCAGGCAACGTTTGGTGAAGGCAGGGGTAGAGCGGGTGGGGTGGGGTGGGGAGGAGGTTTGTAGACTGGGAAGTAAGATGTACAGAAACACAGAATCAGAGATGGAGAAAGCTCCTGCCTCAAGGGACAGGGACAGGCAGGGCAGAGGGGCAGGAGCATGAAGGCCTGCCCTGCAGGCGCTCTGTACCACAGCCACGGGCCTGACACTCCCATTCTATTGGGCCTCTAGTTTACTCAATTGTCCTTTTAATATAAACCCCTTTTATGTAGTCTATTCCTGCAAAGGCCTTTTGTCTGTTGTCTTTGTTCCTAATCAGAATGTGGGAACGGAACCCCATTCATGTCTCAGAACCACTCTTTAGGAGGGATTCTGATCAAGGGCTCACGAGATAACTATGCTGGCTCCATTTTATTGACTTGGCACATCTGGGAAGAGGGAATCAGAAACTGAGGAGTTGCACCATTTGATTAGCCTGTAGGCAAGTTGATGGGGCATTTTCTTGATTAATGATTGATGTGGGAGGCCCAGACCACTGAGGGGCACTGCCACCCCCCCCACCCCCACCCCTACCCCAACCCCCTGCCCCCAGGCAGAGCGGTCCTGGGTAGTATACAAAGGCTGAACAACCCAGTAAGCAGACTTCCTGATCCCCTCTTCAGTTCCTGCTCTGGGGGAGTTCCTGCCTTGGCTTCACTCAGTGCTTGGCAGTAATCAGTTGCTTTTGGTCATGGTCTTTATCACAGCATTAAAAAGTACCTGAGACAACAGCTCATCCCGTGACAGCACCTCACCTCCCACCAAACACCACAGTGATGTCTGGAATCCATCTGGGATGGAAGTGTAGAACTGACTCCACCAGCCAGGCAGTGGTGGGGTGGTGGCGCACACCTTTAATTCTAGCGCTCAGGAGGCAGAGGCAGGTGGATTTCTGAGTTCAAGGACAGCCTGGTCTACAGATTGAGTTCCAGGACAGCCAGGACTACACAGAGAAACCCTGTCTCAAAAACCAAAACAGAGAAAAGAGATAGAGAACTGGCTTGACCCTCTCACGTGGTTCTCTGACCTCCACCTGTGCACATGCATGTGCTTGAGCACAAATAGAGTGAAGTTTTAAAAAACAAAACAGAAAACCGTTGAGGAGATGCTCTTTCTAGGATGTGCGGCTCCTCGACACCTCCTGGTTGTTACATAGGAGGAAAGGAGAAGACTGTGGGTGTAGCTCAGCCAGCAGAACAGAAGAAAAATAACAAGGAGGCAGATTTGGTTCAAAATCTCCAAAGTTCTATGATTACAAAAAATGGAAGTGCTTCATCAAGCAATAAAGTCTCCACCTCTGGAAATGTTCACAGAGAGGTGTGGAGGGTCATTTCTGTAAATGCTGTAAGTTTAGACCAGATCTTGTAACTTCTTTCTAACTAAACTAAGCTAGAGAACAAGTTACCCAACACATTTAAACAAAAATATTATTACCAGGGGCTGGAGAGATGGCTCAGTGGTTAGGAGCCCTGGCCATTCCTCAGAAGACCCAGGTTCAAGTCCCAGCACCCACGTAGTAGCTCACAACTGTCTATAACTCCAGTCTCAGGGAATCCAACACCCTCTTCTGACCTCCTCCAGTACAAGTGATACATATGCATACACACAAAAAAATTAAATTAATATGATGTTACAGCAGTCTGAGGACAAAGGGTAGAGAAATAAGCTTTAATCAACACAACCAAGAACAAATAAAGGGGTTCAATGACTCCCAAGTTCATTTTCTACGGGCTAATGGGAACTTTGAACTTTTAAAGGCAACAAGTAGCCAGGGTTTGCACTTCTGGCAGAGGAGGGATGGGTGGGAGTGGTCTGACTAATCACTGTCTCATTTATGGCTTTCCAAAAGGTTCTGGTGTTTTCACTTGAAGGCCACAGTCTGTCTCCAGGATTCAGCCTCAAGCTATGGGTGACCGTCTTTACTCAGAGAGAGGGCGATCTACCCAGCAAGTTTTGCTGTCACTTAGAGGGTGTTTTATCCCCTTGTAATAAAAATGTTTATCAATTAGTCTCTCCTTCCTGGTGTCTGCAGGAGACAGTGACCCAGGATGTTAGGCCTCATGGTACAGGCCTGTAATATGGGAAATTTAGGAGGCAGAGGCAAGACGAACCCAAGTTCAAGACTGGCCTGAGCTTTGTGAGACTCACAAGAGGGAGAGAAAAAAACTGCTGAAAGGCAAAACTAGAGCAGAATGGAACAAAATGATTTTATCTTACAGCTTTCATTATCTTATCAGCTGCTGAGGACACTTGCCTCCAAGCCTAGTGGCCTGAATCCTTTCCCCATGACACACAAGATGGAGGAGAAAACCAGCTCAGGCCAAATGGCATGATAGTGCATTTAAGCCCAGAGCAGAGTGGCTCCTGGGAGAACTGAGTAAAGAGCAAAGATGTCAAGAGGTTCTGCATCTTTAGCCCTTCTCTGCTGCTCTTCCCACAGAGAATTATTCAGAAGTCATGTGACTGCAGGGTGGAAGACCTAACTCTGATAGAAACAAGACAGGGGATCTATTAGTTTACATAGCCAAAACCCCAGAAGGCGGGTCTAGCTCTGCCTGTGGTTAGATTCAAGGCTTTAAGTGACTATGTCATCAAGACCCAGCTCTGCCCCCTCCTGGTAGGCAAAACCATCCTGGAGTTTAAACCCACCCAATGGACTGAAAAGGCCAGGCTAACGCTGGCGAGGCCTAGTATAGACAACGGCTGCTATGCCTACAGTCCTTCACCACCTGTGAGTGGTAAGGAAACTCAGAACTTCCTGTTCATCTTTGGTCCAAAACCCTTCTCCTTCTGCTCCAAAGTTTATACCTATCATCAAAGATGAAGTCAGTAAGAGGGAAAGCTGGGGCTGCAGAAGGCTCTGGTGACTTCCCAGAAACATCTGTCCCCTGGCTGAAATGATGCACCAGGGGGGCAAAGGAATCCACAAAAGAAAGGGACTTGGAACTGTAGACTTGTGCAGATGAGGTGACTAACCAGAGAGGTGTGGCTGAAAGGGAGTTGCCTTAGTTTTCTGGTTAAGTGCTTAGAATTTGTGCCACAGCATAAACCTTAATGATAGAGATGAGAAAAGACAAAAAAAAAAAAAAAAAAAAAAAAAAAAAGGGAAGAAGCCAGACATAGTGGCACATGCCTTTAATCCCAGCACTTGAGAGGAAGACACAGGTGGATCTTTTAGTATAAGGCCAGCCTTCTCAGCACTTGGGAGGCAGAGGCAGGTGGATTTCTGAGTTCGAGGCCAGCCTGGTCTACAGAGTGAGTTCCAGGACAGCCAGAGATATACAGAGAAACCCTGTCTCAAAAAACCAAAACCAAAACCAAAAAAAAAAAAAAAAAAAAAAAGCCAGCCTAGTCTACAAAGCAAGTTCCACAACAACCAGAACTACACAGAGAAACCCTGTCTTGAAATACAACAACAAAACAAAAAGGAAGGAAGGAAGGAAAGATGGGAGGGAGGGAGGGAGAAGGAGAGAGGGAAGGGAGAAAGGGAAGGGAGAAAGGGAGGGAGGAAGGGGGAGGGAGAGAGGGGGGGGGGGAGGGAGGGGGGGGGGGGGGGGGGGGGGAGGAACCTGGTTCAGTGGTAGATCACTTGCTTAGCATGAATGAGGTCCCTGGTTTTGATTCCTAGCACTGAGAGGGGCTAGAGAGGGATAGGAAGAGAACGCATAGAACACAGGCTTCAGGGATTGGAAGAAAAATAAAATTCAGATCACACGCCACTGGGGCTACACATAAAACAACAACCAACCAACCAAGCAGAAACTCAATTATGAGCGATGTTTGCCCAGCTCCAATACGGTCTTGGGTTAGAGTCATGTGCAACTCCAAACCAGGGGACTACAATTCCCAGAATGCTATGGTCCAGGCCACGTCACGCCTGCGCAGAGCTGATAACGATGCCTGCCGCTTCACTCCCGAAGCGGTCACTGGAGCTTACTTAGTTCTGAGCGTTTTGAGTCCAGGATGAGTCCAGTCTGAGGTTCTAAATCAGCTTCCTGTGTTGGAGCCTTGGAGCACTCAGGCCTGGTTCCTGCTTGTGTGTGTGCGCGTGCTGTTCTGATCAACTCCTCTTCGAAGCCTAAACTTTCTCACGTCCTTCGTGTGCGGACTCTGAACCAGCTTCAGAAGCACAGCTCCTCTCAAAAGCCCACATCCCGATGCTGTGGTTCCTTTCATCCGGTGTCTGCCACCAAACCACTCTTCCTCCCTCCCACACAATTGCCTGTCCTTGATTGCGACGTAGGTGTCCCTTAGAGATACCCAAGATGGCATCCTCAAAGGTACAGAGACCAGAAGCACCCCACTTCCATCTTTCTCATGGACACCCTTGTCTACCAAGAGCATGGTTCCCTATTCTCTGGTTGTCTTTGGGACTTTGCAAATGGAAAGGAGAAAAGTGTGGAAATGAAAACCTCTGCTTCCTCTTTCTTCTGCCCTTTAAACTCAAAAAATTTCTGTCGCGCTGGAGCTCAGGCTGAAGGCGATTTCTTTGTTCCCAGTGTTCTGCTGTGGGAAACTGGAGCTAAGAAGGAGCTCACCAAGTTGACTTTTTTTTTTTTTTTTCCAGAGTGGGGTGGATCATAAATGGGCTAAAAGTTGGAGGAGAGCCGCCAATGGCGTGCAAGAATTGGTTAAACAGTGTTGCCACCGGGAGAGTTGGGGGGGGGGGGGGGGGGGGGGGAAGCTTAAGCTGTTTAGAACTGGACTATATTTCTGTGATGGGGCTCACACCACAAAGATGGATGTATAATGGATGACACTTTGTTTTAAAACCTAAATATTTTTAATCCATCACTTCCTCCTCATCCCTACTGCGACATTTTTCAACGTTTTCGATCTTGTAAAGGCCCTGCCGAGCTCCATCCTACAGGCCTCCAGCCCACGCAGCGACCACTGGAGCTCATTCCTTGCTTCATTCAGTGACTCTTTTCCACCTCACCAGAAAGAAGCAGGAAATCCAAGCTCCTTGGCACGACTGGCTTCTGTCAGGCCATCAGACTCATCTTGCTCTTTTCTATTGTATCTCTTCACCTCTGGGCCCGGCAGCAGCTCTATAGAAGCCTCCTCTCTGCCTAGTGGTGCCCCCTGCTGGACTGTTTCCTACTCTTCCATTTTTCTAGGTACCTGTTAAGTCCTTTCACCTGCGAATTCCTCCACAGGACTCCCTGTTTTCCTCGTTTTAATAATTTCTAGCGAATCGAGCACTCACAGTCTTAGTGATTCACATATGGTAATTAACTTAAACCACAAAACAAGCTTTCTTTGTTTTCTTTCTTTTTCTTGTTAAAGAACAAGGGTCTGGAGAATTGGCTCAGTATTAAGAGCACTTGCTCTTGCAAAGGACCCTGGTTTGGATCCCAGCATCCATATGGTGGCTCACAGCCATCTGTAACTCCAGGTCCAGGAGAAGCAATGCCTTTGCCTTCCTCTGGCCTTTATGGGTCTGAAAACCTGAGTTCAATCCCCAGATGCCCACACAGTAAAAGGAGAGACCCATCTCCTGCACACACTGTCCTCCCCCCCATCACCTTCCCACAAATGCCATCACTACTACTAATAATGTGCTTTTTACACATTTGAAATCCAACAAGATAGACCTTGCCTGACAAGGAATGTCCAGGGTTAACCTCTGGCCTCCACATGTATGCACACACACGTGACATCTGTACCCTCCCTCATAAACATGTATACACACACACAAAATAATAATGAATGAGAAGAATATCTTCCCCATAATAGACTCAGAAACTGAGGCCCGGTTACTAAAGAAGACCCGGGCAATGAGTGGAAGGTGTAGACTTTGAACTCAGGCAGTCTGGCTCTCACACCCACAGTCCTGATCTGTTGCTGACCTGTCTACAACCACTGCATGCCATATAGTGTAGGCTAAGAATACAGCAGGTGGTGGGTGGCCAGCAGGGCCTGTTGGATAGAGGTTTTAAACATAAATAGTGACAAGTAAAGCTATGGCCAGAACTGTAAGGGACAATTAAGAAGATGGAATGGGGGCTGGAGAAATGGCTCAGTGGTTAAGAGGTCTTGAGTTCAATTCCCAGCAACCACATGGTAGCTCACAACCGTCTGTAATGGGAACCAATGCCCTCTTCTGGTGTGTCTGAAGATAGCATATATGTACTCAAATCTTTAAAAAGAAGAAGGAAGAGGTGGAAGAAGAAGAGGAGGAAGAAGAGAAGGAAGAGGAGGAGGAAGACGAGGAGGAAGAGGAAGAGGAGGAGGAAGGCCGGACCACTGTGATGGATCCTCATATAGAATAAAACCATGGTGACTGATACCATCACACGGGTATGGGTAGCACTCAAGAGAATGGGTGTAGAAGCTGATGGAGAAGCTAGGCCAGAAGGTAGGGGGCACAGATACAGAAGTAATGGACAAAGTGGTTGAGGACTGGTGAGTGTTCAGACCTCAGTATCAATGGGGTGGCTCTGAGTATGAGTCTTGTGAATGTTCTAGAATCAGGAATAGCATCTAGGTAGCAGGGCTCCAGTCCTTTACCCTCAGCATCTACCTCTTCAATCTTTCCCCAGCTAGGCACCCCCAGAAATGCTCAACACAATGCCAACCAAACCTCACCCCCACATACACACTCTTTAAAAGTCTGTTACAAACCTGCAGCTTCTGGTTAAACGACAAACATTTTTTCGAGATGCTTTATTTGAAACCCAGGGGATGCCAGAGGTAGCACAGCCTGAAAGCCATTTTCTGTCCAGGGTTTTCAGGTCAGAAACCAAACTTGGGACCCTAGGAGCCTTCCAGCTGTGGGCTCCCATGCATGATACCCACCCACATCCTCTCTGGCTTTTACCCACTCCTCCCTGCCCACTTCCTGTGTCTGAAAAGACAATGAGGTACCTGGGTAAGCTTAGAGGGGATATGGGGAACCTGGTTAAACCCTAAAAGAAGGGAAAGGTGTGAGCAACTGGTTTGGGGGCTTACAGGAGTGCACAGAAAAGGTAAGTGCGGAGGAGGTCCCCCTTTGCAACTCCATCTTCTGGAAACCAGGAGCCTTCATCCTCTGAGATGTATGTATGTCATCATGCAACTTAAGAAGTTCAGGATAGGTCATCATCTGTCACTCAGCAAAGTCTCAATGTCCGGGAGGTGGTTAGAAACTAGACATGCCCTAGCCAGGCCAGCAGGAATCCCTGACCCACGGGTGATCACAGTTCCAGGTTCTCCTCAGCTGGGTGCAGGCTGGCTGTTGGCATAGGCTTGATCTGGAAAAGAAGCCCGGCCTCTGCGTGTCTGGGCACACACGGAGGCATAAAGCTCTGGCTCGGGGCCTGGGGCCTGGGGCTTTGGCTCAGAGTCCAGCACCACCTCACAGTACTTGATAGGGGTCCCGGAGCTGGGGATCCGACCTTGAGCGGGTCGCAGCTGCAGGCTAGTGTAGCATGTGGCCTCCTCTGCTCCCTGGAGATGCAAGGCTGTTAGCTGGTCTCTGCACCCTCGGGAACGGTCCCCCCATTTTCTTCCCTCCCCCTTTTCTTCAGTCAGTTGACTCACCCTGGCAAGGCCTCCGGAGGATAGGTCCTGCTCTTCTGACCTTGGTTCTTGGGACAGCCGACCTGGGACAAGGGCATCAGAATCTGATTAGCTCCTGATTGCCCCGGGCGTCTCCATTATCTCCATCTCCATCCCATGAACTAGGAACTTGTGTCCTGTCCCTCCCTGACCGCATTGCCTACCTGTCTGTAAATAGTGCAGGTTCCCGTACAGGGGAACTTCTTCCACGGACCTTCCAGAGCTGCAGCATAGAGTTTGGGAGTGAGTGGGGACTTTTTAGTTAAGAGAGAGTACTCTACTCGGTGAACCCATCCCAGTTCTCCCTCACTCACGGCGGTTCCTGTCCCTCCTGGTTCCTTCTCCGACCCCGGGTCCACTGGGACAAGAGTGCAGTCAATGAAATGAGAAGTAGCGTTGTCACAATTCCTAAGAGGGCCCACAGTCCCCACGCCTGGGTTACGGAGGGGATCCCTGTGGATGCGAATGGATGGTGTTGTTACTACCTTACACAAACCCCTTCCCAACCAGGATCAGACAGAATATGGAGCCACATAACCCCTCCCCCAGGAGTCCCTGCCCCGCCCAACTTACCCCGTGCTAGTTGACTAGCAGTGGTGCAGTTATCTCTGCTCATGACTGCTGCTGGTGCGAGTCGGGGGTCAGTCCTACTTATGGCCTGACAGTTGTCACAGCCCCCACAACCCCGGCGTCTCCTTAAACCTGGCCTCCACAGCTCAGCATCACCAACACTGACAGTGTCAAAGTTGCTGGTTTCCGGAGAGGAAGGCAGAGAGGAGGGATGAGCAAAAGAACAAAGACCCCGCCCTGTGCCTGCACCTGCATCACCCTGAGCTCACAACCCTGAGCTCACAACTCTCTGAAATCCCCATGGCCCCGAGTCCCCTTCAGCAGGGAGTAGACACGGCCTGAGTGTTCTGTGCCGCCTGCCGCTGAGTCTACGGAGGCTCTGAAGAGCAGAGGTGACATGAGACAGAACTAACAAGGACGGGAGCTCTTAGCCACGAGATGTCCACCATTTCTCTTTGGCTCACACTGCCATGAAGGAGATTGTCTTGATGAGTGAGTGTGGCTTCAGAATGCACAGTTCCACTACCGGAAATGGTTGTATTTATTTCTGTAGCCCAGGCTGGCTTCAAACTCAGTATGAACTTGAACTCTTGACCTTCCTTCCTCCAGCTACCAAATTCTGGAATTACAGCCATGGAAAACCACTATGCCCATTGAGAAATACCTGTGTACTATTGGTGTTGTTGTTGCTAGTATTATAGTTGTTACTAGTTACTAGTATTATATCATCCAAACTGTCTGTGGGACCCTGTCACTGCATTAACTTCATTAAGGGAATCTCTGACCCAGGCTAACTCGGGCAAACTGGGCCTGTCTTTGCAGTTCATCACTTGCTATAGAGACTGGTGAAGAGTTCCAGGGCTATGTAGTGAAACCTTGTCTCAGGCAGGGGTGGGGGTGGGGCTGGGGCTGGGTAAGGGATAGCTCAGTCAGTAAAGGACTTGCCTAGAAATTGTAAAGACCCGCAGGGCAGTGGTGGTGCACACCTTTAATCCCAGCACTTGGGAGGCAAAGGCAGGCAGATTTCTGAGTTTGAGGCCAGCCTGGTCTACAGAGTGAGTTACAGGATAGCCAGGGCTACACAGAAAAACCCTGTCTGGAAAAACCAAAAAAAAAAAAAAAAAAAAAAAAAAAAAGCAGAGGCAGGCAAGTCTCCATGAGTTCAAAGTCAGCCTGGTCTAGTTAGAAAGTTCCAGGCCACAAAATGGGACCCTGTTTTTATATATGAACATACATACATACATACATACATACATATATACATACATACATGAAATAAATAATGATGAACTAAGGGCATACCAGATCATTGGTACAGCTTGTCCTGAGTGTGTTCAAGGCCTGGGTTCATCACCAGCCCCTGGCTCAAAATTTAAGATAAACAAAATCAGGGCTGGAGAAATGGCTCAGAGGTTAAGAGCACTTGCTGTTTTTGCAGAGGACCCAGGTTTGATTCCCAGCAATCATCTGTAACCTCATCTGGAGGTCAATAGCTATCTGTAACTCCAGTTCCAGGGGATCCAACATTCTTTTCTGACTGCCAAGGGTACCAAGCAGGCACATGTCATACAAGCACACATGGGAGCAAAAAATTCCAATGGCTCAGCTCTGTTAAGAGTGCTGGTTACTTTTCTATAGGACCAGAGGCTGATTCCCAGTACCCAGACAGTCGTTGACAACCATTTCTGAATTCAGTTCCAGGAGATCTGATACCTTCTCCAGCCACTATGGGTACCAGGCATGCATGTAAGTGATACACAGACAGATATGAAGGCAAAACACCTATACCAATTATGAAATAAAATTTTTAAAGAGCTTAAAAAACAAAAATACTTGAAAACATTATATAAAATAAATTAAAAAAAATAATAACAGGAAAAAGTGCTGTTTGCAACATACAGGGACCAGGTCCTGTGTTCAATCCCCAGAGCCAGTAAATAAATAAAACTAAAAATTGTGGGATAGTGAGAAAAATAAAACTGTTACTTAATTCCTTTTTTAAAAAGATTTATTTATTTTATGTATATGAGTCCACTGTCTCTGACCTCAGACATACCAGAAGCATGGATGGCATGGATCCCATTACAGATGGTTGTGAGCCACCATGTGGTTGCTGGGAATTGAACTCAGGACCTGTGGAAGAGCAGTCAGTGTTCTTAACCACTGAGCCATCTCTCCAACCTGCTTAATTTCTAATTCCTTCATTCAAGGTAACCATTTGGTGTTTTAATTTATATTTAAGGTTTTCTGAAATTTGTTCTAAAATGTGAATTTTTGCTAAATTTTTCCTTATATTTAAGACATTTTCTAGTAGTTATCTGTTACTTCATATAAAAGAAACTTTTAAATAAATTGTGTGTATGGGTTTTGTGTGTGTGTGAGTGAGAGAGACACACATACACACACACACACAGAGAGAGAGAGAGAGAGAGAGAGAGAGAGAACGCGTACTTGTGCCTTCACACACACACACACACAGAGAGAGAGAGAGAGAGAGAGAGAGAGAGAGAGAGAGAGAGAGAGAGAACGCGTACTTGTGCCTTTGGAAGCCCAGAGGGCATCAGATTCTTTTTTGGTGTTGTTGTTTTTTTGTTTTTGTTTTTGTTTTTTGCTTTTGTTTTTCGAGACAGGGGTTCTCTGTGTAGCCCTGGCTGTCCAAACTCACTCTGTAGACCAGGCTGGCCTCGAACTCAGAAATCTGCCTGTCTCTGCCTCCCAAGTGCTGGGATTAAAGGCATGCGCCACCACTGCCCGGCAGGGTATCAGATTCTTGAAGCTGGAGTTACAGGTAACTTTTAGCTACCAGACCTACGTGCTGAGATTTGAACATGGATCCTCTGGAAGAACAAGTGCTTTTAACTGTCGGGCCATCCCTCCAGCCCGAAATTTTTAAAGAAATTTTTAAAAATGAAATTTAAGGGCTGCGGGGTAGCTCAGTAAGACTCTCTGTTATGGAGGCATGAGAACTTGGGTTTAAATCCTCAACACCCACCAATCCCAGTGTTGGGAGCAGAGTTCTCTGGTCTGCCAGTTTGGACAAAATGGTAAGCAAGACATTGAATGGCCATTTTACCTCCACATATGTGTGCTTGGGTGCACACACCCATGTACACTACATACACACACACACACACAAACACACACACACACACACACAAAATAAACTCTAAAAAAGCAAAACTTAAAACACTGTTCACCACCTTTGTCAACATGAAGATTAACTATACTTACTTTAAAATGTAATGATGCAATCATTAAAGTAATTAAGATCCATTGCTGTTTCTTGTTCTGTAATTAATTTAAAAAATGCTAACTTTATACATTTTTATACTAGCATGCTTATATATCTACAGAGTTCAATACTTTTAAAATTATGTTCCCTGTCTGTGTCTTTCCTGGGTTTCATTTTTATTTTATTGAAAATGATATTGACATTTAGAGAATTTTTTAAAATATCTCTTTGAGACTGGAGATGCAGCCCCGTTGATAGTGTATCATATATGTAATATGCACGCAGCCCTGGGGTTGACAGCCAGAACCAAATGAATGCACACCTGCAATCCCTGCACTCAGGAGCTAGTAGAACCCAGAGGATCAGAAGTTCAAGGCCAGTTTTGCCTATGTAGCATGCTCACGGCCAGCCTGGATTATACATAGAATTTTGCCTCAGAAAAATGAAAAATCTGCTTAGATGTCAAATACACTAAGTATAGTCTTGATTTCTTATCAGCACTTCAAAAGAGCTGATGAGAAAAGGCACTTGGGTGGTGAGATGGTGGGATGAGTTGGAGGCCAATCTGAGTTATGAGTTCAAATCTAGTTTAGACTACATAGCAAGAGCTTGTAAAAAAGAAAAAAGTAGTAGTAATAGAAGAAGAAGAAGAAGAAGAAGAAGAAGAAGAAGAAGAAGAAGAAGAGGAGGAGGAGGAGGAGGAGGAGGAGGAAGAGGAGGAGGAAGAGGAGGAAGAGGAGGAGGAAGAAGTGGAAGAAGAGGAGGAGGAGGAGGAGGAGGAGGAGGAGGAGGAGGAGGAGAAAGAGGAGGAAGCATGAAATTTGAAGGCAAATGGAAAATAGATGGAACTAGAAAAAAATCATCCTGAGCGAGGTAGCCCACACCCAGAAAGACAAACACAGTAATGTGAGTGGATATTGGCTCTTAAGTAAAGGATAACCATGCTACAATCCACAGACCTAGAGAGGCTAAGGACTAAGGAGGGCTCTAAGGGGGAGTACATGGATCTCCCTGGGAAAGGGAAATAGAATAGATTCCTGGTTCTGTTTCTGGGGGTTGGTGGGGATGGGAACAGGATGGATCGGGTGGGAGAGGAGTGGAGGAAGAGTACTGGGAGAAATGACCAGAATCGGGGGATGGTATTTCAGAGCGAGGTAGGAACCCAGTGCAATGGAAACTCCCTGGAACCCACAAGAGTGATCCTAGTGAGGAGTCCTAATAATGAAGGACACAGAGCCTGAACCAGCCATCTTCTGTGACCAGGCAAGGCTTCGGTCATGGGACTGTGACACTGACCCAACCACAAAACCTTTGACCTACAATCTATCCTGCCTGCAAGATGTGCAGGAGTAGGGAAGATGAAGACACAGACTTTGTGACATTGCCAATCATAACTGGTACTGAGACTCTCTCATGAGAGGGAGCCCATGCCCCACACTGCCTGGATGACCAGGAACTGGAGGCTGGATAGCCCAGAGACCTAGGATACAGGGGGGGGGGGGCGGGAATCAATAAAATGACTCCTAATTATCATATACCTAACCCAGTTGTCTGCTTTGAGGCTTCCTCTGTCAGCTGATGGGAGCAGATGCAGAAACCCACAGCCAAACATTAGGCAGAGAAAGCCCAAATTGGAGCTATCAAGTCCCTGCCCTTGGAGCTCAGGAAAACCCGGAGGAAGAAGAGGAAGAATTGTATAAGCCAGAGGCATCCAGTATACAAGAAGAACATGGCCCACAGAATCATCTAAGCAGGGCTCAAAAGGGCTCACAGAGACTGAAGTAGAAATCACAGCCTGCATGGATCTGTGCTAGGTCCTCTGCAGAAATGCTATGGTTGCTAGCTTGGTGGTTTTTTGGGCTCCTAACAGCAGGAGTGGGGTGTCTCTGACTCCTTTGCCTGCTCTTGGGACCCTTTTCCTCTTATGGTTGCCTCACCCAGCCTTGATATGAGGGTTTGTGCCTAGTCTTATTGAATCTTGCTATGCCATGTTTGGTTGATATCCCTAGGAGGTCTGCTCTTTTCTAAAGGGAAGGTGATGGGAATGAGAGAAGGGGAGCTGCAGCCAGGACCTGTTGTATGAGAGAAGACTACATTTTTTAAACGAATAAATAAAATTCTCAACTTTTATTTTTATTTTAATTTTTGAGACAGGGTTTCTCTGTGTAGCTCTGTCTATCCTGGAACTCACTCTGTAGACCAGGCTGGCCTCAAACACAGAGATCTACCTGTTTCTGCCTCCCAAGTGCTAGGATTAAAGGCATGCGCCACTGTGCCCTGACAGTTCTTACAAATCTCAATTGGCTGATTCTTTGGGGGTAAGGGCAGAGTTAGAAGATCTGACAATAATGGGTGAGAGTTCTCTAAATAGCAATCTGAGCCAGGCATTGTGATACAGGTCAGAAAGCTAAGGCAGAAGGATTGTGCATTTGGATCCAACCTGGGCTAAAGAATGAGACCCTATCTCAAACTAAAAGTAAAACGAAGACAAATAGCTGGGGCTATAGCCAAGTTGTAGACTACTTGCCTGGCATGTGTGAGGCCTTTGGCTAGACCCCTGCCCCTGACCCAATACCATCAAAATGAAACAACAGAACCTTATTCCGAAGACATGGTTTGGTGGCACACACTAGTTCCAGTGTACAGGAAGAAAAAGCAGGCATTTCAGAAGTTCTACTACATACTTGGCTGTATACATAGGCAGTTCTGAGGCCACCCTGAACTACCTGACTCAAAACTCCAAAACTGAAAAGGCAGCCATCAGCAAGAGTCATTTATCCCATTAGAATGGACCTGGACTTATCTACACCCACTATGCCAACTGGCAGCAACTCCAGGTTTGTATCTCTCTTCTTTCCCATCTAAGCTGTCTCGGAGCAATCAGACTTTAACGACTCATGTTGTCCTGCCCTGCCCTTCTGCTCCCGTCTCTGGAAAAACAAGATAAGACTCCCATGTTTTATTCATTTATTTAACACATGTGTACCTCGTGCCTGGTGATTGCCAAGTCCTGGAGACAGAGATGCAAGGAACGTGTTTCTTCCCTCAGAGAGCTATTGATCTGAAGGTGGCCCTGTGTGGCACGGGTAAAAGATAACAGGGAAAGAGGCATGTGCTAGCTACAGCTCTAGAAAGCCCAGCACTCCAGAGACTATAGTAGGAGAACCTTGTGATTTAGGTCAGAAAAGGCTACTGAGACTGTCTCAAACAACAGCGTGAAGCCGACAGTGTTAACACCCTGTCCTAGGCCGGGCGGTGGCGGTGCACGCCTTTAATCCCAGAACTTGGGAGGCAGAGGCAGGTGGATTTCTGAGTTCGAGGCCAGCCTGGTCTACAGAGTGAGTTTCAGGACAGCCAGGACTACACAGAGAAACCCTGTCTCGAAAAACAAACAAACAAACAAACACAAACAAACAAAGCACCCTGTCCTAGTTTTTGTTTGTTTTTGAGAGAGGATCGCACTGTGTGGGCCAGGCCTTGAACTCATAGAACTCTGACTGCCTTTGTTTCCCCACTGCTGGATTTAAAGGAGTGTGGTGCCACACACATGTGGCAGTTTTGTGAATCTTGGGTGGTACTGCATAATCCCAGCATTTGAGAAATGGAAGCAGAAGGGTCAGGAATTCTAGGACAGCCTAGGCTGCATGAGACCTAGAAGAACCTAGTTGTATTTGCCTTTTGGGTCGTTGTGAACATTCATTCATTAATTTTATTCATTTCCTCAAGTTTACCTAGCAACAAGTGACTAGACTTGGACAATAAAATGGGGGAAAAAAACATAGCCCTGGTCTCTTTGGACTACAGCCTAGTGGTATTAAAGAATAAATTAGAAAGACAGACTTGTTTCTGTTTCTTCTATTCACTAGTGTCTCGGATGACCTAGAGCTCCTTGATTATTAATTAACATCTGGCTCTGAAGGTTGTAGTAAAAAGACAAGCCGCGCTGAGAATGAGCCCCGTGTGGTTGGTGCGCGCCAGGTCGCACTGCCTGCGTTACTATGTGAGCTGACGGATGACACCCCGCCGCACGCCGCTCGGCTCGCCCCGAGGGGATCGCTTCTTGGCGGGCTAACAGTGACTAGCGGGGGAAGTCTACGCGCGTGTGCACGCGGCACTCTCTGCCCATGGTCCGGGGACTTTCCCCTAGGCGGATGGATAAGGAACATGTCCTCCGTTTGTAGCCTAGGCAACAGGCCTTCAGAGCGACCTGTCACATTCTTGTGACGCGGATATTTTATAGCTCAACTACACCCTTTATTTTATGCTTATGGTGAGAATAATTGGTGGCTTTAGATCTAAATACAACAAACCATTGGTTTACGCATGATACTGTAGACTGAAAGATTTTTGGAAGCATAATTCTTTAAGGAAGCTATAAATAAATAGGGCATTAATTAATGTAGGAAGGATGGTGGGTGTGGTTTATGCAAATATAGTTTGACCCACTCGGAGACGGGCGTGGCCACTTTAAGCGACCCAGACCCGGAGTAGTTGTGGTCTCCTGCGCTTGCGCACTAGGACTGGAGGCCAGCGTTGGAACGCGGGGACCTGGACGCACCATTCTGGTGGGCCAGGCATGGCGGGTTCTGGCCCCGTGTTGAGTATTCTGGGGCTTTTACTTGTGTCTGCGCAGTTTGGAGTCCTTGGAGAGCGTCCCAGCCCAGATCTGGGTGCGCACCCAGGTACTAGCGAGGGCTGCTGGAGGGAGGCTGGGACTGCCTGGTAGAAGCTGACTGGTGGCTTTAATCCACAGAACGCCGCTCCCCGGTCAGTCCCGGGACCACCGAACCTCGGCGGCAGCCGCCACCCAAGGACCAGCGCGAGAGGGCCCGAGCTGGATCAGTGTCTTTGGGTGTACTGTACACCGCGGCCGTCGTGGCTTTTGTACTGTTCAAGTGTTTGCAGGTGCGGTATGACAGTGGGTTATGGGAGCCCTGGGCCTTAATCTCTTGGGAGCGCTACAGTGCCAAGAACAAGACACCACTTCCTGCCTACCTGTACAATGAGGACTAGTTCCTTGGTTTTTCCACATTATAAGGACGTTAGAAGATCCAGAGAGGTAATGGATGTAAGGGGGCTGAGAAATTGTAGCTAATGACCGTTACTTTTACTCCTCCCTCCAGTGAAGAGCGATTTTCATACTGGAGCTCATCCACTTAGTGTCTGATGTAAGTGGGATGTAAGTGTCAATATGCAAAAAAAGAAGTTACTGCTGAAGCTCCAACCTTGGCCCGAGGGGTCAGTCGCTGCTGCAACAGTGTCTAGTGTACCAGAGGTTTCGTGTTCTCTTTGGGAAGGAAGCCCTGAAATGTGAACTGACAGTACATTCTGATGGATTTGAAACTGTTGCTGTGCAAAGTGCTGTATCTTCAACTCTGGTCAATTACTTGCACTAGGAAATAGAGGCTGAACTAGTTAGTAACATAAAACTAGATGAGATTAAACGAGCCCAGGCAGACTTGACAGGCTAGGATGGAGATTGGAATTTAAAGATAGATTAATAAATTCTAGTCGGGCCTAGTGTTGGACATCTTTAATCCCAGCAATCGACAGAGGCAGGAAGAGCCCTATGAGTTCAAGGCCAGCCTCTACAGAACTAGTTCCAGAACAGTCAGAGTTGCTACCCAAAGAAACCTTGTCTCAAAACCAAAACAAACAAAAGTGTCGTATTCCTGGAGTTAAGCAGTCGGGAAGAAGAGGTACAGAATCTGTGGAAGAGATGTAGGCATTGCAGCTGACAAGTTTCATGGTGTGTTTTAATGACCCATTTTCCAATTAAAGGCTCTGAACAAAGGCTTGTGCTTTATCTACCCATCAGAGAACACTAGGAGAATTGTATCCTAAAAATAAACTGGAGGGCACTGCCTTTAAGGGCAAAGAGCACTATATAGTTAGTTTTTTGTTTTTCTTTTTTTAAATCTGTAACGGGGGTAAATGTGAATTTTACAGATTGTGGGCTTTTTTGGTTTGTTTGCCAGCAAAGACTGAGAGAACGGGACCTGGTGACACAGTCCTGTTATTCCAACTACTCTGGGGGAGGACTGTAAGTCTGAGGCCTGTCTGGACAATTCTGCAAGACTATATCTTGAAGACAACGACGACGAAGGGTAGGGATGCTAACTAAGGAGACAGGGGAACGAGCAGGCTTCAGATTCCTACTGTAGAGTTTCACATTCCAAAGAGCGCTTTAGCAGTCTGACCATGTGTGGACATCCTAGCATGTTCTGGGTAAGCAACTGGACTAGAAACAACTGTGCTTCTCTGAGGTGGATGCCCAGAGCTTTCTCTTGGGCTCCTCTCTTCACTGGCTCTGAGGTGCCACGGCCTTTGCTGCAGCTTTGCCTTTATCTGCTTCCTCAGCAGGGCCCAGATGAGGCTGCTGTTCTCCGAGAGGAAAAAACCAAGAAATCCTCACAGTCAGGTGGGTTGAGCAATTAGTGGTGGTTTCTGGGAGTGGAGTAGATCAGGGGACTGCAGGAGTGACCCTGCCGTTTACCTTACTCCCAGAACAACAACTGGTGCAGCTGACACAACAGCTGGCCCAGACGGAACAGCACCTGGACAACCTGATGACCCAGCTGGATCCCCTTTTTGAACGGTGAGAATTTGTGGGGTAAGTGAGGTGGGAGCCAAGGAGACCGATCGGGCAGCCCCTGAGTGGTATTTCTGCAGGGTGACTACTTTGGTTGGAACCCAGCGGGAACTTCTAAACACAAAACTAAAGACCATCCACCACCTTCTACGAGACTGCAAGCCCGGCACAGGAGTGGAACTTCCAGAACCAGGTAAAAGGTTGGGAGGTATCTGATAGCTGGGATGCAATGGCTGTGAAACTGGAGCAGGCTGGTCTTTCCCTCACAGAAGCCAGCATACCCTTTCCTGAGGACCTGGGGAAAGAAGACCAAGAAGAAGCTAGAAACACTCAGACCTGGGAAGAGCCCATAAACTGGAGCCCAGAGACATGGAACCTAGCTCCCTCCTGGGAGGTGGAGGAGGGGCTGAGGAGAAGGTGGCACAAGACTGTGACAAAGGGTCCAGCAGTAAATGGGGGACAGCCACTGAAGGTTTAGTAAAAACAGTCGCCTTGTACTGGGTGTTCCTCTGTGCTTTTCCCACTCCAGCTGTACGTACACACACGTGTACACACACACACATACACACACACACACACACAGCGCATAAGCCAACTGGGCCTCCCTTATTAGGAAGAGAGAGAAGACAGAGGGAGCTACAGTTCTTCCCTTGTGTTTCTAAGGCTACCGATATGCTACCCACCAAAGCTCAACCTCCATTTTCTCATGGTTTAGACAGAAAGGCCTTTGTAAAACAGCACTTTATTAAAATACAGTGGAGAAATAAATTATAGAACTTTTACAACATAGGAGGTAGTTCAGGAGAATCTGGAGTTCAAGGTCACCCTGGGCTACATGAAAACTTGTCTCAAGAAGAAAAGTTATATATACCTACCTACCTACCTACATACATACATACATACATACATACAGTAGCCAGGTATGGCAGCACACACCTATAAACCTAACACCTGAGAGGCTGAAGCAGGAGGAATTCAAGTTCTCAGTCAGCCTGGGTCACACAGTAAGATCCTGTCTCAAAAATAAAACAAGAAACCATAGGCGACAACAACAAAATGGCCTTTACAAAGCTGCAAATGGAATAAACAGCCAGCCACAGCCAGCAGCAGCTTACAGCCCCCAGGGGCAGGGCATGAGAGGGGCTTGTTCAACTGAGACTCAACTGAAGGACATTACTGCTGTTCTTGGCTCGGCTCTATCCCTGAGTTCTGGAATTTGTAAGGTTCTTCCTAGGCATGCCCAGCTGCCATATGTATCCCAGGATAGCGTTGTAGATGACAATGTCATGTTGCAGTGACACTTCTGTGGGTCGAGCTCGTCTGGCTTCTGTGGGAAGAAACAGTCTTGGGCACTGGGATGAATGCTGTACTCAGTCACCTACAGGGATGGGCGAGGGCTGTGAGAGCCGCTGCTCCTCCCCAGCTCTTCACAGCATGCTCGCCAGGGAGACATGGCTTACCTGATAGCCAGAGTCAGGCTGTGGTACCATTGTGACAGCTCCTCCTGGTCAGTAGACATAAGCAGTAGCTTCTCATGGGGAAAGGACAGCTAGGGAGAAACCACTTAGTTCAGTGCAAGTCAGGCTGGGGCCCTCACTTGCTGGGTCCCATGATGGTAACTCAGGGATAAGGCTATGACTAAGTATGAAACCTTAGTCTCAACAATCCCCGTATATTCTCATGAAAAGGGAGCTAACCCAAGTGATAGGCTGGTCTACAACTACAAGTATATTTTGAGCCCAGATTTCCCATCTACTACTTACACTGAGCAAACCACCACAAGGTCCTCCTGAATGGCCAAAGACCCTGCTAAGTTGACACTGGGACATAGGGTACAGAGCTCTGCAGACGAAGGTGCCACTCTTCAGCAGGTGTAATGGGGGCCGAGGCTTGGCCATGAGGAGCACATCAGAGAAAAGGAAGAACATCCGGGGCCGCGGCTCCCCAGTGGGAGGCACTACTAAAAGCCAACCCTGTCGTAGGAACCAGCGTCCTTGAAAATGAGAGAGCCATTATTGTGCAGCTCAAGACTCCATAGGAACACAAAGGAGACAGGAAGTTGGGGGGAGTGTTGTTGTGTGGGTATGCAGAGGTCAGAGGACAACTCTGGAGTCAGTTCTCTCCTTCTACCTTTATGTGGGTTCCGGGATTAACTCAGTTCATACAGCAAGCAAGCACGTCACCCACTGAGCCATCTTGCCAGCCCAACGTGCTGGCATTGTAGAGGAAGAAAAGCGAATAAGCAAGGGGCAAAGTCCGCAGTCTACCTGAAGTAAGCCCTTTCGCCTTGCGTCCACTGAGTAGAGCCTGGACACGCAACAGATGCTGGTCATTCTTCTGATTCTGGCCGATGGCGTGGACCTTCTGGGCAGTCTCACTCACCAGGCGGGCAGCCCCTGGAACAACACCTTGTGCCTCACTTCCAACAGAACATTGGCTTTTAGTGGCTCTTGGTAGTAAAAGACAAGCTAGTCTGGAGATGGGAGGTTCTAGCTTCTTGAAGAAAAGGTGGGGCAGTTGGGGACACTGTACATTCCATGGAAGACAGGGACATACCAGACACTGTTGGAGGTCAGAACCAGAGAGGCATTCAGGATAGGCAGCCTCTGTCTGAGCTGAGGAACTAGGACCTACGTGTGAGCTGTTGGTAGTCAGGGCTGTTAGGAACTGTGTTTTCAGCCAAAGCCACGACAAGACTCTCGTACCTGGAAGTGGAGGAAGGAAGCAGAGCCAGGCTAAATGCCTGGTTCCCTATGGCCTGAAGATTAGCTCCCTGACATTCATTTCTTAATTGTCAGTCAGGAAAGGCCTGGCTCCTCCGAATCTGGGCTCACATTACACTTCCATCCTACACTGAAGAATCAGGAGGCTGGGTCAGAAGATGAAACCAAATCAAACCAAGGAGGCTACCACAGACAACCTATGAGTCCTGTCACAGAACTTCAAGACTAGGCCAACCCCTCATCTCCCTGAGCATTTCCAGAGAGCCTGCATCCGGCCTTGGTGCAGGTTCCCTGCGTTCAGTATACAATCCTACAGTGCCAGCCAGATCTGAAGCTGCAGACCCTGGATATCCCTGTGGGTCAACATTTACTCTGGTAAAAGCTTTTTAGAAGCAATTTGGCCCAGAGAAGCAGAGTTGGAATAGAACCTATGGCATTTCCACAAAGCTGCAGGCCTTGGTTATGCAAGCTGAGACGATAATTCCAGCATAGAGAAATTCACTCACTGTTGGAGCCGCTGCAGAGGCAGAGGGAGCAGGTCCTGGAGCTGAAGACCCCTAAATTCAGGGCGACCTTCCTGAAGCCGCACAAACCTCCGGAAACGCTTATTCTTCTTCAGCTGCTCCTGGGTTGAGAGGGAGAGTTCACATCAGGGAGAGAAATCACTCTTGCGGGGAACCTGGTTCTCGGAGAGATGTTAGCAAGGGGCTGGGTTCTAATGCAAGAAACTAATTAGGTCTCTAAATTAATGGGTAAGGAGGAAGAGACAGACTGCAGGTTACCTGAAGGGTAGTCTGAGACCTGTCTGCATTGGCAGCAAATTGGGCGTAGAGCTCCAGGTGGGTGCAGAAGCCATGAAGCCCGGGCCCCCACTGTCCTTCTTCCAGATAGGGAAGCAGCTCTCTGTGTGGACAAAGGGCAGTTAAAGAGCAAGCCAACAACTACTCTACGCTCCCTCATACACTTCCTGTAACCTCCTGGGAGGTAGGAAGGTAGTGCTATTATCCCATTTTACAGCTGGAGACGCAGGCAGGTTAAGGCATTGGGCCAACCCCACAGGTGAGAAAGTTGGCAGATGAACTTGGCCTTTCTGACTGGCTTGATGCTCCCTCTCCCTGCAACTCTTCCACTCACAGGCTGGCGGCATAGATGAGCTCCCAGGTCCCAAACAGGGTCTGGCGCTCTGTTGGTCGTAGTGTCCCTTTGGCTTTCAGGATCCCCAAGAAGTACTGTGGAGGGAAAGAATACAACATACTTAGTCTGTAGCAAGAGGAAGCCAACGTCAGGTGCAGCCAGAAACTGTAGAAGTCAGTCTGAACTCCCGTCCTCGGGGAAGCAAGGTCTGCGACCCTCCCACACCCCCACCGAGCCCCACCGTGGCCACCAGCCCCAGTTGTTCCTGATAGCGCCGCTCAGTCTCCAGCAGCTCCCGAGCGGTGCACACACGTTTTCGTTCCCAACGAGCACGCTGCTGTCGCACTGGGCAACACGCGGCGGAACCCGGACTCTCCATGCCTAACCCAGGATTTTAGTTTTCCCGCAGCGTCGCGCGGAAGATTCAAATTCCAACCGCTCAGTGGGCGGGGCAGCAGGGGTGCGGCCCAGGAGCCGAGCGCTCAGCATAGAGCATGCGCGGGCAGCCGCTAGCGGGGCGGGGCTCGTCTGCCTGCGTCCGCCCCACCCGCCAGAGCGACGCTATAGGTGCTCGGCGAGGTCGCCCGAGTCCCAGGTGTGGCATCGGTGCCAGGCGCTAAGGTGACACAACGGTCTGAACACGGAGACAGGAGACTCCAAAATGCAGACATTGTCAGGGTTTTAGTGTCTGACTGAGAATTGGGAATGTGGGGGATAATTAAAGTACTCCTAGGTCCTAAGTCCAAGCCAGACGGTAAAGCGAGTCTTAGCCAGTCATCCCCAGTGCTTTCAATAACTACGAACCTTTGAACTCTGGACAAGAGTGTGTAAGATTTAATCTAATGTTTGTTTACTAATTTTATTTTCTGTCATCGTTGAGGTAGGGTCTTAGAAATGTAGGCTGGTCTTGAACTGTGTTTGAGCATGACCTTGATTTTGTCCTCCTGCCTCCAGCTTCCAAGTGCTGAGATTGGTCTCACACCATCATATCCCGTTTATGAGGTGCTGGGATGGAAGTCACTCATGCATACTGGGCAAGCACTCTGCCGTCTACATCCCCAGTCCTGATTTTTTTTTTTTTTCATTTCATATTGATGTAAACTTAACCACCAACTAGCTTCCGGTGAAGAGGAGTCAGTAATGTGGCAGTTTGGGTTCTTCCTTCCCCCCCCCCCTCTTTTTCTCTCTGTCTCTCTGTCTTTCTCTCTCTCAAATTTTCTCTCATACAATACATCCCAACCGCAGTTTCCCCTTCTTCCACTCCCCTCAGTCCCTCTCCCAGCCTTTTCCTTCCCCAGTTCCAATAAAAGACAAAACTTTACAGTGCTAACTGCAAATCTTATTAAAAAGAGAATGTTCTACATTTTCCTTAAGACTTTGAGGAGTGAAGCTGGAGTCATGAACAGTTGTGGTCACTTAATGTGGGTGCTGGGAATCTCCCTGGAGCTGGTGGAGTCATTGGCAGTTGTGGCTACCTGATGTGGGTGCTGGGAATCAAAATCTGGGTCTTCTGGGAAAGCAGGGAGCATTCTTAACTGCCTAGCCATCTCTCATACAGATACACACATAATTTTAAAATAATTAAAATAAATATTTTAAATGAGGGTGGGGGCTGGAAAGATGGTTTATTGGCTAAGAGTGCAATGGTTACTCTTCCAGAGAACCCAGGTTCAATTCCTACATAATGCGCAGCCATCTTCAACTCCAGTTCCAGAGGATCAGATGCCTGCTTCTGACTTTGTCAGGCACCAGGCATAGACATGATATACAAACTTACACCTAGGAAAAAATGCTCGTGTGTGTGTGTGTGTGTGTGTGTGTGTGTGTGTGTGTGTGTGTGTAAAATGATAAAATAATTGTTTAAATATAAAAAAGTTCTAAAAACTATCAAAATGGGAAAATGCTTATAGTAAACACAATGCCAAGAGAGAAAGAAAAGGCTATCTACAGAGCAGTTTATGTAATGTGATTCCCTCTGCATAAAAATGAACATAGAAGGCTGGAAAGCTAAGCTATCAAAACCTAACTGTGGTCTTTAATCTCTGGGTGATGAGACTAAAGATAATTGAACAAACGGGTGTCCCTGCACCAGACAGTGGAATGCTGAGGTTAAGAATCTAAGAAAGAAGATGGGGGAAGTGGGGGAGATACTTTAAATTCCCCAAGACTCTTCTCCATCTCCCCATACTTCCTGCCTTAAGCATGTGCTATTTTGTAACTATAAAATACATGTCATATTGGAAAACTAACTGTAAGAAACATTAGACCCATTTGGGGCTCTTAGGAATCTGGGCCCCCAGCCAAGAAGCAGGGGACTGCCAGGGTTCTAAGCTCCCTCCAGCTCTGACATTCTAAGAATCCTAAAAATGTTAAAAACGCTTCACTTAGACAAGAGAAGAACAACCTGAAAGCCTTGGAGAAAAGGGGCATTTGGACCAGACTGTTTCTTTGGTTTGGGCTCCAGGAAAATCGGTGACACTGTCTCGGGTGAATGGAGAGAGCCTGGCCTGATGGCTTACATCTAGAATCCCAGTGTGTGGAAAGTTGAGGCAGGAGGACTGCTGCATGTTTGAGGCCAGCCTAAACCATATAGTGAGACCCCTGTATCACTATAACAAGAGAAGCAAATGAAGGACAGTCTGTAGAGCTCAAATGTGGACGAGCACAGATAATGCCACATGGATCATGTAAGTCTAAGCAGAATGAACAGAGAGCAGGGCTGGAGGTGTGGCTCAGAGGTGAAAAGCACTGGCTGCTCCTGCAGAAGAGCAGGGCTCAGTTCCTACCACCCACATATCGACTTGTGGTACACACACACACACACACACACACACACACAGCAAATGGAAGAATTGAGGAGGAGGAGTTGGTGGTGGTGGTCAATGCTTGGGGCACAATTGGTCTTCGGTATGTTTGAGTATGTCACCAGCTCGAGAGTATGCGCTAGGTTGGTGGGAGAGGGGCTGGGACCAGAGTCCTCTGTCGACTGGGCCTGGCAGCATTGTCCATTTAGTAGAAGAGGCTGAGGCTGAGGAGACACACTGAGGACGTCTTGAAATGCACCCACTTTAGTTCCTCTACACTGATGGACTAAAGGGTGGCTACATAATGACATGCTCATTTCCATATCCATGGCAACCCCCAGACTTGCAAGTGTAACCTTATCTGGAAAAAGGGTCTTCACAGACACAACTGAGAATGCTTGCTGTTGTCAGTTGTTTTGTTACTGTTACTGTATTTTGAGACAAGGTTTTACCATGTAACTTGGACTGGGCTGTAACTCACTAGTAGACCAGACTGGCTTTCAAACACAAACATTCGCCTGCCTCTGCCGGGCAAGTGCTGGGATTAAAGGTGTAAACCACCAGAATCCAGAAGTGGCAACAAGAGGGGCTTTTCCAGAGCCTCTGAGGTAGCCTGGACCTGCCAGTACACTCCAGACTTACTTAAGGCCTATAAAACTTTGAAATAAAATTAAAAATTCCTTTGCCGTAAGACACCTGGTTTATGGGTTTGTGGTAATTTTTATGGTAGCCCTAGGAACAATAGTAAAATGGGCTAGAACTATGGGTCAGCTCAAAACAGCTTTGACGTTTGCTTCCTCTTCTTCCTCCCTTTTTTAAAATTGTTTTTTTGTTTTGTTTTGTTTTTTTTTTTCTGAGACAGGGGTTCTCTGTGTAGACCTGACTGTCCTGGAACTCTCTCTGTAGACCAGGCTGACCTTGAACTCACAGACATCTACCTGCCTCTGCCTCCTTGTGCTGGGGTTAAAGGCATGTGCTACCACCGCCTGCCCTAATTTTTGCTTCCAATCCCTGACTAGGAAGAAGGGGGCTTCTCTCCTACTCTACCAATGAGTAACTCTGTCTTCTGCAACCCAGGTTTTAGAAACACAGATCCCAGTGACCAAAGACTTGGCTTTAAACAATCGTGGAGGTGACCTGTGCCAGGTAGGGAGTGTCCCGGTTGGTTAGATTCAGGATACAACAACTCAGAGCTCTAACTTGTTTTAGGGTTTGGCAGACTCCCGAGTTATGAAGGTGTGATCCAGGATCAGAGTCCACATCTCCACCCAAACTAGGGAAATGGCCACATGGACAGACAGAAGACTGAGGGACACAGAACTGTAGAGAAGAACGTTTGGAAAGTCAGTAAACTATAACCAAATGTTGTGCCTACAGGCAGATCTGTGCTCTGAAACTCAGAGATGAGGCTCTGCGAAGGAGAGGGAGAGCTGCGTCTAGAGATGCAGGATCATGGTGCTGCCAGCAAGCATACAAAAATCCTGACAAGACTGAAATGTCCCAAACATTTAGAAAGAAGGAAAATGAATAAAACTGAGATCAGCGTTGGAGAAAGATATCCATGTAGCCCTCAACTGCCAGTTAACAATATGGTCCTCCAAGCTCCTGTGGCCTCTCCATCGCAGACTAGACTAGCTATTACCACAGGCTGCCTTTGACATGTCCATCCAATTCAGATATTACAGTGTTTCTTGCACACGCCAGAGTCCAAGCAAGGTTCTGAAGACAGCCTACTATTCAGAGCATGCAATGTATCAAAATGTCATGGATGGCATTGACCTTAGCTTCAGAAAGGCCAAGGGCTTTGTCCATGCTAGGTGATCACATCCCACTCCCAGAAAGGCAACCTAGAGTCCTTGGCTGGCTGCCTTCTAAGGTGAGTACATGGAGGACAGCTTTATTCAAACAGAAATTTTGATGTAGAACATGACTGTCAGACAATTTGAAGTACCATAACTGGTTTCATGTTAGGTATGACCGTACATACACCAGTAATCTCAGTACACAGACTACTGAGGCAGAAGATTATTCAGTGTTTGAAGCTACAAAGTGAGTTCTAAGCCAGCCTGGACTACACAATGAGACCCTGTCCCAAACAACAACAAAAGGAGGTTTTGGGGGTGCGGTTGTAGTTTGGCACAAGTCATCAACAGTGAACCCCTAAGATAAGAGTACCTGACAAAGTGTTCTGCAGGGAGGAAATATTTGATAATAGCTGTTGATTAAAATATTGGGTTCGTGAGCCCTGTTCTCATGGAGCTCAAGGTCAGTAAGAGCAGATAAAATGTCATAAATCACTGTAATATGAATTAAACTGCGAGCAAAATTATAATCGAGGTCAGGCACAGAACGGTGGTGGTTCAGAGGCACCAATAACTCTTCCAGACAGAAGGGGGCAGAGAGTTGGTTAAGAAAGGCTTCCTCAGGTTAGCAAGATGGTTCAGCAGATAAAGCCAGTTGCCTTGCAAGCCTGACATGATGACAGGAAGCCTACAAACGAAGGAAGAGACACCCCTAGAGGTGTGGGATTTTTTTTTTTAAAGATTTATTTTTATTTATATGAATACACTGTAGCTGTCTTCAGACACACCAGAAGAGGTCATTAGATCCCATTACAGATGGTTGTGAGCCACCATGTGGTTGCTGGGAATTGAACTCAGGACCTCTGGAAGAGCAGTCAGTGCTCTTAACCACTGAGCCATCCCTCCAGCCCCCAAGGTGTGGGATCTTGTGCTACCAGGAAGTATACAAAAATCCTGACAAGACTGAAATGTTCAGAATATTTAGAAAGAAGGAAAATGAGTAAGAGCCAAGACTGGTGTTGGAGAAAGGTATTCATGCAGTCCTCAAGCTGCAATTAACAGTATGGTTCTCTCTACTCCTGTGGCCCATGACAACCTGAGTTTGATCCCTGGAATCTACATAAAGGTAGAAGAGAATTGATTCCATAAAGTTGTCCTCTGGCCTACACACACACACACACACACACACACACACACACACACACACACAATTAAAAATTAAACTTCAAAAAAAAAAGAAAAAAGCTTCCTGGAAAAATTACCTGGGAGCGGAGTCAAAGAATAGAAGGGATTTAGAAAAGTAAAATAATGAAAACATTAAACACCATGGTGTGTTACAAACATTAAAAACCAAAGTGAAGGGCTGGGGTGATGACTCAGAGATTGAGAGCACTGGTTGTTCTTCCAGAGGACCTGGGTTCAAATCCCAGAACCCACACATGGCAGCTCACACCTGTCTGAAACTTTGGTTCCAGGGGATCAGACATCCTCATACAAACAAAATGCAGGCAAAGCACAAATGCACATGAAGTAAAAATAACCAGGTTGAGTCCCTCAAATAAGGTTCATTGGACCCTTTTGTATTAGGCGATACCTTTTACTTAGATCATGAATCATCTAGAAGACTCTCAATGAGAAGCTGGGATACTTAGGGCCATGGGATATAGCTGTATGTGACAGGAATAAAAATAACCCAATGCATTCAATTAACCTAGACACCCACAATGTGCATGCTAACTGAATAGTCTTAGATATGGGCAATTTCATGTCTTATTCTTTTATAGTTCGGAGGCATGGGGATCTCCTGGGAATGTGAGCTGCTGATGGACAGACTGGGAGCCCCATCCATTCTTGCTCTGTCTTGATTCTTTACAGCCAGGCTCCTTGTGAAATCCGTGTTCATAGTTGTCTCCCACATGGCCTGATATGAGAACTGCGCTCTGTCACAGTCTTCAAAAGATTTCTTTTTACATCTCTTTATTTGTTGTTGTGTGTGCAATGCATGTGCCACGGTATACATCTCTTTCCACCATGTCAACTCTGGATCCACCTCAGATCATCAGATTTGGTTGCAAGTGTCTTTGCCCACTAAGCCATCTGGCCAGCCTCTATTCAAATTATTCCATGTCTCTTCTTTGTCTAGAATTTCATTCTCCTTATTGTGATTATCAACCCCCTCCCCATGGGGCTTCTACCTCTGCTTCAAAGATGGGAACAGATTTTACCTACTTCTATATTTCCTTGAGGCAGAATTATGATGTTTGTCCCCTCTCACTGGAGTGAGAGCTCCTCAGATAGGGAGCCTTCATTTTCATTTCTGAGTCCCTAGTCCACAGTTCAGTGCCTAACATGCCGTGGGTATTAAACAGGCACAGAGTGCAACACAAATGGCATGGCAATACAAAGTTTGGAGAGAAAAATGAATAGTTTAGCTCTGGGAGCGTAGCTTAGTGAAGGAGTGTTTTCATGGCACCCATGGCACCCTGGAGTCAGTCTCCAGCACTGAAAAACAAACAAACAAACAAAGCAAAAAAGTGCATGTGCATGTGTGCGCGCACACACACACACACACACACACACACACACACACACACACACACAC
>JANHMN010000004.1:95903426-95969615 GCA_030674055.1 Rhabdomys pumilio | reverse complement strand
CATTTACCTGCCTCTACCTCCGAGTTCTGGGATCTTAGGTGTGTACGCCACCGTGCTTGGCCCTAAGCCAGGAACTTTAGAAAGGAAAGAGGGATGAATGGGAAGGTGTGTGAGTAAGGAAAAAAACGATGATTTGGGTCTCAAACCGAAGCCGCGCTACAGACCCTAGTTTTCGAACTACCAGTAGGTCTACTGATGGCTCCACCGGCGGCCGAGTCACGGTTGGTGGTGGTCAACTGTGCTTTACACTAGCCTTGCTACATTCCTTTCAATTACCTGTAACAGTCTTGTAAGACATCCGGGTCTGTGGGGACCCCTGCCAGAGCAGGAGGGCATCTTTTACATTCTGGGAACTGGGAAGGGACTGGGCTGTAAGAGCAGACTTACTAATTCTTCTTATTTATGCAGGGGGTGGCCACAGTCTTTGGAGCTATGGAGGTAAGACACCGCCGGCTACCCTGACCCAATCTGGGAGCCCAGCCCTGGCGATCCGCTGCACCAACATTCCCAGTAGTAGCTCTAACTGGACTCGGGTCCTCACTCTACCCCCACCTCCCCGCCTTTGCGCCGCTCCCTTTCCCCCACCCCTCCTCCAAGTGTCCTGACTCCACCCCTCACTTATCCTAACGGTTCCCGTCCTGATCGCCAGACTTCTTGCACCCTTTTCTCTCATCCCAGGCACCCTACTCTGGCCCCAGGTGTCCCCAGCTTGTGCTGGCCGTTTTCAATCCCCCGTAGACATCCGCCTGGAGCTCACCACATTCTGCCGCACTCTGCAACCCCTGGAATTACTGGGTTATGAGCTCCAGCCTCTCCCGGAACTGAGCCTGTGCAACAATGGCCACACGGGTGAGGTGTCTGGGGCGGGACCTATGGAGGGGAGTGGCAGTCAAGCTGGGCTTCGGAGTTCTGCTCACCGGTGGGTTGACATCTCACTTGCCACTCCCCACGCAGTACAGCTGACTCTGCCTCCGGGGCTGAAGATGGCTCTGGGACCTGGGCAGGAATATCGGGCCCTGCAGTTGCATCTACATTGGGGAACTTCAGATCACCCAGGCTCAGAACACACAGTCAATGGCCACCGGTTCCCTGCTGAGGTGGGCACTGGGCTATCCCAAAAGGAACCAAGAGAGTGTGATCAGAGGTCTGGCCACTCTGATCCTTACATTCTCTCTAGATCCATGTGGTTCACCTCAGTACTGCTTTCTCAGAACTTCATGAAGCCTTGGGTCGCCCAGGAGGCCTGGCGGTTTTGGCTGCCTTTCTACAGGTACCCCACGTGACACGCACATCCTGTGGACATGCATCTCACTAGCAGAGACACCATTCCAGCACAAGCTCAAGCTGGTCAATTAGCTGTCAGACCCATTCACTCCTTTGTTCATTCATTCACTCCTTTGTTCATTCATTCAGCACCGTCAGGGAACCAGGAAGCAGACTACCTATCAGAAGGCTTCCTTTAGGAGGAGGGCTGACTTGACAGTCATACGAACACTAAAATTAATGGCCACAAAAATGGTGAAACTTAAATCCTTCACTGGTGGGAAACAAGGAGGAATATTGCCACAGAGAGAGGACAGCCTGAGCAAAGAGAAAGTTTGGACCAGTCAGGGAGTGCCACATGCAACAAGCTAGGCCCGGGAAGAGTGATTTCTCTGCTCCTTCTGTAGACCCTCATTTCCCCTTCATGAAGTGCAGTATTCAGTGACCTCTTTGTACCTGTATTAATCAAGAACGCACATGCCAAGGGAGGAGGAGGCCAGGAAGTGAGGACTCCTATAAGACTCACCAGTGTGACGGTCACAGCACAAAGTTCAGAGAAGTGCCCCAGGGGAGTTGTGCAGGCATAATTATTAAAGTGAATGCACAGGCAGCACAAGTACAATATACATGATGGTTTTCTTCTGGAAACCATGGCGGGGTGTGTGTGTGTGTGTGTGTGTGTGTGTTTATGTAAAACAATGAGTGAAAAACTATAGAAATTAGCAGGGCCTAGATCATGAGGGGCCAGGAAACTTTCTCCTCCTCTATCCGTTTGCCATTGCTAATTCATTTGCAAAGCATGAGTAATAGAATTTTAATAAGATTGTATTTTACCCAGCATCCTTAGAGGTGAGGAATGGGGAAAGACTATGGGAACCCCATCCCATGTTCAAGCCTCCAGCTGTAGTCCTAGAGACGGGTATCAATCTGCCTAGTACCATATCCCATGTCCACCCCTGCAGGAGAGCCCAGAAGAAAACAGTGCCTATGAACAGTTGCTGTCCCATTTGGAAGAAATCGCAGAGGAAGGTTAGTTGGTGGGTTGCCCAATGGACATATATGGAAGGAGCTGAGGGTGAACTGGCTCTGGGCTCTGACTGGTGATAATTAAACTGATGAGAGACACATGGAGCTAGGGAAGCCACCACCCACAGAAAATGGAAAATAAGATTAGACAAAACAAAGTGTGTGTGTGTTTGTGTGTGTGTGTGTGTGTGTGTGTGCACGCGCCTGTGTGTGATCTAGGTGAGACCTCAACACAGATCCTATCTGAACATAGGCTCCAAGACTGAGATCCCAGGTTTGGATGTATCTGCACTGTTGCCCTCAGACCTCAGCCGCTACTACCGATATGAAGGATCTCTGACCACACCTCCCTGTAGCCAGGGGGTCATCTGGACTGTGTTCAATGAGACAGTGAAGCTGAGCGCTAAGCAGGTGAGAATGAGGTGTGGTATTGACACAAGATATTGAAAAATAGGAATGTGGGAAGAAATGAGGAAGGGGACATGCAGTAAAGATAAACAGAGGATTGGGGATCCCTTGTTTCTTTTTTGTTTTGAGACTGTACAATCTATTGACCCTTCTCCCCCAGCTCCATACTCTGTCCGTTTCCCTGTGGGGACCGCGTGACTCTCGGCTACAACTGAATTTCAGAGCCACACAACCCTTGAATGGGCGAATGATTGAGGCTTCCTTCCCTGCTGCAGTGGACAGCAGCCCAGAGCCAGGTGCCCAGTTATCTGATAACCCATGTTGTCACATCCCCAGTCATGGGTCCCGCCTCTTCCTGTGTCTCCATTTGTACCAGTCTGTCACAGGTACTTATGGGCCCTGGTTCTAATGTCTCCTTTTATCTCTTCAGTCCACGTGAATTCCTGCCTCGCTGCTGGTGAGTCTGGGTCTCTCTTGTTCCTGATGCCAGTGAGGGTGGGGGACACCCTTTTAGTATTTCAGCCCAGGAGCTAGTCTTTACTTTTTCTATAGAATAAATTTCGTCCCCAAATCAATGTGCTAGGTGTGGTAAGAGACCTGTACTTCTGGCTTAGTTGTCAGAATGAGGCTCCAAAAATCTCCTGTGAGACCTCTCCCCCAATACACCTTTTACCTAGGTGCTGAGAGAATACTGCATGCTTTACTCTTCTCACTCTCTGCCTCCATCCTCCAGATGGAATGTTCTGGAGACTGAAGCCCTGGGGGCTGCCTGAACACTCACTGGGGAAAGGGTCAGGAGAGCATCGGAAGCCAGCTTGCAGAGAAACCCCTGGCATCCCCTGAAGCAGCAACCTTTCTCCTTCCAGGTGACATCCTAGCCTTGGTGTTTGGCCTTCTCTTTGCTGCCACCAGCATTGCCTTCCTCCTCCAGCTGAGGAGGCAGCACAGGTACCCACAGCCCTCCCTTGGCACAGCCTTCTTTGTATAACCCAGAATTCCCAGACTGCAAATGATCTCTCACCCGGAGTTGGTTTTCTGATTCTCGTTCCTTGTTCTATAGGCACAGTGGGACCAAAGATAGAGTTAGCTACAGCCCAGCAGAAATGACGGAAACTGGAGCCTAATTAGGAAAAACCAGCTAAAGGAATCTGGAAACCTTGTCCTGTGCTACCCATTATACAGCTTCTTTTTAACAACCACAAAATCACTTCCATCTTTTCAACTTTCTTCTTTTCTTTAAAGTATTGTGATAGGACCTTACAGTGAAAAAGCCAGCTTGGACTCAATTCTTGCTGGGGTTTGATGGTTTTTTTTTGTTTTTTTTTCTTTTTGGTTTTCAAGACAGGGTTTCTCTGTGTAGCCCTGGCTGTCCTGGAACTCACTCTGTAGCCCAGGCTGGCCTTGAACTCAGAGATCTGATTGCCTCTGCCTTCTTAGTGCTGGGATTGAGAGTATATACCACTACCACCACTCCCCCACAATTCTTGCTCTTGCTATACAGTCAAATGCTCTACCACTGAGCTATACACACCTTGACCTTACTATGTAACCCAGGCTAGCCTTGGACTGTGCGTGTACAATGATGGAGTTTGAATCCAGGGTCTTGTACTTACTAGACAAGTGTTCTATCACTGACCTAAGCTTCCAGCCCCTTCCCTGGAACTGTCTGTTCTCCTGTCCCAGCCTCTTGAATGCTGTGATTACAGGCATGCGCCATCATGCCTGGCTTGTCCCAATTATTTAAAAAATATATATATAAATCTTCCTAATAAAACTCATGTACTTGCCTCTATTCCTCAGATCAAAAGAATATATTATATTAATTTCTTATGGCTGCTGGGAAAACAGTATGACTGCCACGCTCCTTTAACTTTTACAGTCTCAGAGCGGGAAGTCTGGATGAACTTTATGGTTTGTCCAGGTGTGTGGGCTGAATTCTCCCTGACTTTCTCAAGTGGAACTCTACCATTTTAGATGAGGCCTGCATTCCTTGCTCCTGACCCCTTCCCAGCATTCCTTGTTCCTGACCCCTTCCCAGCATTCCTTGCTCCTGACCCCTTCCCTATATTACTCCAATTCCTTGCTTCCACCGTCGCATCTTCTCCTACCGCCTCTGACCTTATCTCCATCCCCACAATCTTTCCTTCCCTCTTTTGCCTTCTAGACAGCCTCACTCTGAAGCCCAGACTGGATCAAGACTCAGGTCTTGATCAAGACTTCCAGTCTTAGTGCTGGGATTACAGGTCTGCACCATCACGCTTGGATTTCCTAATCTTCGAGGACCTTGTGATTATTCTGAGCCTGACCCGTTAACCTAAGATAACCTCCTCTGTTTCAAATTCTTTGCTCATCCAAATAGTCCCTCTTTCTGGCTAATGCAGCATTTCCCAGGATTAGAATATGAACCTCTTTGGGGCAAGGACACCTAGCAGTGTGTGTTAGGAGGTTGGCTCGGCCAC
This sequence comes from Rhabdomys pumilio, assembly GCA_030674055.1. Taxonomy (NCBI): domain Eukaryota; kingdom Metazoa; phylum Chordata; class Mammalia; order Rodentia; family Muridae; genus Rhabdomys; species Rhabdomys pumilio. The sequence continues at coordinate 95,964,459 of JANHMN010000004.1, read as the reverse complement.
ACCTCTAAACTTCAACTCACACTGAGCGAGTCTTTCTGGCTTTTACCCTGTTGAAGGAAAATCTGTCCATCCTTGCGGTTTTGCCTTTAGAATGTTTGGCCCAGTGCCTGCAGGAACAGAGGTGTGCCAGGGATGGTGGCTCTGCCCTGTGGGAACCAAAGGCCAGTATAGTTTCCAAACTACTAAAAAACCCCTCCACACAGCTCACTTGCTGAGCCCGGTATCCACACCTCATAGCTCCCATTGAAAATGGGACCAAACTACAGGAATGGGGGTCAGCCTTTACTCAGTCGGGGTCCTTCCAGCTGCCAACAGAAAAAGGCTTAAAGAGCCCTGGCATGCCAGTAACATCAGTTTATTGGCCTGAGGAGGCAACTATGCAATCTGGTAGGCAGCAGAGCCAGCCCTTACAGGTTGTTGAGTTCCAGAAGGGTCTGGTCCAAGGTCTGGTGAATCTCCACGTTCTCTTCCTTGGCACTAGCCAAAGTCTCTGTGAGGGGAAGCAGCAGGTGAGGTAGGGAACGGTAAACAGGAGGGAACCGTGGACAGAGAGGGAAAGGTGACACAGCAAAAAACACGTTAGGAGACACTTTATGGACCTGGGGTGTGTTAGGAGACCTGGGGTATGTTATGTGACCTGGGGCATGTTAAGAGACCTAGGGCATGTTAGATCTGGGGCATGTTAGGAGACCTGGGGCCTATGGTAGGGGCAAATGGGTGGACTGTTCAGACAAAAATCTTGTTCCAGCCCTTGGCTGGGGGAGTGACAATGGGATGGGGAGACTTGTATTGTAAATGGGGTGCCTTCCTTTAGAAGGTTAGGACAGTTGGAAACAAAAGGAAAGACAAAGGTTCAGGAAAGCCAGGAAAGGGAAGGTCAGACAGACAGAACTGGGACAGAAAACAGACCTGCAGCAGCTGTGAAAGCCCCTCTTGTAGAGATCCAATACTTTTAACGACCTTCACTCCAGACCTTCCCGACCTTCTGGCCCCCTCCCTTGACCCCAGCACCCCATTTCCCTTTTAGCCATTCCCTCAGATTCTGGAATCCCTGTTAAGTATGCCAAGGCAAGGTTGGTGATGGGCTGCCGAGGGGGGAGGAAGGTGTGCTCCATGGGCCTACATATAGCCACATGCATTGATTATCAGAAAGTGACGGGCTGGGAGTGCCATGCAGGAGGGTCTGTGGGAGCCACAGTGTGCTGAGGGAGAAGGGCTGAGTGCAAGGGGCTGAGCAGCACACAGTGAGCACGGCAGTGAAAGTCAGGGTCTCAGGAGTGAAGCAGAGCTTTGAGAGTGAGGAAGAGCTCTCTGGAGGAGAACAGCATGGAGACCAAGTTCAGAGTTTATTAAGTAGTGGAGGGGTGGAGGTCAGTGGATGGTGGGTAGATGGCAGGAGAAAGCCAGTGCCAGAGTGGGTGGCAGGGGTGGCAGACGTGTCCCTCAGGCTGGCTGTGCAATGTGGCCAGTTGGTGCTTCTCCTGGCTGCCCCCTCCCCTCAGAGAGAATGGAAAGAGGAGAGAAAGGGGCCCGACAGCCACAGTGGGAACTCAGAGGGAAGTGATGTCATTGAGTGCGTTGTCCAGCTCCTCGCTGATGGCCTTGTACTTCATCTTCTGTGCATAGACTTCATCTGGGGTGTCCGAAGAGGGAGAGGAAATGGAGAAGGGAGGAGGAGAGGAAGAAGATGATGAAATGGAAAACAGAATCAGAGGGGTGGACAGAAGAGAGAGACCGGAGGACAGAGTAGATAGCAGTCAGGACTTCCCCGGCTCCTCTGCACCCCAACTTCACACACACACACACACACACACACGCATGCACGCACGCACGCACGCACGCACGCATGCAGTCTCCTAGAAGCCTGTGGACAGTGCTCTGTGCAGGCAGGCAGGCAGGCATGCCTAAGAGGGAATGGAAGGGTGCTGACCAGGAGTCTAAAGTCCTAACCCTGGAGATAAAATTCCTGCCTGCCCGAGAAGATTGGAAACAAGAGACATGAGAAATAATGAAAGTAAATGGTTATCAGAGTGAAAGGGAAAGGCCACTTTTGTTGGTAACAGGAATAACCACTGACCAGAAAACACCTACATTCCTGTTTTGGCTGAGGGTAACTCAAAGCAGTATCTTCCATGAGCAGTGTAAGCCCTCATATCTGATCAAATAGTGGCTGGGGATATAGCTCAGTGGCAGAGAACTTGCCTAGCATGTGTGAGGCCTTAGGTCTTAGGTTCAATCCCCAGCACTGAATTAAAAAAAAACAAAAACAAAAAACAGTATTTGTTACAGAAGCCTCAGAGCTGCAGATAGTTCAGTGGTAGAGCACTTGTCTAAAACCTATGAGGCCTTGGGTTCCATCCCAGCACTGGGGCAGGGCTCTCTCTAATAGCACTATTGTCTTGTGCTTAGAGACGGTAATTACTACATTAGTGTTATGCAAGGCTAGCAGCATCAGTATTAAGGAGCTTGTAGCCTAATCCTGTAATTCCAGCATTGTGGAGCCAGATTCCAGGGCATTGCCATAAATCTGAGGCCAGCCTGGTCTACACAGTAAGACCATGTCCAGTGAAAGTCAGCAAAAACTCGGAGTAGGGTCTAGAGTATGTGGGCTCTTGTTTTGTTTTGTTTTGCTTTGTTTTTAACCAGGGCCTCCTGTGTGATCTACCACTGTTGCCCTCAGGAATTCAACTTAATTTTGTGGATATGTATGTGTGTGTGTGTGTGTGTGTGTGTGTGTGTGTGTTTGCAGGGGTGTGTGTGCTGTGGTATCTTGTGAAGGTCAGAGGTCAGCTTTGTACTTTGGTCCTTAACTTTCACCTTGTTTGAGGCAAGGTATTAGCATCATTTCAGATGCCAGGCCAGTTGAGCTTCTTAGTCATTCTCCTGTCTCCACCACCCAGTTTCTATCCTATGGTGCTGTTGCTGGGATTCTAGACACAGACTACTGTGGTGGCTTTTGCTTGACTTCTGGGTAGTAGAAGTTATGTCCTCGTGTTTGTGGGACAAGTGCTTTGCTCACTGAGCCACTTCCAAGCCCAGGAATATGTTGTCTTTTTTCTGATTTTTTTTTTTTTTTTAAACTCATTCTAGGACAGCCAGGGCTATACAGAGAAACCCTGTCTCAACAAAAACCAAACCAAACCAAATCAAACCAAACCAAAACAAAACAAAAAAAGTCAGGTGGGGCTGGATAGATGGCTCAGCAGTTAAGAGCGCTGGCTGCTCTGCTCTTCCAGAGTTCAATTCCCAGCAACCACATGGTAGCTCACAACCATCTGTAATGGGATCTGATGCCCTTTTCTGGTGCGTCTGAAGATAGTTACAGTGTACTCATATATACAAAATAATATATCTTTTTAAAAAAAAATGTCAGGAGTACCAACACTTTTAGTCCCAACACTCAGGAGGCAGAGGCAGGAGGATCTCTGTGAGTTTGAGGACAGCCTGGCGGTTTATACATTGAGCTCCAGGACAACCAAGGCTACACAGAGAACTCCTGTAGAGGTGTTTTGCCTGTGTGTCTGTTCACTGTGTGCAGGCCTGGTTCCTACAGAAGCCAGAAGGTGTCAGATCCCCTAAAACTGGAGTTACAGAATGTGTAGAAGCTGGGAATCAAGCCTGGATCCTCGGGAAGAGCAGCCAGTGCCCTTAACCACTGAGCCAGCTCTCAGCCCCCAGCAGTCTGTTTTGCACCCTTCAGGGAATCCTTGTTATTCTAAACCCAGAAGCAGTGGGTAGCCAGACTTAATTGCTTGGGTTGTGGGCATGGCCTGGCAGAGTCTGCAGAGCCCTGGGTAACCCAACTCACTTAACAGACACAGTGAGATAAGGACAGGCTGACGTGATGGGTGTGGAGGGGCACCCTTTTTACCTTCCAGATCATCAATGGTTTTCTCCAACTTTGCCACAGATCTTTCAGCAAACTCTGCTCGGGTCTCAGCCTGAAATATAAAGAAGGGATAGAAGACATGGCCAAGAAAGAGGCCTCCCCAGAGAGAATGTCCCTTAAGTCACCCTTCTGTCTCATCTCTACCCCCCAGTTTCCTGCCACAGGTATTCTCACCTCCTTCAGCTTCTCCTCCAGAAGTTTGATCTCTTCTTCGTATTTGTCCTCTTTGGTGGAATACTTTAAGAGACATACACATGCCACCATCAGAGAACCGCTTCAGCGATCCCGAATCCTTCAACTCCACACTGATCCCCTCTGGCTCCGTCGACCTTCATTAAGTACCTAGCCCTCCCTACCTAAGCCCCTCCCCTCCGCTAGCGCAGCCCCTTTCTCACTGCCCCTCCCCACCCTATACCTTGTCCGCTTGGGCTTCCAGGGATTTCAAGTTGTTGGTAACAATTTTCAGCTCCTCCTCTAGGTCCCCACATTTACTGCAGGGGCGTGTGGCAGGATGGAGCGTGAGGGCACAGTGAGGTGAGACAGTGGGGCGCGGGGAGGGGTGGCACAGTGGGAGAGGGGCGGAGGAGAAAAGAGAAGAGCAAAGTGGTGAGAGTGACAGAAGGCCAAGTTTGGAAGCCCCGCCCCCGCACCATTCCTACCGCAGGAGAGAGACAGTAGCCTGAGACGCTGAGCTGGGGAGGGATGTGAGGTGAGTGAGAAAAGGTGCCATTGCCTAGAAAGGCCCAGAGAGGCTACTACCTCCTCCTCTGAGGCTATCAGCGACTTGAGGGCCTGGTCCATGGTTCGAAGCTCCTCCTCCAGCTGCCTGGCTCGGCTGGGGGCAGCGGGCATATATCAGAGGACAAAGCCTGTTCCTGTGGCCTCTGGCCTGGGGAACTGCCTGACCATGGTGCACAGTGTCCCCTAGTTGAGCCCTCAGGCCGAGTTCTACCGGTCCATTCACACCCAGGGTACCCTTACCTCTCAGCCACCTCGGCTCTCTCTTCAGAGCGCTCCAGCTCTCCTTCCAGGATCACCAGCTTCCTGGCCACCTGAGGGGATGTGGGAGAGAGAAGTAGGTCAGTGGTGACCACCTGGGACTTTGGGGATTGCTGGTGAAAGTGAGCGGGGACAAGGCCGGCACCTCCTCATATTTGCGGTCTGAGTCCTCAGCGATGTGCTTGGCTTCCTTCAGCTGCATCTCCTGCAGCTCCATCTTTTCCTCATCTTTCATGGCCCGGTTTTCAATGACCTTCATTCCTCTGAGAAGCAGGAACAGAAGTGTGTGTGGGGCCAGTGCCAGCAGAGATGGGTCCCTCCCTCTGCAGTCCCTACCCTGCCTTACTTCAGGGCCCCCTTCCCCACCTCTCGCTCTCATCAGCCGCTTTCTCAGCCTCCTCCAGCTTTTGCAAGGCTGTAGCCAGGCGCTCCTGTGCCCGATCCAACTCCTCCTCCACGAGCTGAATGCGGCGGTTCAGAGAGGCCACATCTGCTTCAGCCTGTGGGTCAGAGGTCAGAGGTCAAAGGACTTTTTATGCTTTAGTTAGGATCTGCTAGATTCCAAGAACAGTACATTTTTTCCCAGAATCTTAACTTTCCGCTTTCTAAGTCTTCAACTTATTTCCCACATGTAAACAATCTTCTACCTAGGGAAAAACCTGCGTTCCCCCACAAGCACCATTCTCCTGACATGGTTTCTCTTCCACATTATGCAGGGTTAGCAATTAGGTGGTTGGTCCCAGTAGCTCCCCTGAGAGCACTTCAAATGCTAACACTTAAGTCTGAGGCAGCTCTGATTTCTACAAAGCAGAGCCTGGCTCAGGTAAAGCGGGGGAATAGGCAAGAATCCAGACTTTGCCGCTACTAAAAAGCAGCCAATCACAAAATAAAGTTCTGTGATATCACCAGCTGCCAGGCAGACTTCCCAGCCGGGGACTTCAGAGGCAAGGGGAGCCTGTAAGGAACCATGGCTATAACAAGGGGCTTCCTGCCAAGGTGACAGTGGGGTGGGGGAAGGGAGAGCAAGTGATGATACTCAGATTCTGAATATGGAAAGAGCTTTTGGAGAAGGTCCACAGAGACCCAGGATACCCTGAGAAACAGACACGGGGAGGAGCAGGGTTGCCCATAAAGGAAAATGACAGCAGCAGTGTGGTTTTTAAGTGTACTGGCTCAGAGTCAGACTGCTGTTTTAGAGTCATGGCTCGGCTACTCCACACTTGTTATATGACCTTGGGTAATACGATTTGGCCTCCTGAAGCCTCAGTTTCTTCCTTCATAAATCAGAGTTAACAATCACAGCTTCTTAGGACGCTTCTGAGATAATGTACTATTAGTCCACAGGACCACAGGGGAGGCTCATAAACTCAACAGGTTTTCAGCTCCACACTAGATTCACTCAACTGAGCCCTCCAAGGAGGGGTCTGGGACTCTTGTGCCTTTAAGAAAAAGTATTTTTTTTTTTTTATGTGTATCGGCATTTTGCCTGTCTACTGTATGTGTGTGTACCTAGTGCCCATGTGGTTGGGAGACCCTGGGAACTGAACCCAGGTCCTCTTCAAGAGCAGCAAGTGCACTGAACCACTGAGCCATCTCTCCAGCCCCCTGCTCCCGGCTTTTTTTTTTTTTTTTTAAATAAGCTCCCAGTTGGTTCTAATGATAAGCCACCTATGGAAATAGTGACATTCTGAATACATCGCCTGCTCAGAGTCACCCCTGTAAAAATGTCAGATAACCCTGTCTTGTTCTCCAAGACAAAATCATAGAGACCCCTGTAGAGATTTAAGACCAAAAAGAAGGAAGGACTAGACTAGTGGAGGGAGGGAAGGGGCGGAGAGGAGGAGCTGGGTGGCAGCACTGGGGGTGGGTGGGGCTGGCAGAGAAGGCAGACCCTGGGCAACACTGCGGAGCAGGAGAAACACATCACCATATATAGAAAGCAGTTTATAGCTTGTCCTCCAGGTGCCTTCAGTACCTGGAGTTTGGCCACTTAGAACAAGAGGCCATCACGGGCACAAGGCCCAGTGACTCAATGTGGAAACACTCTGGGACAGCGTAAGGGAGAACGGCTCTGGGGGACACTGGGGGATCACTCTAGAGAGTTGGTGGCGGTAGGGCAACACGGACTGCTGAACTCGGGGAGTCTTAGGGTCATTATGAGACGATGTCCGCCATGTCTGTTCTAACCTATGGATGCTGGCTGCTCTTCCACCACAGGGGAGATGCCACTGCTCCCAGTGTCATCCATTGGGCAAACAAAAGAGAACAGAGGAATCGAGGCACCGCCTAAATTAACTGCTATGTTCAAGGCAACACTATAACCTGGTCTGCATTTCCTATTTATGACTGGCAGGGCTGCCGGCTTCCCCAACTGTCCCTACTCCCCCCTCACCCTCCACCAAGCTCCTTGGGTTTCCAGTCTTGCCTCCAGCTGTACTGAGCCTGGGTTATTTATAGAGCATCAGATGCTCAGGGGCAGCTTTGCTAGCAGCTGCAGGTCAATTCCTTCCCAAGTGCCAGAGCTCATAGAGAACCAAAACTGGAGACCAGAGGCTGAGGAAGACCAGCCCGGGGGGGGGGGGGGGGGGGGGGGGGGGGGGGGTCCGGGGAGGGGGAGAACGAGGGGTACAGACGTCATCTCAGGTGTTCAGACCATGGCTTACACCCTACTTACAGACTAATCTTAAATTTAAAATAAAAAACTGAGGCAAGGAATGGTGAAAGTGGAGCATCTAAAGTCACATGGCCATGCTGCCCCAAGATGTGAGTTGTAAATGTTGGGAAGCAGCAAAGTCTGGTTGGAGATGGGCAGAGAAACCTCAGGGTAAGCAGAGCCTGGCCAAGGTGGCTGCTTTGGCAACTGTGTCCCTGTCCCTCTGCCCTGTGGCCTGGCCTGGGCTCAAGGTTGACAGCTTAATGAGGGTAAATGAGGAGCCATTAGAACCTGGGCTGAGGCTCCAGGGCAGCCATCCTGCTGGTGCCAGAGGTCAGGGATGGGGACCTCCTAAAGGCCCCTTAGCGCTGCAACTGAAATCAGAGCCTCATCTGTGGAGCGCCTCAGCTTTCCTGCCCCTGCTCCTCACACTCAACCCCAGTCCTCAGACACACCAAACACAGCTGCAGTCTCCTCCTCTTCATTCTCAGAGGGGAGGACTAACTAAGAGGGAGGGTAAACTCTCACCTCCCACCCTTCGCGGTGACTCTACAGTGACTCACCACTTGATCACCACACATTCTAAGGAGCTGGAGCCCAGAGGAGTTACTGAGGCTGAGTCCTATCGGGAAGTAGTGGGTGGTTTTGATTTACCTAGTGTCTTGGGTTACGTGTGTAAACCTGCCCCTGGTGGTGTTACAGAGAGGAAACCTGTCTGTTCTGGTGCTGGAGAGACCTGGTCCCTTTCTCCAGTCTCAACCATCCCTGGGGCTCCTTTAAACCTCCCCAAGACCACACTCACGTCGGTGGCTTTCTTCTCGGCCTGCTCCAGTTTCTCCTGGGCATCTTTCACAGACTCGGAATACTTTTCCACCTCATCCTCTGTCCCCTTCAGCTTCTTCTGGAGGGCCTGCTGCTCTTCCTCCAGCTGTGGAAGGCGGAGATTTGATCAGCTAGCTCTGCGTCAGGGCCCAGAGGCAAGGAAAGAAGACAGAAGGTCTGGGAAGGGTGTGTGTATGTGTGTGTGTGTGTGTGTGTGTGTGTGTGTGTGCTTGGGTGAGAGGGGTCTTCTAGGAGATACTTGGAGATTATTGGGGGAGAAGAAGGGGAACCGGAAGGACAATCCAGTCAGTAGTGTTAGGAGGCCCTGGGAGGAGAAAGTGACAAGACTCAAGGAGCTAGGACCCATTGCAGCTTTGTAATGACAGGGGTGGTAACTGGGCACTCCCCAGGCCATGGTGGGTGGGGTGTAGCCTCTAGTTAGGGCTGAGCTGTGGAGGGTCCTGTGAATCCAGTTCTCACACTGATGAAGGCATTGAAAAGCAGACTCGAGGCTGGGGGAGGGCAGGGGAGGTTACACTGGGCCCACCTGCTTGCATCGGTCTTCAGCTTGCTTCTTGTCGGCTTCGGCCTGTTCAGCGCGGTCGATGGCATTCTCCTTGTCCAGTTTCAGCATCTGCATCTTCTTCTTGATGGCGTCCATGGCTGCAGTGGGGAGTGGGTCGGCGAGCAAGCGGTGAAGAGTAGCTAGACTGGGCTAGCCGCGAGCACTGGATGCACGGGGGACAGGTCAGGAGGACCAAGAGGGACTGTGATATCCCAGCAGCGCGGGCGCCTAAAAGGCGGGGAGGAGTCGGGCGGAGCCGGGGGACCAGGACCCTCCCCCACCAAGGCCCAAACCTTGTAGGGGCAGAAGCATTGCCCGGTCTCCGGGCGCGGCCGCCCCTTGCGCCCACCCCTCGGGTCCGCCCCCTCGGGTCCCGGCCCCGCCTCCTCTCTTCCCCAGCCAGCCGTCGGAAGCAAAAGTAGCTCACTGCAGGCTGCAAAAACCTTGGTCAGCAGAGGCCACAAGACCCTTGGGCCGGGGGCTCAGCGCTTCCTCTGAGTGACAGGCGGGCCCAGCGGCAGCTGTGGCTGGGGCCCCCGGGGCTATTTCAGGGCGTGAGCTCACGGCAGCTGCCTGGGCACAGAGACCGCGTGCCCTCCCTCAGCTAGCAGCAGCCGCTACCCTTAATTTAGAAGTTTCCTGTAAATCCCCCCAGATTAAATGTCTCTTGGGAGGCGGATCTCCTGCACGCCTCGAGTGCCTCAGTTTACCCTGGGTCCCAGACTCTGATTTTACGCTAACGTCTTGGAGGTGGTGGCTAAGTCTTTTCTTGTGCTTGGAGAAACTGAGGCAGGAGGACTGCTGCCCCCAAGGACGGGCCTGGCATCTGTTAACCTAGTGTTCCTTCCCAGTCTTAGTGCCTAGAGCCAGGTCTTCAGTGCCTGCCCGCCCCGCCCCCCACGTGCCCCGCATATTTTCCACGAGGCTGAGGCCGGGCTGGCCAGGGCGCTGTCCCCACCCCCACTCCCACCCGGGACAAGGCGCTCCCGCCCCCTCGGGCTCTGACTGCTCCCCCTTTCGCCTCTCTCTCTCTTTCCCTGGCGCCCGCCCTCCTCTTCCCTTCTCCCAGCGGACTCGGCGGTCTTCCCCAACGGGCCAATTTGACTCCGAATTTTCTTTTCTGCCCTTTTTTGGGTTTGTTTCCCCGTGGGGAGGCGGGGCCGGGCCACCGAGAGCTGAAGGGAACGTGGGGAAGAATTACGCAGCCACCAGGCGTAGGGAGCGGGCGGTGAGAGGTCCCCTCCTCCGAGGCTTCCTACAAACAGCGCTGGAGTCGGGCGAGGGTGGTGGGGATCTCCTTCTGCTCGCTGGGGTGGGCGAGGGGAGCGAGCGCTGAGGCGTCCCAGAGAGGGCGCCTCTCCAGGACCAGCATATGCAGAGGGGTCGGAGGCCTGAGATTTGCTGGTGGGCTGGGGACCACCGTGGGAATCCTGGGGAAGAGGGCTGGCGGGTGTGTAGGGGACACAAAGTGAATCCCCATCTGCTTCGTTGTCTACTAACTAGACCCACAGTTTAACTAGAGCACGTTTGACCTGACCGCGCCGTTGACTCCAGCCCTAAACTCTGTGCAAGACAAAGATGTCTCATCCATCCAGTAAGCCTATGCTAGACCGCCAGGGTTTAGCTTTCACCCCTCCTAGTCCTTCACTGTTTATATGCACAAACCCCTGGAGATCCTTCTAGCTACTAATCAGATGGCTCCTTGAAGTGGACAGTTCCTGTCACTTTCTGGGTCGGCCTGTGGGGCCATGGTCTTCCTTGTTCTTGGTTCTCTAATTCGCCTGGCTTTTGTTGCCAAAGTTAGTGTGTGTGTGTGTGTGTGTGTGTGTGTGTGTGTGTTGTTTTTTTTAAGTTAGTGGAATAGAAAATCCTTCAATTTTCTAAGTGCCCCTCCCTATTCCTTTTGTGCCTTTAAGATTGGGAAGAAAGAAAGAAAAAAAGAAAGAAAGAAAGAAAGAAAGAAAGAAAGAAAGAAAGAAAGAAAGAAAGCCACTCACATTTCTTAATATGGTAGAAGCACTCTTTGTTTGGGTCCCTGCCTACTTGGCTAGCCTCATCTACAGTTCCCAGCCTCGCTCCAATACTCAGACTTTATCTTACAGTCATACTGAGTTATGGACAAAGGCTGGAAATAGCCATCCATACCTTTCTCAACAGTGTCCACATTTTATGCATTCTGTTCCCTCACTCTGCAACACCCTTCCCCGAAGCTAATTCCTATTGGCCTTTAAGATCAAGTGTCAGCTCTTCTGGGAAGTCTTTCCTGGCTGCTTCATTCCTGGCCCTTCCATCTACTAGGTGTTTTCCCCGTGAGCTTTCTCAGCCTAGTCTCCTGCTACAAGCCTTGTACCTGTTTGTCTTGTGCGGCCTGCAGAGAAAGGTCTATTGTTCTCTGGTCTGAGTCCTCAGCTCTTTCCTTGAATAGTACCATGCTTAGACAGTACTTTGTAAACATTTAGCAGATGTGGTTTTTACACAGATATTCCAGGCACTCAAATGTAACAACTAATATGGAGAAGTTAGAGAAATAAATGGCCTAGTGTAGAACTCCTCAATTATTTTTGGTATTAGACCTCCTTATGCTCTTAGAAATTATTGAGGACTCCTCAATAGCTTCTGCTAAAGTAAATGTTATCAGACATCTCCACTTACTGTATTAGGATGCAAGCCCAGAAAATGTCAAGATATTTATGAATTCATTAAAAATCACAAAAGTTAAATCTGGAGACGTAGCTTAGCTAGTGTTTGTCTAAAGTGCACCAGACTCTAGGTTCAATCCCTAGCACAGCGTGAACTAATCAGGGTGGTACACACCTAGAATCCCAGCATGCAGGAGATGGGGACTTGAGCATCAGATGTTCTAGGTCATCTTCTACTACACATCCCAGATTGAGGCTAATCTGACTACAGCTAGACATATGTTAGACAAAACAACACACACACACACATACACTATATACTATCATGTTAATATAAATAGCAGTTGAATTAAAAAAGCATATCTTCCTCCCTCAAATTAGTGAAGCATGATAAATGTACATTTATTATTTATTTATTTATTTAGGCAGGATTTCTCCATATAGCCCTGGCTATTCTGTACTCACTCTGTAGATCAGGCTGGCCTCAAACTCACATATATCTGCCTAGCTCTGACTCCCAAGTTCTGAGATTAAAAGCATGTACCACCATCACTTGGCAAGAAATTATTATATTTTTGTTATCTGGGAAAGGGTTGAAGCGGAATCTCATGTTCTTACCCACACTGGCTGGTCTTGAATTTCTGAGGATGGCCTTGAATTTTATCTATCTGTCTGTCTGTCTATCTATCTATCTATCTATCTATCTATCTATCTTTTAACTAGGGTCTTTCTATGTGGTCCTAGCTAACCTGGAACTTGCTGTGTAGATTGGGCTGGGCTGGAATTTTTAGCCACCTTCCTCTACCTGGGACCAAAGGTGTGTGCCACCATGTCTACCTTGAACTTCTTATCCTCTATTTTTGGGTAATCATTTACTCATACATAATTTTGTTATGTCGTTAATTGGTCATTTGGAAAACACTGATTCACTGAGCCACACACGTGTTCCAGGTGTTGACATCTCAATAAATCCACTATGCCAAAGCGCCACATTCTTTAACATCTTCCTCTGTTTCACTGGAGAGTGTACAACTGTGCTTTAAGTGTCAGAGAAAGGTTACTCCACGTTAGGATTTTCACTTGAAAATTTGAATTGTATAATTGGTAACAAATACTGTCAGATTTTTCTCTGAAGCGACAGAGCCATCATTCCTTTTTGAGAACAGATCTACCAGCTATCCAAGTCTGAGCCACACTTTGTCAGTCACTCTTCAAGGAAACATGCTATTACACACACACTCACATATGATCACACCAAATGGATCACACTTAAAAATGGTCTGCTTTTCTCAGGAAAGTCATCACACTTCAGTATGCAGAACTGCTCTGAGCATACGTCAGAGTTCATCAGAAGGATTACAGAAAAGGCGTAGTTAGCGAGGTCATAATTCTAGCACTGGGAAGTAGAGACAGAAGGTTGAGGAGTTCAAGGCCAGCTTTGGTTACACAGTGAATTTGAGGCCAGCCTGGTCTACATGAGACCCTGTCTCAAACAACTATAACAACAATAACACACACAGGGAGGAAAGGAGAGAAAAATGTTTTTGCTTAAGAATTTAGATCAAGGGGGCTGGAGGGCTAGCTCAGCAGTTAAGAGCCACACTTCATTTCCAAAGGACTCAGGTTCATTTTCAGAACCCACATGGCAGCTCACAACTAACTACCTGTAACTCCAATTCCAGGATCTGACATCCTCAAATCAACATACTTGCAAGCAAGACCCACCAATGCACATAGAAAGTTTAAGGGAAGAAAAAAAATTAAGATTCAGGGCTGGAGAGCTGGCTCCTCAGTTAAGAGCACTTGCTTCTCTTGCAAAGGACCCAGGTTTGGTTCCCAAAGCAGCTCACAAGTACCTGTAACTTCAGTTCTAGAGGATACAGCACCCTCTTCTGGCCTATGCAGGTATGTCACAGAGTGAAGCCACGTACATACACTGAAGTGCAGCATACATGAACATCAAATAAGTCTTCAGCACCTGAAAGTGACAGTCAGGTGATCTCTCTGAGTTCAAGGCCAGAGTGATATACATAGCAAGTTGCAGTCTAGCCAGAGCTACATAGTGAGGCCCTTCAAAAAAAAAAAAAAGCCTGATTCAGGATTGAAGACGTAGTTGGCTTGGTAGAGTGCTTGACTAGCATGCATGAAGCATGAGGCATTGATTCAATCTCCAGAACCAAGTAAACTCGGTAGGATGGTACACACGCACAATCCCAGCACTTTAGAACTGGAGAGAGGAGCATCAGATTTCCAGTCATCCTTGGCTATACAGTGAGGGCCAGGCCAGCCTGGCTTTCATGATACCCTGACCGGCCCTGCATATTTGAATGTGTGTATGCTTGCCTGTGCATGCAGTGTGGAGGCAGGAGGTGGATATCAGGTATCTTCATTTATTGCCCTTTACTTTATTTTTATTATGCATTTTGTTTTATTTTTGAGACAGGATCTTGTAATGAATGTGGTGGAGCTTGGCATTTAGGCTAGACTGGCTGGCCACTGAGGCCTCAGTACCTGTCTGTCTCTGATTCTTAACAGTAGGGTACAGACACACACAGCTTTTACATCTTGCCTGCAGACCCCAAATTCAGGTCTTCATGTTTGAGGCATCTCCCCAGCCCTGAGAGTGGAGTGATGGCTTAGTGGGTAAGAACTTACTGAACCAGCATGAGGCTTAGAGTTCATATCCCAGAACCAACATAAAAATCTAAGTGTGGCCCTTATATGTATGTATCTCTAACCCCAGCATTGTGGGTGGTGGAGATACTCGCCTAGGCCAGGATCAGTGACAGAGCCAGTCTCTAGGGAATAAAGTGGAGAGGGATAGACCAGAACACATAATGTCCTCTGGCCACCTCATATGCATATACTTTTGTACGTGTGCATGCATACATGCACATACAAACACATGCTACATTTATACATGTTAAGTGCATACACACCAAAAATCTAGAAGACAGTAAAATTAATCAGTTTTTTACAATTTATACAGGACTATTTTTTCTTTTGAGAAAAGATCTCAGAGTATATAGTTTATGTTGGCTTTGTACTCTTGACTCTTCTGTCTCATACTGGAATGACAGGGAAGTCACAACATGTCCACAATACTCGAGAACCCTTTTTTTTTTTTCCAACACAGGGTTTCTCTGTGTAGTCCTCCTGGAACTTGCTCTGTAGACCAGGCTGACCTCGAACTCAGAGGTCTGCCTGTCTCTGCTTCCTGAGTGTTGGGATTAAAGGTGTGTGTTGCCACTGCTCGACTCCAGAACATTCTTAAATAAGTAGGCTGTGGCAGTTCACATCACTAACCCCAGCACTTGGGTGGCAGAGGCAGGCCAGCCAAAGTCACATAGTGAAACTCTGATGAAAAAACAAAAATGAAAAAGAACCTTCCTAAATGAGGTTGCATTTACGTCTTACATGATCACTAGCATGCTTTGGGGACATTGCCTTGCTCTGTGCTCAGATGAGTATTTTTGCACTGTGTAATGTTGAGGCTGTGAAGAAGAGAGTTCTTTTCAGAGCTTCATTATGAAACTAATTTTGACATCTGGATAGCTCAAAGGGTCTTTGGAGAGTCTCCAGAGAGGGGACCTCATCTGAAGAATAGCCAGAGGCTGCTGGAGCATCCTCCCAGGCTTCCAAGCTATCGCTGTAGAAATGTACATGACTGGTGGCTGTTCCTGAGGACACAAGGAAGTGCCAGCTGGAATGAGCAGCTGTCCCAGGCTTGTAGCTGGAGCTCAGTCTAGATTACGGTTCACGTGGGAGGCTGTGGAAGAGGCTTGATCTCCAAGGCCCTCAAGTCACAGTATTATGACATTGAATCTGGGGTCCGGGGCCCACAGCAGCGTGCAGTGGAGTTACCAGTCTGTGTGTCAGAGAAGTGATAATGCATCTTGATTTTCCAGTGCTTAGCACAGGCATGGCTTAGTAAATATTGAATGAATGAATCACAGGAGACAGGGATGATGGTAGGAAGTTGGCATCGTCCTTAATGAGCTTCCCTGGGGAGGACAAAGTATTTCCATCCACTTTAAATTTACTGTAATGGAGGGAAGCTGATGGTGATAGGTACCCAGAATAGCAGCAAATGAGTGCTGTTTTCTAATTGGAGAGAGAAATACTGAAATACACTGGGCAGCGGGATTGGCTAAAAAAAAAAATAAAAAAATCACACGTAAAAACACTGGGTAACACAAAAGGACTGTCAATGCTTTGAGCAGAGGCAGTATGTAAAAACCTTGACTGGCTCCCTCTGTGGAACAGCCAAGACAAGCCAGGAAGCTACCGTCAGTAGCCAACTCTTGACTGGCCTCTAGGCGGCGCTCTGCTCCTCTAACTATAAAGTCTCAGCCTGGATTGTTTCTCTTGATAACTACATCAGACAATCTTACACACAAAAGAGCGTGCACGAGTGTGCACATCTACACACATACACACACTTTTAAAAAAAGGATTTATGTGTATCCTAGGGGCCAGAAGTGGGCATTTCTATTTGTCTGCCTTTATTTAATGTGTATGTACCTGTGAGTGTGTGTGAAGGGGCACACGGTCAGAAGTGGAGCCACAGGCAGTTGTGAGCTGCCGCGTGGGTGCTGGAAACTGAACCCGGATCCTCTGCAAGAGCAGCCAGTGCTGCTGCGCTCTCTCCAGTCCTTTTTTTTTTTTTTTTTTTTTTTTTTTTTAAAGTGAAGTTGCTTTTGAAAAATGGAATTTGGCCACGGACTAAATCGGCAATCTCTTTCTGTACTCTCTCTCCTGGTTATGAAGAATAAGGTGTACTGCTAGCCAGAGAGAAGCGACAGGTGCTGTCCCAGTGATGGAACAGTGGAGAGCGGCTCTGCAGGCAGTCTCCAGGCAGGGTGACTGTTGGGTGCAGGGAGGAGAAAGGGGCTGATGGGCAGCCTGCTCTCGTCAACTCTCCTCCAGAGCCCCTGAGGAACTTCTCCCATCTCCTCAAAAAGCCAGGCTGCAGCTGTAGAATCACTTTTATTGGAGCATGACCTGTTTGGGTTTATAACCTCCCAGCTCCACAGGTAGCTGGGTAGGGGATATAGTATCAAAAAAGGAGGAGTTGAGCTGCTGTGGCCGTGGGGACTGGCTGGCAGCTGCTGGCAGCTGGGGCCCTGGCAGGTTCAAACTGAGGTACGGCAGCGTTAATAATACTCTTGGAGCGTTAATACTCTGGAGGGGGGCAGGCACTTAGGGGCCCTAGGGTGCAAAGGCACTTGGGAGTCAGGGAGAGGACACGGCTTGCAGAGGGACTGGGCAGGGCCAGGCCCAGGGTTTGGCAGGCACTTTGGGGGAGTGCTGGGGTTGGGCAGTTTGGGTCCTGAGCAGCCCAGAAGGCTTTGGTAGTGGCAGGCACAGTCTCTGGGCTGGGTCTGCATTAAATACATGGGGCTTCCTTAGTGCTCGTCTCGAAGCTCTGAGGGCAAGAACTTGTACTGCTGCTGCCGGATCTGGGCAAGCTTTTTCCGAGCCTCTTCCAGCTCTCGTTCTTTCCGAAGCATCTCTTCCTGTGCTGCGATAATCTGAGGGATAAAGGGCCAAGCGACTCAGGAAGATGTGCACTGGGACAGAAGCAGGGGGATAGTGTGGGCAACAGTGTCCCCAAGAGTGTCTTCTGAGAGGCTCACCTGGGCAATGCCCCCAACCATTTTCTCCTTCACCACCACCGTCTCATTCTCCTGGTCTTCGAAGGCTGCAGCCTTCTGGGCCGCCTTTACCAGGTTATCTGAGGCCCTCTTCACTGCATTGCCAGCAGCCTGCAGAGGGAACAAACAGCAACTCCTGAACTCAGGGTTCTAGTTCAGAGACGGTTCGCTATCACGGTACACAGAGCTAACCACCAACCTTCTACAGCACAGGACCACCTAGGAAGGGAGTCTCAAGGAAGGACTGTCTAGATTAGGTTGGCCTGTGGTTGTACCTGTGGAGAATTGACTGCAACTATCACCTGTGGGCAATGCTAGTCTTTGGACAGGGGACTTTGGAGTCTAAGAGGAGGAAAAGCTGAACATAGCATGTAGCCAGGAAGTCACAGCTCTCTGCTCTTGCCTGTGAATGTAATTTAACGAGCTGCTTCAAGTTCCTGCTACCTTAAGTTCCCAGCATTGATGGTCTATAACCCAGAATCGTGAGCCAAATAAACTCTTCTCCGTTAAACTGCTTTTGTTTGGATATTTTTATCAGTAGCAACAGGAGACAAGAAGACCTCAGCATGGCAGTTTAAAGCAGCGCAGCAGAGGAAACAGTGGGTCAGTCAGTTTCTTACCTGAAGCCGTTTCATTGCCTCAGAGTCCTGATCTGCTTTGACCTTGCAAGCTACGAGGAGCTGGGCTGTGGAGGCAGCTACTTGCTTGGCCGAGGAAATGAGCTTCTCCTGGCTAGCATGGCCCTGCACAGCTGCGTTGGCTGCCTCACACAGATTGTTGGTGGCCGCAGCCACCATACGGGCCTAATGGGACAGAGTTAAGGTTAGAATATGCCTCTTGCCCTGGTGCATTCACTCCAGCCTCCTCAGGTCTTCCCAACTCAGAAAGACACAGTGGGTGTTATACACTCACAGCGGAAATGAGGCCCTGCGACCACTGCCCGTCATCCAGTGCGTTGGCTGGAATGGCGCCCACCTACAGAAGGAAGAATAGAGACCTCTTAGACCTAGGCTGTCCTAACTTCAGAGCGGCTTGGCCCCATTCTTCTGGCGCTAAGGTACTGACCTTTCCCTGAGCCACCAGCTCCCTTTGGGCTGCTGATGCAGCCTTGACCAGTGCACTGGTGGCTGCAGCAATGGACTTGGCGGCTTCCAGGATTTGCTCTTCAAAGTTCAAGGACTCATCTGCCTCCTGTAACAAGACAGTTACAGAGGGGTGGGGAGTGGGGGAAGTAGAAAGAAAAGAAACAAAGGTGGAAACCTCTGGCCACTGGGAAAGGTAGAAGGGGAGGGAGCAGCCCTGACCTTGGGTTTGGCCCGGGGCTTCAGCTGCTCCAGCTTTTTGGCTGCAGCCTCAATGGCAGCTGCAGCTCCCAGCAGCTCATTCTCAGCAATAACAGTAGGGTCCTCTGGGTCCACCCACTCTGTTCCTGTGGGACGAAGACAGGAGGAGGCTGAGGCGGGGCAGAGAGGTCAGAGGCACTGGGGGGCTTGTTTAGCATCATCTCACCTACGAGGACTATAAGAAAGCACAGGCTAGCTCAGAGCCAACCAGGAAGCAGAGACTATACCATGACAAGAATTGATCTTACTTCCCTGTCTCTCATTACTTCTCACCTTTCATGGCTTCAGCAGCCTGGATGAGCTCAGTCACTGAGCCAGCAACCCGCTTTGAGTGCCCTGTCAACTGCTGCTTCAGTTCTGGGTTTGGCTTCTGAAGGGTCTGTGTGGAGACAGAGTGCATGACAAAGAGATCAGGTCCCAGGTTTCACATTCATCTGAGACAGGGCAGCCCATGCCCCCGACCCCAGTCCCCAGAGCACGCCACAGCACAGCCCTAAACACCTCATCCTGCTCAGGCGCACACAGGGCATCATGCTCCACACAGTGACAAGTGTGGTGTGCCACTCACCGGCTGACAAGCAAGGAGTGATGAGAGGAGAAGGTAGAGGGGGGAGGCCAGGTGGCAAAAGGAGACAAGAGAAGAGGAAGACGTAAGTGGGAGAAGCAAAGACCTTAAGAACAATAGGGTCCCACAGACAGGGGGTTTGGAAATGAGAATGAATTTGGAAACAGGTGGTGGGTGGGTTTGGGTGTGAGGAGCTGGGGAGTACGAGGGGCGGCGCCTCCTTACCAGCAGCACGTGATCCAGCAGCTCCAGGTACCCATTGGCACACTCCCGGCCATAGTGCAGGGCTCGAAGCCGCACATCAGGGGCCACTTCTGGGTGGAAAGCTGCTTCCTGTCCCCAGAGTGGCAGGTTAGCTTTAGAACTCCAGGCCTCCCGAATCCCTGCAGTCCCACCACCTCACTACCGGCATCTCTACCTTGCACGCCCGAAGCATGTCCGCAATGGCGCGTCGGCTCAGATTGGCTGTGGCAATGACATCTTCCTGTCGACAGGAATTGCCAGCAGCAACAGCTTTGGCTGTTGCCATAGTAATACCCTTGGTCATTCGGATGAAATCTTCAGGGGTAGAGGTCTTGGCAGGTGGTTCTGGGGAACAGAAGACCTGTTGGAAAAAAAGAAGACTTTATAGTGTCTAAGACAGGAAGGCAACATAGTCATGATTTAGTCTGCACATCCATGTGTTCAAAAAGCACTTTTCTTTTCGTTTTTTACTTACTGTTTTCCCATATATTGCATTTTAACAGAAGTTTCCTCTCCCTCCTCTCCTCCCAGTCCCTCCCCCACACTTCCTCTCTCCTCCAGATCTTGGGGGTAGGCCTCCCGGGGAATATCAACCAAACACAAATATGGCATATCAAGTTTATAAGAATAGGCACATATCCTCATTGTAAGGCTGGATGGATGAGGCAACCCAGTAGGAAAAGGGTCTCCTAAAACAGGCCAAAGAGTCAAGACAGCCCCCACTTCCCACTGTTCAGAATCCTAAAAGAACCCTAAGCTAACAACCAGAACATATATACAGAGGACCTAGGTCAGACCCATGCAGGCTCCCTGATTACTGTTCAATCTCTGTGCCCTGTTAGTTGATTCTGTGAGCTGCAAAAAGCTTTTCTAGATAGCAACTGTGGATTAAGTCCTTGCAGATACTCCTGCATCAAAGCTAATAGAAAGCAGTGTTGGTCATGGTTCTGACTGAAGAGAAACTGTTTGAAATGTAAGTACCACCTTTTGGCTGGGATGGTAATCAGCAAGCAGAGTGCTGAGGAATGCAGGGGAGGCCCAGCTCACTATCTATCACCCAGTGCCCCGGGCGGGCATGTGCTTACCGCCAGCTCCTGACGTATGTGCTCTGTGGTTGCCTCTAGGGCCCGTGTGCCTTTGGTGGCCTCATCCTCCACAGCCTTCACTGTCTTGAGCAATGATGTCACATTGGTCACCATCACCTGAGGGCAGCAGTGGAATGGGGGAGGAGATCATTTTTAGAAGCAGGAGGAAGTGGGTTAGCCATTCTTCCTGCATCCCTCTACTGCTGCTCCTCACTGCTTCCAACCTTAGCAGAGTTCTTGAGCTGCCACACTGCAGGGTCATCCCCAACTTTGCCCGCTGCAGCCTTGGTTGCGCTGATGAGGTCTCCCAGGGCTTTGGCTACATCTTTTACTGCATTGATCAGCACCACCTGTGAGGGAGAGGTTACTCTGCTGTGTGAGGGGAGGACGACAACAGGAAGTGGAGCTTTGCACAGAATTAGGGATGTTAGGTAGATACCTGGGTTTCGGGGTCTTCGGCTCCTAGGCTGGCTGCACCAAGCTTGACGACATCAGCAAGACGGGTAATGGTAGCCACTGAGGACTGGGCAGCTTGTGCCAACTTCTCCTGGCTCCCAGCTGCATTTTGCACTAGGACCTTGGTGTCCTCCACAAGAACCTTTGCTGTCTTTAAGATACCCTCCCTGGGGAGGCCCCAGCCCAGTCAGCTTTCCTCAGAGTCCCAACCTTCCAGCCCAGTCTTCCTCTGGCCCATGCCAACCTTCCTCCCTCTGGGCAGTTCCCTCCTCACCGGTGGTCAGCGAAAGTTTCAGCACCCTCACGGTTGAGTGTGCCAGCAGTAGCAAACATGATGGTGGTGTCGAGGTCAGCAATGATACCAGACACAGCACTGGCTGCTGTAATGCAGGCCTGAGTACCACGATTCCCAGCCTGGAGTGCAGCCAGAACATGGGAGACCTGTAGGCAAAAGGAAAAGGAAAAGGAAAAGGAAAAGTCACCTATGCTCGAGAGGACAAGGAAACAGGTTGGAGAGGCACACAGAGATGGGGAAGATAAGCAGCCCCTGACCCAGGAGATCAGCAGTCACCTTCTCTGATACTCTGCGGGCACATTCTATGAGTTCCTTCTTGGTGTAGACATCACTGGGGCTACACTGCAAGGCGCCTGCCTTGGTGACCAGAGCAGAACAGCCATGGCCCAGCTCCTGTACTCGGTGCTTGATGTGGGCACCTATCTGTGAATACAGAGGGGACATTGATGGTTTTATACGAGTGCTCAGGAGCCTCCGTGGCACCGAGGAACCACTGAGGATGCTAAAAAACTTGGAGGAATGGGATGATCAGTGGGTAAAACACTTGTGTGAGCCTGATCACTGCAGTTAGACTCCTGGAACTCATGGTGGAAGAAAGAACTGACTCTTCCAAGGTGTCATCTGACCTCTAAGTGTACATTATGACTAACATACACACCTGCACCCACACACTGCAAACATACATACACTAATAATAATAAATAAACCTTAAAAGGAAACATGTACCACAGACTAATGGAGTTATAAGAAAAAATTTCCAGCATAGCCTTTTTTGGTTTCGTAGTCAAGCAGGAGTCACCTCCCAAACATGGAAATGGTGAGAAGACAGCACATGGTGAGGACTGTGCTAAGCACCTCCACTAAGGAGGAGGGAGAGATGAACGTATGCTTGGTTATTTGAATCAGAGCTCTAGTCTATGATCCACCCTGTGTGGGTTTGGGGAGGGTTTGGGGATTAGGCATGTCCTACTCAGATCCAGTTACTCACTTTCTTGGAAGGAAAAGCCAAGAGCTTAAGCAAGGCTAAGCTTCGTGAGTTTGCCACATGGAAGTACTAGGGAGGGAGGAGACTCTCTGCCCAGCAGAGAAGATGCCATAGGTCTTACTAGGGTTGACAGAGGCTAGAGAAGCAGAACCCAGAAGCCTGTGGATCCTGAGCTGTCTCTGATCCCGTGACTGAAGGCTTTAATCCTTTCCGTCTACATTCAGCCCTGCTTACCCTTTATGGAGTGGCCTTGAAGGTGCGTTGCCTTTTATCTGACAAGCTAGAGAAAGGGAGTGTGGGACAGCCCTGGAAGCTGCTGTGGGAACAAGGGTCATGAACTGGACTCTCCTGAGAGAAGGCTGTATGGCCTCCATGTTTACCTCTTCATTTTCAGCAGCCACAGCTGCAGGCTTGGCTTGTGAGGCCAGTCGGCCATAGTCACTGGTCAGCTGGTTGGCAAGAGGGCCCAGTTCTTCAGGGCTGGTGTTCGACTTGGTTACCTAGTGATAAGGGAAGAAGTGAAGTTCTGACCAAGCTCAGCTCTCTAAGGGCAGTTCTCTTATGTCCCAAACTTACCATCTCTTGAACAGTGACAGCAATGGCCTTGGCTGTCTTCACCATGGTTGTTTGGTAATCTACGAACGAGCCTTCTGGTTCACCCATAGGTCCTTCATCTAGCTGAGGGAGGAAGATGAAGCAGAAGAAGACTGTCAGGGTCACTGCTTCTGTCCCCAGAGTCCCTCTGGGCAGCCTCTGTGTCCACAGGTACTCAAGACTCTAACCTGGTTGATGGCCTGGGTGATAGAGTCCACCATGCCACCAACGACCCCTGCAGCACTAGCTGCTTCGTTGAGGGTTGTCGTCAGGTCTTCTACAGCCTCTGTCATCATCTGTACAGCTTCCTCCAGGGCTTCCTGGGTGTGTGCTGCTTGCTATGGGGACATGAGGAAAGAAAGCCTGCAGCTCCTGCTTTTCTGGATTATGCTAACAATTACTCTCCCTCCCTCTCCTACCCTCCTCACCCCCACACTCTCTGGCCCCTTTCCTACCTTGGGGTTACCACCAGCCTCCTTGGCAGTGTACAGTAACTGCAAGGCAGACTCTGCCAATGTTTTAGTCTGGTCCAGAAGTGCCATCTGCTGTGGGTGGCTCAGGGTCTTAGACGCAGCACCCACTGCAGCCAAGGTGAGTGGCTCAAAGTACTGGGCCATCTGGGACACCTGACACAAGAAATTGGGTTTAGTGTCAGGTATTCGTAACCTATCTCCTCAGAGTCCTCACATGACTCCTTACATACCTTGTGTCCCAGCTGGGAGGCTTCAGCACGAGCAGCACTGGCCAGTGGCTCAATGAGATGGGAGATTTCTTGTACTGCAGTGAGCATCTGGGTGTGCAAAGCCTAGGGAGAAAGTGGGCATCAGCTCTGGGTGTAACTGTAACAGTGCCCTCTGGCGCACAAAATCCCATTCTTCTTTCCAACTGTTTGCATATGGGGATGGAACCTGGGGCTTTGTGTGTGCTTCATACACTACAACTGAGTTACACCCCGGCCCCAGGCTTCCCTGAGCCTGAAATCTCCACTACTGAATACATTTCTCCCCACCTCTTGAGAGATTCCTTCACGGGGAGCAAGCTGTTGGCTGACAGCAGCAAGAGAAGCCTGGTCGAGGTCCCGCAAGCAGCTGTTCAGAGCCGCAATGGCTGTCTCACACTCCAACTGCCCTGGGGCTTTGTCTCTGCAGATACATCACATGTTCCACATAAACACCATCTCTTTAAAGGCTGTTACTTAGCCTACCCTCCTCAAATTTGGAATAAATGTCCTCCGACAGTGTGGCATCTCATTCCAACTCAGTCATCTGCCACACTCTCTGTCCCTAGCCACTCACGCTTCCTAACCCTTAGTACCTCATGCTTGTAATAAGTTTCTTGATGGAATCTGAGACAGTCCGAGAGTGGCCAGCTAGCACTGACCAACGTGGGGGATCCCGGGGATTGACTGCTAATGCCCGAGCTGTCTGGATGAGTCCACCAGCACTCTCTAGCATTGTCTTCGCAGAGATTACAATGGGCTCCATGGCAGCTCGGCCCTGAGGAGAGAAGAGGGACGGAGGTGAGTCTCATGACTTATGCTCACAAAGGTCAAGTAGCTCATGGGTTTCTCTGTCCCAGTGACTCACCTCAGGGCTGATCTGGGCTGGGATGCTAGAGAACTCAGGGTTGGATGCAAAGGCACTCAGGTTATCCACAGCTTCCAGCAGAGGGGCGGTGGCTGCTCGGCACTGGGCACGGTTCTCTTCTGTGAAGGCCCCATCTAGTGCCTGGAAGTGATCAGGGAGCCTTAGGACTTAGTAAGCAGGCACACAAGTGAAACCCAGGCTACCCTCAAGGGCTCAGAGGACTGGAAGAGTCAGGATAGGCAAGGATAGGAGAATCTAGCAAGAGACCCCAGAAAGTGAGTAGGAGACTCAGGCAGAGAAGGTGGCATGGGTCAGGGAACCTGAAAATTCACTCGAACCTTGATGGTCTTGACAAGATTGGCTGTACTGTTGGCTACCTCCTTGGCTGACTGTACAAACTGGCGCTTGGCAGTAGGATTGGCTGTCCGAGCAGAAGCCAGGCGACAGCTATTACACAGTGCAGACGTGTGCTTGGCCACAATAGTGGCTGCAGATAACACCTGAGGAGACAGAGATGGAAACGCTGTGACAAGAGCAGGAAGGAAGAATGCAGACCTAAGGGAGCCATTTCCGAGGTGGAGGACAAAGGATAGCACCTTCGGAAGTCTATATAGGAAAGGAAGTGGAGGTTTGGAGAAAAAGATGCTCAAAAATGAACTGAACGTGGAGGTGGGAGAAACAGACAACAGATACCTTAATGCTGAAAAATCAAAATGGAGTAAGTATGAGAACGGGCTCAGGTATCTCTAGAGATGATGTGCCCTCAATGCTACGTGGAAGAAGGAGACGTGGCGGGAAGCACTTGTGGAAGGTGGGGGATGCATCCCTGCCTTCTCCTCCCTCTTTTCCCTTGCAGTCTGCCCACCCTTTCTTCCCTTGCCCATGGTACCTGTTCTCTTGTATTACCTGGGCCTGGGTACAGCCAGGCTCCCCCAAACTCTGACAAGCCATCTGAATTGCCTGGTTTGCACGGGCAAACTGCGTGGGTTCCACCAGTCCTTGCTGTCCAGCTTGGCTATTGGGGTCAGAGACCCCAACCAGATATGCTGCCTAAGGAGGAATAAACAGTGGTAGCAGGAAGGCAGGGTTAGAGAACAGAACTTATCTTTCTCAATTCTATGCGGAGAGAAGCAGTAATAAGAAACCACAGTTAACCTGCTTAAAACAAACTTTCATTTTTGTAAACTGACCCAAATATTTCAAAAAGGTTGGGTATGGCAGTTCTTGCCTATAATTCCAATACCCAGGAGACAAGGGTGATAGTGAGTTTGCCTGGAGGACATAGTAAATTACCATCTCAAAAATAAACAAACAAACAACCACCCTCAAAAAAAAACAAAAAAAAAAAAAAAACAAAAAAAAACCACCAACAAGATTGTTAGTGAGCTTCACTTCAGTTTAGAAGTGTGTGTGTGGATCACAGAAAGAAAACTACAAGTGCCCTGCACTGTTAAGTGGAAGGCGGGAGCAGGTGCATGAGGATAGCCTAGTCTATGTAGTGAGTCTGAGGCTAGCCAAGGACTATCCTGCTAAAAAAGGAAAAAAAGGGTAAAAGACAACTTACAAGTATAAGGCTGTTAAGGTACTTAGCACCAAAAGGACAACCAAGCTTTAGCAATGGGTGAATACAAAGTTTTCCATTTTTATAATGGGAAGACATCATAATATTTAATTGATATTTCAATTTACATAGGATAGCTTTGCTTTCTCTTCTGTATGTTTCTCAAAAAATAAGAGAAGAAAAAAATAAAAAGGAAGATTTTTAAAAGACAAGCCTGGGGCTGGAGAGGCAGGTCGGTAGTTAAGAGCACTTGTTCTTGTCAAAGACCTGGTTCAATTCCCAGCACCCACTTGGTGACTCAAAACTAACTTATTTTAGAAAACCTGACACCATCTTTTCATCTCTGAAGGCACAGGGCACGGGCATGCCGGCAAAACACACACACACACACACACACACACACACACACACACACACACACACACGGGACACAAAGGTCAAGCCACTCAGAGTAGGGTACCGGGAAAGCATGACAAGGGGAACAGGGTGAGGGAAAATAAAAGAAAAAATAGCTACAAAGAAATCCTCAGGACAGTTTTTGTTGTTGTTGTTGTTGTTGTTTGTTTTGGAGACAGAGTTTCTCTGTGGTCCTGGCTGACTCATTCTATAGACCAGGCTGACCTCAAACTCAGAGATCTACCTGCTTCTGCAGGGGCTTGGGTTAAAGGGAACCCTATTCCTGACACGCCCTCCCCTGTACCTGGGTGGGGTAGGGCTCGGCCGAGGCTCTACTTCAGTCCTTAGCAGCACTAATAAAAGCCTCACAGCCGCTCAGAGTCACAGCCACCTGGACTGCTGGTGTTCAACAGCTTCTGATGGCCATCCCCCCATAGGAGGGAGACCCAAATCTCACACTAGCTTATTGATTTATAGCCTTGAAAAGGAGAGAGGGCATGCATGGAAAACAAGAGCTGCTCTTGGGTCCGCCTTAGGAAGTTACCTGTGCGGCTGCCTCAGTGAAGCCACAGAGAGCCTTGGAGGCTGTGGCAATGGCGTCTCCAAACTCCGGCAGATTTCCATTCTTGGCGTTTTGGGAGATGCCCGTCATGGCCTCACCTAGGACCTAAGGAAGAGTGGGAATCAGGTTTTGATCATGTCCACTGAGCACCAATGTACCAGGGTTAAGCCACCTTTCCTGTCCCCGCCTCTCTGGAGCTCCTCGTCCCACTAACCTTTGAGTTCTCCATGACACTGTCCAAGCAACCAAAGTAGGACATGTCGTTGATGGGCTGGACTGGATTCTCTAGGAGTTCTCGGACTGTCTGTGGGGAGAGTGACATGAAATCCGACCCCCTCAGCCCCAGCCTTCCCAGTCCCAGCTCCCATGCTAAAGGCTCACCTCTAGTTGCCGAAGCGCATTGTCACACTCCTTCTGGCCAGGTGCTTGCTGGGTGCACATGGTGATGAGCTGGTTGATGCTGTCTGTCACTGCCCTGATTGGGGAGAGGAGCGTGGAGCTGAGTGAGTAGATCATCTTTTTCTGAGTCCCACGTGCATGGGACTGTATCTTTTCCTTTTGCTTTACTACTGCTAAGCCTGGGGTGTCTCATGAAATGTTTCTTTCCTCTTTGGCCTTCTCACAGGTCCCCAGAGCTGGGCTTTCCAGGTCCAGCTTACCGGGCAGCTGCAGCCAGCTGACTCTTGAGGTTGGGAGCGGCAGGGTCTGTGGACAAGGCCTTAGCAGCCAGAAGAAGTTTGCTTGAAGACATGGATATACCCTTCAAGTTGGATACCACCTGGGCTCGGTCCTCCTGGCTCTGTAGGGAAGGCATACATTATTCTGCTGTATCTGTCTCTTAAAGGATTTCCTTTCCCAAATATTCAAGTTCTATTAGACTAGGGATGAAGGAACCAGGAGCAGACCTAGATTCTGAATGCCCCACTTTGCTCTCAACTAGACCCTCTGGCCCTTCGTACCGGGGCCTGTCCAGCCATCTCCACACCAGCTTCTAGGAAAGTGCTGAAGTCCTGTCCAAACCGACCCGAGGCCCGAGCCAGGTCCTGAGGGGTTCCTCGGGAGGCTTGCACCAGTTCTGTGGCTGCCTGATTTAATCCAGCAGCAGCTTCATTCAACCGGCTCTGTGCTTCTTGAAATGTCCCAGTGCTTGGAGGGAGCTGCAGGGTCCGAGGGGAAGTCACAAAGGTGAGTGGGATGACGGGAACAGAGCTTAGAAAGGGAAGGCCAGGGAGTGGTGCAAAGCCTGGGATAGTGAGAAGGTACAGATCCGGGACAGCAGGGTCAAAGGATGAGCCCAGAGACATGAAGTCCACTGCTAGCCATGCCCAGTCCTCCTACCGAGTCACTCAGGAGTCGCTTGCTGGCATCTCCAACCGCTCTTAGGGCATTATCCACATCTCTTTGGCCAGGCAGGCAGCTGACACAGCGGTTCAGGGCCTGGGTCACTGCTTTAGCTACCTGAAGTGGGAAAGAAACAGGGTTGCTAAAGAGGTAATAATTTGGGAGAGCCCCCTTTTACACTGGGACATAGGAGATAACCAGTTGTCCTGGCACTAGAACAAGAAGAAGGGAACTTTTGTAGCCAAACAAGCTGAGGTGAGGGCCATAAACAGTAATAACCCATTTCAAAACACCCCAAACCGTCCCAAACCTGCTGCTCAGCAAGGTTTGTGCCTTAGTCTAACAGACACTTCTCTGAGCCAGCCTGAGAACACAGGGGAAGAAGAGCGTGTGCCCTGTTAGGGTAGGTCTTGTGAAGGGACCTAAGCAAGGGGT
This sequence comes from Rhabdomys pumilio, assembly GCA_030674055.1. Classification (NCBI taxonomy): domain Eukaryota; kingdom Metazoa; phylum Chordata; class Mammalia; order Rodentia; family Muridae; genus Rhabdomys; species Rhabdomys pumilio. Next base: position 95,935,788 of record JANHMN010000004.1, on the reverse strand, counting down.
GTGCAGGAGCCCCTTCCCAACACCTGACCTGAGCAAGCCTTTGCTGGCTCTCTGGGTCCCCTGGATGGCCAGATGCTTTTTTTGCCTCCTCAATGAGGCTGCTAGCCTTGTCCAGAACGTCACTGGCTGTGTCAAGTACAATGGCCTGCACTGCAGGATCTGATGTCAGCGCAGCTACACCCCGTGCAGCCTGGGCAAGTGACCTTAGTCCACCCGCTACATCCCGAGCTGCGATACCTGGGGGGCACAGAGAACAGAGATTTGCTCCATCAGCCTCTTTCCCCACAAGCCCCTGCCTCCACCTCTGTATCCCTCGTCCCATTCCCAGCCCTGTGCCCACACACACACCTGCATAGTTCTCATTGCCCTGGGCAATCTCCCCCAGCAGTTTGGCGATGGCAGAGCTCACCGCTTTAGTACTATTGCCAAGATCTTGGGTACACTTCTCCATCTGCAGATAAGGGGGATGGAGGCTTAGGTGGAGGAAGAGAAGGAGGAAGCAAGGGGGCATTTGAGAAGGTTCTAAAGCATAGCTGAGAAGACTTTCAGGTCTGAACAAGGGCACATTATTAAGACTACTCACTGTTTCCCCAGGTAAGGGTTTAAGCTTGCCATCTCGAGCTGCTGCTTTTATTTCCTGCAGGTCTTTCTCTAGATTCTGTACGACACTCAGTGCAGAATCCATCTCCAAAGGTCCACATGCCTCCTGAGCCTGTGGCGGTGAGCAGCAGAGGCTATGGCTGTACTCCTGGGCCTTGGACCACAGTCATCCCTCTGAGCAGCTACTCTGTACTACTCTCCATCCCAGGCATCTACGCCAGTGACTTATGTTCCACAGCTAGAAATGGCTGCCATACCTTCTGAGCAGCAGTACGGAGCTCTGCCAGGGCAGTGCCTAGGTTCTTTGCACACTGACTCAGCTGCATCGCTGAAGCCTGGTCCTGAATTGTTGGCACTGAGGCTTTTGCTGCTGCCACCATCTTCCCACCTGGCTGTTGGAGAAGACATATGCAAATGAGGTACGTCGCCCTCCCTCTAGCCTTTGAACAGACACTGGTCAGTAAGCACTCAGGTTTGGTCTTGGCTAATAGCAGATAAATTCAGATTGTGGGAAATGTAAAGTCATGGAGACATGGGAGGGTCTGGTCTTAGAAGTGGAATGTCTTGCCTGCAGGAAGCTCTGGCTGGCAGCAATGAGAGCGAGCTGAGCACTAGGACTGTCAGGTTGAGCTTGGCTTCCTCGGACACCCTGCACCAGCAATGGAATCTGCTCGGCCACAGCCTGAAGGTTGAAATGTCATGAGTACCATGTTCTGGAATCCCTCTTCTTACTCCTCCCACTCCTACATGCCTCTTGGAGACTTACCTTACAGCTCTGCACCAGTAGGGGCTGGGGGCCTGCAGAGGCCTTGGGGGCAGAGGCTGCATGTTGGGCTGCAGCGATGGTCTGTGTAGCAGAGGCTGCAGCTTGCTTGGCTGCATGCTGGGAAGACAGAGTAATGAGAAGGCCAGGCATTACCTGGTCCTCATTATACCCTAAGGAAACACTGGCTTGACCCATCCATCCCTGGCACCCCTTCCACGCTATCCACGCATTTATCCTCCCTGGGCCCTGCACAGATCGCCAGCCTTACCTCCAGGCGCTGCACCAACTTCTTCTTGATGGCATTCTGTGCAGCTGCATTGGTGGCCATGCGAAGCCCCTCAGCTGCTTCACGGAGTCGCTGCTGCTGTTCCTCACTGTCAGGGTGAGCAGCTGCTCCCTGAGAGGAGACAGTCATTATCCATCAACACTTTGAATTCAAAATACACTCTTCTAACTCCTCTAAATTCAGTTTAAAGCTCAGCTGTTTTCCTGACCTAATTTCGAATTATCTTCACTGAGGCTTTACCTGCTGAGAGCTACAACTGTTTCAGAACGGATAAGTTGTTGGGGGTCCCAGGGTACTTAATTTCTGCTAGGATGTGAATCTTTCAGTGGAACTATGACTGTCCTACAGAATCTCTAGATTCTACACTAGAATTCTACACTAACTTAGTGTGAACAGGATGGCCTGGGAAGGGGAGACTTTCTCTGGAGAAGAGATCTTAGGAATTTACAGCAGTTGCAAAGTCCAGGGGACCTTTGGCAATCCCTTCTGATGGTCTTGATACCTTGTGTGTTAACATCTAATGTGGTCTTATTCTGTATGGCTAGTGGAGACCCCCTGGACCAAAAGGCTATCTGCCTTCACAGGGGACCCAAAACTGATACCAAGCATATGTGGTAGCAACACAAGGCAAGTGGGAACAGCAGACCTTCAAGATGAAAGAAGACGAATGTGGACCCTTATGGTCAGAGTCCACTGTGGGTCATAGCTATACACCTGGCTTGTGGCCCACCTTCAGAGTGGGAGCCAGGACCTTCCTGGCAGTTTCCCTATTTATTCTCCTCTACTTTCTCCTTTCCTGGGGTCATCCCATCAGACAAGATTCCATCTGGACCTTGCTACTTCCCTTCAGAGTCTAGTTTAGGGTATGCACAGAAAACTACTTTGTACCTTGGCCGCCTCCACCATCTTGGCGGTGGCGTCAGCAAGGATCTTGGCAGCACTCAGGAGCTTTCTAGAGTTTTCCAGATCACTCTCCCCCTCAGCATCGGCCTTGATAGCATTGACCAGGTCTGACGTGGCTTGGGCCAGGATGCGGGCCTGTCGCACCATCTCCCCTACAACACAGGAGAGCCTCACATAAGAAAGCCAAGACACTGAAAGAGGATAGGGAGGAGGATGAGAGGGGCAAACAATGTAGTCTGGGATTTCAGCGACAGAGAAGGGACTGGCAAAGTCCTTTGAGGTCCAGGTTTCTGGGTTAAGATCTCGGAGGACAGGTTTCCTGGTGAGTTCTCTTGAGAGGAAGGGCAGTTTCCAGCTAGTACTTCTAGTACACGTCTTGAGAGGATGACCAGTCTTCTTTGAATGATTTGGGGTAAGAAGTTGAAATGGAGAAGGCTACTTTACCCCTCTTCTTCCTTGTTTTCAAGCCTAGCCAGCTCTTAACCATGCAACATGGCACCTCCTACTGTGCATAACTTGCTATCTTTTTTAAGTGCTCCAAGGAAAACAGAACAAGGTTTATACTTCTGCTTTACCAATGGGGAAGTGGAGGCTTTAGCTTGAACAATGAGTTACACAGCTAGAAGGGCCACTATGCTGATCCTCAGAGACTGAGTGGCCGGGTGTGTAAGGTAACTATCCAACAGGCTTAGGAGACCCAACCTGGGTTTTGGTCTCCCTGGAGGCGAGTACTCTTACCAGCATCGCCCATGGAGCTGAAGATGTTTTCAGTGACAGTGAGGATGGTGTCAGTGGCTTGGTCGTACCGGCCAGCAGGCCCAGCCCCCGAGGCATGGGCCTTCACATGCTGCAGCAGCTCATTGAGGGCCTGGGTGACAGCTGTGGCTGCTGCTCCTACCCCTCGCAACAGCTGTCCATCTTCTGTAGCTGCTTGGGAGGCAGATACACAGCCCTCCACAGCTTTGGCCACCAGTCGTCCGGCCTCTACCAGCTGTTCTTGGCAGACAGGTGAGCTGATCGTAGGTGCTACAACCTATGGGGAAAGAATTTCAGACATGTAGGCAGAAGAAAGAAGCTGTGAGACGGGTTTCTGTGGTTTTCACAGTAGTCACTGGGATGGGTGACAAGGCCTCAAGAGCCAGAGATAAAATGAGAGGTTTGTGTGCGTATGTTGGTAATACTATTCAGAGGCACAGGATACAGCGCATCTGGGCTCACCTTGGTACAGGCCACCAGCTGGGAAGTGGACAGGGCACACTGTGTAGCTGCAGCAATAACTTGGGTCTGAAGCCCTGAATCCTCTGTGCGCTGAGCTACACTCTTGGCCTTGAGGACCAGGGCAGCCGCAGCACTTGCCACTGCTTTTGCTAGCTGCATTAGAACATCCTGTGAGGAAGAAAGCAGCCAGTAAGATCTGAGATGGAGCTTAGAACCCATGGACACTTCTTAGGCTTAAGCTGCTTCATTATTCCCGTTGACTCCAATCAGAGGACAGTATGTGCAAAGCATTTAGAACCTATCCCAAGCCCCACTACCTTGAGCACCCAGAAGGAGAGACACTCACCGAGAACAAACCCTCACCAACAGAAATAGAATCTATACCAAAGGGAGAGATGCATGAGGCGGATACACTCGAACAGTGATGGGGAGGGAGGAGTGGGTAGTACAATGGGATGGGTGCTTCATGTCTCCGTGCTGCTCAGTTTCAGTGTGCAAGGAGTCATCTGCAGTTTTTGGAGGAAGACCCTGTCCTACTCTATCTGACCTCTTTTCTTCAACCATGTCAAGTCTAGACCCCCCTCCCCCATTTCCCATCATGTCTATTCCTCTAAGAGGTTGAGAACGAGGAGTAGAAGCGAGTGTATGCGGCTCAGAGAGGACCAAGCTGGGAAGGCCCAGGCCAGAGACCGTTACCGTAGGGGAATCGGGGGAAGATGGAGCCCCAGCCCCTCTGGGTACACACATCTGTATGGGAAATCCAGGGTGAAAAGTCAGCTGAGGCAACTTGCCTAGGGTGGGGGAAGGGAAGGGGGCAGCTAAAGAACATTATCCTCAGTGTGGCAGGGGTGTCTTGAGATAGTTTAAAGCTGGGCCACGACTATGTACAGGGAGTCAGGGCTAAGAATATCATCAGTAAGTGCCGAATTGAACCAGGAGATTATATTTGTATTCAAGAGTTATGAATTCTCACCCTATGGGACTAGGAGTTCTCAGTATCGTATCTGGAAACATGACTGGGCTGGTCTGGATGGGTCAATTGACAGAAAGGGGGACTAAGGTCTAGACTCTGGATCAGAGATCGCCTCCTAGGACTGGGGGCTCTGGGAGCTGGGTTTATCACCAACCTGGAAGTGGGGGTCAGTGTCACTCTCCCCGATTTGCTGCAACAGCTCCCCACTGGCCTGGCCCACGTTCCCAGCTGCCTGCAGCAGGTTCTGACGGGGCTGTGGAGAGTGGACACCTGTCAGAAGCTGCTTGATGCTGGCCATGTGCCCACAGGTCTCACTAGCTCCTGTGTCACACTTCCTTCTTGGGGTGGAACCCTGTATCCACCCTCACCACAGCCCTGTGGCCTCTGACCTCAGCACTGGCGGGCTGAGCACTGCGAAGCAGTTCTGATACTGCCCCTGCAAGGCCCTTTGCTGCTTGCAGAAGGGGCCGGCCATTGCCCCCTTCATCCTCCAGCAGGGCAGCCAACAACTTCACCCCACGGGACATCTCCGTCAGGTTGGAAGAGATGGTGGTGACCGCACAGCCCACTGCGGTATAGTCTGTCTCTGCAGGATCTCCTAAAGACAGAAAGCAGAGGAAGATGCTGAGATGGAGCAGGGAGGAAGCACCATTGCAGTTAGAGACAGACACACTCACAACCTGCCACAGCAAGTAAAGACAGTCACACACAGAGCAAATCACACACTAGCTACGCACGCCTGCTCTCCCTCCCTTCACACATACATAAGTTGGTATCCAGCCTACCTGCTGTCAGGTTTACCACGGAGGCAGTGCCAGCTGTGATGGCATCTACCTGGGAGTGGATCTCATGCTTTGATTCGTCCATCTTGTTCTTACGCCAAGCTTTGGAAGCCTTAGAGGCAAAGGCAAAACCTTACGAGTTTGCTCTGGTTTAGTTACCCTCTCTATTCCTTAGAGTCCCAGCTTGAAACCACTTGGCTTCTTCTCCACCCCATACTCACAGCATCCTGGCCAAGAGGGGGTAGAGTATCAAAGTCATCAAGAGTAGCCTGGGCAGCCTGCACGGCCTGCATGCTGGAGTTAATGGTTCCGGTGAGTGCCTGCTGGGCTGAAGTCTAAATCATAGGGAGAAGAGTAACAGAGATGAGAACAGAACAGTCAGAAGAAGCAAAGATGAAGTCAGAGGCTGGGGAGGGGAGAATAAAAGACTGCTCACTGGTGACACTTAGGACAGGGATCTGTGTGCCATGGCAGAGGTGAGAGCATTCTTACCAAAGGTGGCATGTGTCCTCGGTGCATCTGGCCACTGGTAATCTGTTGCTGGGCAGGTGGCATGCTCCCCACTTGGAAATTCTCAGGACCAGAGGCTCCAGAGCGCATGATGGCTGGGAGAGCCACAGAGCCGTGCTCCACTTTCCCCACTCGGTTATACTGCTGCTGAAGGACTGTCGACCTGGAGAAATGACAAACAATTACAATGCCTCTGCAGTCCTAGGATCTAGGGCAGCGGTTCTCAACCTTCCTAATACTGCGACCCTCTAATACAGTTCCTCATGTGGTGGTTACCATACCAAAACCATAGCCCCAACCATAATGCCAATGCCCAGCCATAAAATTGTTTCATTGCTAGTTCCTAACTGTAATATTGCTACTGTTATAAATTGAAATGTACTTTACAGGTTATATGATATGTGATATAGGTTGGAAACTATTGATCTAGAGGTTAATAAAGTCTTGTTATAGCCTGAGCCTAGTGAAAGAACCAAGTGCTGGAGGCCTGGCTCAGCAGTTAACAGCACTTGCTGCTCTTGCAAGGACCAGGGTTTAGTTCCCAGAACTCCCATCAGACAGCTTCCAACCACGGTTCCACGGCACAGGGAACTCCAGTTCCAAGGGACCCAACCCCTGTTCTGACCTGAAAGCACCCGAATGTGCTCAAACTGATCTAAGATGTCCAACATCCAGTGATTCCATACAGTCAAGCCTTTCCCTAATCAACAAACAGTATCAGCCCAACTCCCTTCCTACTTTTTGGGAGACACTGAGTCCTCCAACATAGTAGACTCCTCATCTCCCTCCAGCCCAAAATGGTCCTTGCTTTTCTTCTGTAAGAAAAAAAAAAGGAAGAAGAGTTGAAGCCATTAAATAAGAGGCAGTCAGCCATCTTCTAGAACTTGGGTCCTGTTTTCTGAGGACTGTGGGCTCAAGCTGGGCGGAATCGCTCACACTCACCTTCTTAAGGATGATGTCGATGTAGCCGGCAATGAGCTGTGCGATCTGCTCGCCTTCAGTCGTCTGTACGGAGTAGTAGCCATCCTGGTAGTCTCCAAAGTCCTAGAGCGACAGGGTGAAGACTGAGCAGGAGACAGGTATCCACCCAGTGTAGAGATGGAGAAGAGGAAAGGCACGAAGTCCACTTGATGTAAGCAACGTCCATGCCACCAGTCCACTAGGAAACCAGCCCACTGTCCTTCAACCACTGGTCTCTCTTTTTAGATTTATTTATTTATTTATTTATTTATTTATTTATTTATTTATTTATTTTATGTATGTGAGTACACTGTAGCTGTCTTCAGACGGACCAGAAGAGGGCATCAGATCCCATCACAGATGTCACAGATGGTTGTGAGCCACCATGTGGTTGCTGGGAATTGAACTCAGGACCTCTAGAAGGGCAGTCAGTGCTCTTAACCACTGAGCCATCTCTCCAGCCCAACCACTGGTTTATTTATCTCCCTCTTTAGAGGGGATATTTCGCTTGAGTAGTGGCCTTTCTGCGAGTTTTATATACATGTCATTTAGACTCCTGCCTCCTCTCCAGAGGACACAACTGGGAAGACACCAGCGTGTTTATTAAATGACCATCCTTAAAGGTTGGCAAAAAGATCCAAAGTGGGAAAACAGCATCTCTCATTTCTATTTTCATTATCTGGCACTCTATCAAGTTGATATCATTTTTCAATTCATAACCTCAGAACTATAAAACCAGAGGGAAAGAACAACCATAAATAGCCAGTGCTGAAAGAAGGGAGACTTGTCTATTAGCTTCTCCTTACAATTCATAGAACCCCAGCTTGCTGGTTACAGCTATGTTCTTTCTGTCTAGTTCCTTTATTAGCCTCTTTTTTGATACTAAATAGCCCTGGATGGTCTGATCCTCACTATCTGGTCCAGCCTAGCCTCAAATGCACAGCAAACCCTTTTGTCTCAGAATGCTAAGTGTTGGGATTATACACATGACTATGTCCAACTTGCTTTTCTTTTCTTTTCTTTCCTTTTTTTTTTTTTTTTTTTAAATACTTTTACTTATTGTTTGTAGTACTAGGGACTGAATTCCCATCTTTACATATTCTAAGGAAGTGCTTTATTGCTCAGGAACCCCCTGTGGTAGTTTGAATGAGATACCTCCCCATCCCCACCACTACACCACAATCTCAGGCATTTGAATACTTGAACATTTAAACACTTGTTTGGGGATGCTTAGAAGATATGTCCTTGCTGGAGAAAGTATGCCATGGGGGGCAGGCTTTGTAAACTCAAGACTTTAAGCATTCCCAGTTTGCTCTCTGCTTCCTACTTGCAGTTTAAAATGGGAGGCCTCAGCTGTTCCTGTCTCCATGCCTGCCTGCTGCCCCACCTCCCACACTGATGGGCTCTCATCCCACTGAGATCATAAACCCTTCATCTGTAAGCTGCCTTGGTCACACTGTTTTATCACAGCAACAGAAAGGTGACTCTCCAAGCTCTGCCGAATTTAAAGAGTATACCGGTCACCCAGCCATTTCTACTCCATTCATTCTGTAAGAGCTTCTCCATCTCCTCTAACTTCCTCTTTCTACAATAGCTAACTCTTTGTTCTAGAGTCATACTCAATGCACCTACCCTAAAGGAAGGGGGATAAGACCTTTGTACTTGCTCTTCTTGAACAACCCCAAAGCCCTTTCCCATCGGTATCCCAGCACCCACCAGAGTGAAGGACTTGGGAGAGGCAGCCCAGCGTTTGATGTTGGTGAGGCTCCATTCCTGAATCACTTCCTTGGTCTTCTCATCCACACGCATCACACATTCCTTAGTGATGCCCAACAGCCTGGGCACTAGTTTATTCTTCCCCTTCATTTTTTCCTATGAGATGGAGGTTGGAATTGGTGTTATAGGTTAAAGGTCAAATGTAAGGGAAATGCTCAGATCAGTTCTGGACCACAAGGGGATGCTGAGGTGGCCAGGAGGGCTAAACTACTGTGTTTATGGGACAAAGCTCTACTACGGACAGAAAGGCATAAATAAGCTGGGGAAAGGAAGGAGTGATGGCAATGGAGGACTGACAACAGATAGGATGTACACGGTCAAAGGAAGCCATGATGGGAAAGACTGAGGTCAAGCCAAAGAGTTCAGGGAGACAGGGAAGGGCAAGAATTAGACTAAGGAAGGACAGAAGAAGGTCAAGACTCACCTTGACTAGGAAGAAGGAGACACCATAAGTCTTGAGGGAACGGGCCAGCTTCACATAGCGTACCTTGGCCTCAATTTCGCTCATCTGCCCACAATTTTTGTGTGCCTTCAAGTAGGAAATGGGGAAAGTTAGCCATGTGGAGACAGCACTGCAATGAAGGAATCACACTAGGAGGTTAGCTGTATTATGAGCACACAAAAGGGTTCAGGAAGGCACGAGATGAGGAGATGCAACGTGGGCTGGCTAAGGAGCAGAAGCAACAATGTAAGAAAGGCGGTTAAGCAACTTGCAGATGGGAGATGAGACTAGAGAGTTAAGAAGTAGGAGGGTCCAGGACCATCAGAGTTCAAAAGAGAAGGACTTTTGGGCTGAGTATTCAGAGGGGATAACACTTTATATGTGGACAAAGATTACACTTCACAGTGATTTCAGGTATAATAGCTGAGTGATGCTCCTATCTGGCTTCCACAGAGTAAAGGCAAGGAAAATACTAGGTTGAGTCAAGCATGGTAACTCATATCCACAATCTCGGTTCTCAGGAGGCTGAAGTAAGAAGATTGCTGTGCATTGGAGACCAGCCTGGGCCTCAAAGTGAGATCCAGTCTCAATTAAGAAGCAAAACCCAAAGTGGAGATTCCACAGTAAAACTGCTGATGGGCTGGGACTAAAATCCCCATCTTCTGCTTTCTTTGCATAAGACAGGTAGGAGAACAGCTTGGAGGGTAGAAGCGAGGTGAGCAGAGATGGAGGAGGTAGGGTCCACTTAGCCAGGAGAATCAAGCAGCCAAGCTCCCAGGTCATCCCAGACACTTTCCCCTACCCCATTCACCTGAAAGATCTTACGCTCTCCCTTCTGCTTCACATACTCCTTGGGCAGGAAGTCCTTCAGGCTACACCAGAAAAGGGAGGGTCAGCATGGAGTGGATAGCATCAGGGGCATGTGGGCCATGAACTGTGGGCCTAGAGGTTTGAGGAAATGTCTAGGGCAGTATCATCTCTGAGAAAGACTGAGGAAACTGTCTACACGCTGCACTGGCTTCTGAAAGAGTGGGAACTCAACATGAGCTCCCGAGTGGCCTGTGCCTTCTGTGGAAAGGGGACTGAGGACACTTAAATTGGAGGCTTAGCTTTTCTGAGAAAGAGAGGGAGCCAAGAAGAGAGGAGGCTCCCTACAAGGATGACCATGCACTTAGAAAACTACGGAAGTCTTATTAAAGTCTTTGGATCCTGAGAAATGCCCGTGAGTGAGATCTGGGACCCTTTAAATCTGATGCTCCCCACAAGGAAAATGTCCTATTTTACTTTGGCTAATAGAGCAAATTCCTCAGAGAATCTAAAACAAACAAAACAAGTTACAGGGGAAAGGGCAGACACTGAACACTCCCACTCTGACGGGCCAGTGAGGAGACAAAGGACGATGGTGGCTGAAAGAGTGATGACCTGTGGGTGTCAACCTTCAAACCTTGCAAGAGGAAATAAGGGAAGAAGGATTGGGGTGCAGAGAGGTCCATTGGGTCACTGTGGTAAGGGGGTCCCAAGCCATAACAGGGTATGGGACATGGGTCACTTACTCAAGGAAGCCAGCCTTATGCTTCTGTTCATTGTGAGGTCCAAACTGGATCTGGCATTGGAAGCCTGCAAATTCACAGGCCTTGTCAAAGGAGACAGGGTGGGAGCCATTCAGGATGTCATCTCTTGCCTGGAGAACACAGAAGGGAACAGTGTATGGGTGCAGGGATATCCCTGTTAACTATGGCCTGCCCCCACCTCACCCCAGCCAACTCTTCTCCATACCTGCACATAGAGAAGGTTCAGCTGTACAGGGTCACGGGAATCCACATTCTGGTCTGAGTAGAAGAACTTTCTCCGCAGCAGCAACGTCTCATGTTCTTCCACTCCTTGCTCCCTCAGTGTCCGCCCATGGTCTAGCCAGTTCACTGGGACACAGAGCATAGGACCCGTTTCACCAAACCCACATGGCCCCTTGCTGCCTAGTGTCTGGGTTTTCTACTTCTTCAGTGCCTGCCTTTCTTCATGGAAGTGTAAGTCCCATGATTCACGGTAAATATGAAATAAATGGCTGCCCTTCCTCTCCCCTCCATTTCCCAGGACGCGTCTACTGCTTACACTCATCGTCTGTGTGCAACTTCTGCTTTAGTTTCTCCATCTTCTTCTCATCTCGCAACAGGGTCTTGTCTTTTCTTAGGGTACCTGTCCCCTCATCCTTCTTTTCTTCCATCAGCTCTCGAACCAGTGAGTACTCATCATGGTTGGTGATCCCTAGGTGAAAGGGACGGTTTGCTAACTCCCTGACCACAAGTCTTTTGACAGAGTTGGAAACTCCTGGCCCAGGCCTTTGCCCTACCAAGACCCCTTACCAATTCGGGCACAGATAGTCATGAGCATGTCTGTGACAGTCTTGGAGTCATCCACCATGATAGTCTTCACAGTTCCATCTAACATCCGGATCTTCAGGGGTCTCTGTTTCTTTCTGTACTCCATGGTGTCCTGTTGGGGCAGGAGAGGTGGTCGGGCCTGTTTAAACTAGTTCCCTTTACACAGCCAAGGGAAAGGGAAGTAAATGGAAGACTATAGTGGCTCATCCAGGAGGAGGGCATTTTGATTGCCTGTGTCAGACAGAAAGCCACACAGGAGTACAGGGCTGTGATGGCCTGGTATGTGAAAAGCCCGGGGTCAGGGAAAGGAACCAGTATGAGGAAGGAAGAGAAAGGAGGGGCAGAGAGCAACATGGGTGCTGGAAACAAGCACGCAGGTGGTCAATGATGGGGTTACTCACCCCATTTCGGAGCATGTAGTAGTCCAGAGCTTTCCCAGCCTCTAGCCAGATTCCTTTTTTGGGGTCATCATCTGACAGAAATAGCCCAAAGTCGCTGGCTAAAAGAGATGGTAGATCACCTTAGACTTATAAAAACTTGACTGTGGCCAAACAGCTATACTGCTGGCTTTGCATATTATTTTCTCCCATGACCCCGGACTTAAAGAGGAAAGGAAAACTGGGAGCATAGCCTGAGAGGTGTGGAACTTAGAACACAATGGGGAAACTGCTCAAGACCAAGAAAAGGAGGGATGGAGGATTCCTGCTCCCACCACCACTAGTCAAACTCACGAGGGCCAGCCAGGGCCTCTGGGATCCGCTCACGAATCATGCGGCAGGCGTCATACACCATGGTAGATGGCTCAAACTGCATCGTCTTCACCACATTCCCAATGCTTATCTTCAGCGAAAGCGCAACCATGGTGGCAGCTTCTGCTCTTTGGCCTAGCGATACCTGGCCAGTAGCATCAGAGCATTATAATACATTCTCACTGAAGTGCCTTATTGTCCCAGAGAGAGGATTTTTAAGGAAATCACCATGACAGAAAATAATAGTAAGCTGTTTTGTCCTATTTAATAATTTCAAAAGGTGAAAGATTACTTACATCAAATGGACCAGTCTAGACAATTTAAGACATAACAGAAAGAAGCTAGTCTCTATAGTACAATAGCAGGCCTGAAATGCAGTGTCACCTGAGGACACTGTCCTGCCTGCACCACTGGAATTTGTGCCTCTCTGCTTCCAAGTGCCTTGGGCCTCTTGTTTCTGCTTACCTCTTTCCCAACCCCGCCTCTGCCTTAGTTTTTTTTTTTTTTTTTTTTTTTACTTTTCCGGGGTCAGTTTTTTCCTTTTCTTTGTCTCCCATTCTGTCCTGGGATTTCAGAGTACTGCCCAAACTCACCATGTGACCTTCCCTCTTAGAGCTTTTGCCTTCTTAGCAAAATGCAGCATCCCAGGGGTTCCTGAATCTTGCAAACTGCCTGTGGCTAGCATGTCAGGAAGACCTACTTTTGTCCCTGCTTTCTTACAACCTGAATGGTACATGTAGGGCCTCCCAATGAGCTGTGTAGTCATAGCAGAATTATGATTCTCTGTCCAGAGACCTCAGAAATGGCCTAGCTACTTGGAGAGGAGAAAGTTTCAAGGCAAGAAAGACAAACAGCGCAGACACTGAGGCTCAAGCCTTACTGCAGTCTCTTGTATTCTTCTTCATCATGTCCTCCCCAGACTGCCCCCCACCTTAACTAGGCACCAGATGATGCTTTCAGAGCAGCTCAGCATTTGCAAAGCCCAGCCCATTTTCCTCTACCTTTTAGCCACCATGAGCAGCTGGTGGTATACAGGCCCAAGAAAACAGGTCTGCCCAGCAGCTGATGATGTGATCCAGTGTGGTATAGGACTAGGTGCTTCTTAACTAAAGAGAGGGATGCAGCCTCCCCACTCCCTATCTGACAAACGGCTAGTCCAAGGGGGTAAGCAAGACTAGTGGAAAGACTAGGAAACAGGCAGTATCCTGTTTCTGTATCACAATACAGAAGGCATGTGAGAACCAGGTAAATTAGGAAGAGGCAGAGGAAAAAGAGACTGGAAAAGATGGAGTGGGAAAGCCTTGATAGAAACCAGACCCAGATGTCGGAAATACCAGGATCAATGACTAGGAGAAAATTTCTGCCGTATACACAGTTCAGGATTACAAAGAAAAGCATAGCTTGCTCTCCATCTTTATCCCAAATGAGAGGACCTTCCAGAGTCCTCAGTCCCAGCTCTCTGCCCACTCCTTACTCCTAAGGAACCTTTCCAGCAGTAGGACAGACCTGGCTGTGGAGTGAGGGCTGGTCAGAGAAGCACGGGTCCAAGGAACCAGAACAGGACTGAAGGACTTCAGCCTAAGCTGAAACTGCATGTGCGGCCCTCCGCCCCCATTTCCTCCGGACATATGGATACCCACTTCTTCCTCTGGTAAGATCCCGATAAGAGAGTTGAGTCATGCCTGTCCTCCTCCAGGCTGAGTAGCTATCTATCCAATTAATTGAGAGTGAAGGAAGTCAAAGAAATGGACATTGAGTCGGGACTGACAGTGGCAAAGAACAAGAACCCTGGGACCATGAGTAGAAGCTACCTGCTCCCTGTCTGGATCTGAAAACCCTGGTCCCCTTTATCATGTCTGATGAAGAGCAACAACACCCCCTCCATGTCCCCTTCCCAGAGAACTCCTCCTCCCTCAACACATTCCTGAGATGCATTCCAGAGGCATTGGGCAATTGGGGGGTGGTGGTGGAGGACAGGAGGTCAAACCCCAGCAAGGAATGGAATGCAAGTACACTAGAGCTCAGGAATGTTGGGGTACATGGAGAGTGTCACCAGTGCAGGTACCTAAAGGGACGAACTACAGAGAGATAGGGAGTTACAGGGACAAAGGGAGAGAGAAAGCTGAAGACAGATTCAGAATGTAAGGGAGTTGGGGGAATAACACTCAGTCTGTTACCAAATTTGGCCTCTGAGTCCTCAACCGCTGGGAGGGGGAGGGGTTTGTGGGTGAGACTGACATATCCGGCCTCAGGCTGCTAGAGGCTCATTTCGGGCTGGACTGGGCAGCTGAAGGGCTGGATCTGACTTCCTTCAACACAGGGTCTGTCTTCATAGCCATACATGTATTCTCATTCTTCACCAAGGCCCCTTAGCTCATACTCAGAACTCTTTTCCATAAAACTGTCTGTGCTATCTCTATATGGATCTTGTCTGGGTTTCACATCCACTACAAAGATCTATCTTTTGTACGTAGCATATGTACACACAGCTTCCCCAAAGTGCACCAGCTTCACTGCTAGCTCCCAGCATCTCTCCTTCCATTATGCACACCTTTTTCCTCCATACATTCTGTGTGGCCCATGGTGGGAAGGCCCTAGGCCAAACTTTCAGAAGCCAGAAAGCACGATGAGTAAGACTAGACTTTGCTATCTGTAGGTTGTCAGCTTTCCAGGTGGGTGGAAAAGTTAAATACAGAGTTACAACAGAGGCAGGCTGTGAGAGAAGTCAAAACGTGTACACTCAGAAAAGGGATCCCTGTAGGCTAGGGAAGGGGGAAGGAAGGATCCATGAAAGCTATCATTTGAAGTTAGAATTTTAAAAACATAAAGATAATAAGAAGTAACAGTGATGTGTCATTTATTGACTATATGTTAATTGTATTATATACATATATAATTTCAGTTAATCCTTACAACAACCCTGCAAGGTAGGTGTCATTATCTCCATTTTTACAGATTAGGAAACCGAGGCTCCAGAATGTTAAATACTTTTCCAAAGTACTTGTCCAAATAATAAGTTGTGAAGCCAAAATCCGAACCCAGGTCTCTCTGCCTCCAAAGCCCAAGCTCTCTCCATTAGGTCAATCGAAGATGAGTCAAAGGTATCGTCCAGGCACAGAGAATAGCATTAGCAAAGGTGGAGAGGCAGGAAATCGTGGAGGAACACCCAGGAAAGTGAGTAGGCAAGCTGGCCGAAGCACAGGGCACCTGCAAGGGAGCAGCGGTGGGGAAGTCAGGGTTAAGATGGGAAGGTAACAGCAGAGAGAAGAGTAGAGGAACCTGACTGACTGGAGGGGAACAGGAGGCCAAGGAAGCTTTAAACAGGGACATCCCCAGAACTGGGTTTTAGGGCAACTTTGGGGCCAAGTTAGGAGGAGAATGTATTAGTACAAGAGATAATAAGGCCAGAGTTAAAGTTGTATGGAGAGGAAGTTGCCAGTCAGAAGAAAAGTAGAACTGACATACAAGCCTCTTCTGTCAACTCCCAGAAAGCTGAGGCCAAAGTCAGCTTCCTATGACCAGTACCCATTTATTGACTAGACAGCTTCAGTTTAACAAACCAGGGAAGGGGATGGGACTAAGTTAGGATGTGGGAAAGAAGCTGTGGGGGAAGGGGATGTTATATGAAGTATTTGCAAGCAGGGGCACAGAGGTGGGGATACTGACAATATCAGGCTGTGACTGGGGATGACAGGGTGTAGAATAAAAGACCAGGAGGGTGATGGTGGGGAACAGACACATGATGAGCGACTGAGCCAGGTGGGGAGGAAGAAGCATGAGTCCATGGATGCTGACTAAACTGGGCATGACAGAGTGAGGCCGGAGGCTAGATTAGGAGCTTCACAGAGTTAGAGATGTGGTAAGCAGCTAAATTAGGCTAATGCAGGGAGAAGACAACACTGACAGCGGCTAAGCAATGCTGGGTTGGGAGGACAGGCAGAGCAAGAGGAGGGGCCAGACTGAAACAGGCTGAGGAGGAGACAGTGTTATGGTCAGTAGCAGGGTCAAGCTGGGAGTGACACTGGGGGTGTGGTCAGTGGCCTGGTTGGGCGTGGGATCAGTAAGACCAAGTTTCCTCTTTGGGTATCATTTCCTCTTTTCTGATGGGGAGTGGGGGAAGGGGATCCACAACTGGACCTAGAAGTTGAAGGAGGCTTAGAAACCAGGAGGTACACATAGGAAGAGCGGGGAGGGGGGTATTCAGGAGCTGACCAGGTGGTATCCAAACATGAGAAAGTGCTTTCCAATGATAGGAAAGCTCAGGTTTGAGCAACATGAAGTAAAGGAGGATGTGTGGACAATGAGACCAGGAAAGAGGCTGGGAAATGGTTCAGACGAACAGCAGGGGAAGAGCTAAAGACCACAAAAGTATCTATAAGGAAGTATAAAGGTGTGCAATGTGGGACCTGGGAGGGCAAAGAGATGGAAAGAAGGCAGTGTGTGGAGAATGAGGGAGGCTCTAGAGTCAAACTGTCATCATTCAGTTGACAGCGTTTCCTTGGTCAGCTTCTCCTCAGTCACAGGCCTCCTCTTCCCTATCCCCACTCATGACCTTGTCTGACACCTGGGTCTCTTTCCATTTCCCACCTCCCACCCAGTAAACAACATAGTCCAGAAATCCCTGTCTGCCAGTGATGATGGCCTCAGGAAGTCTTGGTAAGTTTAGGCAAGTGGAGTCCCAGATGCTGGCAGTTCTAGCTGAGGTCCAGGGCTCTGTCACCTCTTTGGGTAAAAGAGGCCTCTGTGATTGCACAGGAATAAGAGAATTCACTACAAAGCAAAGGCAGCTACTTGCTTGCCGACTTACATTTTACCTGCTCAGCCGTAGCTGCAGCCTCAACCCCTAACGCTGTCACCAATTCCTAACATTAATCCTGCCTTTAATTTGTTTCCTAATTCCCTATACTCTGACATTCATCCCTTTCCTTGCAGACACCCATACTAATCTGGCTTTTATTTTTAGGCCCAACCCCCACCCCAACTTTAACCCTAAATACTCCCCCCTCCCCCAGTCCTGAAGCTCATTTGTAACTTGGTTCTAAATTCACCTTTTCACTGTTTATTCTTAATACTGACCATGACAATGGCCTTTAATACCTAAAACGGGCTTCTAAGTCAATTCCTGTTGTTGATCCTTAACCCGATCCTGTACACTGACTTAGGCTGGTCATTCCAGAAAATAATGACCTCAGTTTAAATGTCACATACACGAAAGAGACCTGACTTGTGCAGCAAATGTTTAAAATGTAGTCCAGCTTCTTAACTTCTAAAGGGATCCTTGCTTCCTAAACCCGACCGCACCTAACCCAAACTCACTCAAAGTTTTCCTAACCACATACTCACTATCGGCTAACACCAAAGCCCATCCCCGCCCAGTGCCTCATTGCCACCCAACTTCTACTAGACGTCCCAAAACCTAGCCGAGACAGAACTGTCTACTCCCGCGAAAGGGGCCTGCCTCTCGCAACACGGCTAGCTAGCTAACTTCCAAACCCAAACCAAAACGTACTGGACCCTGACCTCTACAACCGGACACAGGATATGCAGGAGGATTGGGGGCCCCGCCCGCCGCTTCCCAGGCCGGCCTGATCCCAGAGTCCCACCTAGAAGCTCGGCCCAGCCCGTCCGGCCTACCTGCGCTGCCCGGCTCTGCGCCCCGCCCTGGGCCCGCTACCCGCTCGTTCTCCCGGTCGCTTTGGGGCTCCGGCCTCGCCCTCCCTTCGACACTCTGGTCCACTTCCGTCCTGGAAACGTCCCCCACCCGCCGGCGGCGCCCTGGGCCCGCGCTCTATGGTCGCAGAGACTGCAGGAAGCTGCTCTGGCCGCAGTTCTCGATGCTCAGGCCCCCGCGAAGCCTGGCCGCCCCTCCTCGGCAGGAAGCGAGGGTGCAGAGCTTAGGAAAGAACGCCCGAACTAAGCTGGAGTTCCCTTTTAGACTCTTGGTTTTTTTTCTTTTTTAATAGCTCGCGGCGAAGGTGGATCCGGATCCCTAGAATCTCCGCCCTGGGGTGTGGGAAGCTGAAGGGACGTCCCCATAATTTGCATAGCCCCCGGGACGTGGCGCAGCACACGAGCCACTCCCGAGTTGGAGAGAACTCCAAGTCCCAGGATTCCACGGGGCTATATGCATCACTTCCGTTTTGTTGGAAGCTGAGGTTAAAATAGAAGCAGAGACACGGGTGTGGTTTAGAGTGACAACTAGGCCTTGTCCGGGAGTGACGAAGGTTAAGTCGAGCCAACGACTTGACAGACTGAGGGGTCGTGCCTGAGGTTCGGGAAGTGGATCTGCGCGGAGAGATTTCTATCCATAGATATCCCAAATGGATCGTGATGGTCAGGACCTGCTAGCTTTGGATCCTGGTGATCAGGACCTGCTGGGCTTCCTGCTAGAGGAAAGCGGAGATTTGTGGGCTACGACTGAGCAGGACATGGAGGCTCCGCTGGACTTGAAACTGTCACCTTCCGAGGTGGGTGGGTGTTCTGAATGGGGAAGCTAGGGATGTCCGTGAGACCCAAGGTACGGAGATAAATTAAGGTCTTTGAATTTGTTAGAATTCCGTGCAAGAACTGAGCGACTGGGAGGTAGAGGATTTACTGAGCTCTCTGCTCAGTCCCTCGGCATCGCGGGATGTTCTCAGCTCTTCCAGCTCTTCTGTTCTCCATGATCACAACTACTCCCTTCCACAGGAGCACGTCTCCATAGATCTAGGTGAGTGTGAAATGTTAAGTTACGGGGAGGAGAGAGCTCACTGGTCTAGCTAGTCCTACTTTCACTTTTGTAGATGCTGAGAGCTTTGAAAAGGAGGGGTTCCACGTGACTCCACTGTGTGTGGAGGAAACAGCAGCAGAACAGGTACTGGACTTGATTTTTCGGGATTACCTCACTTTGCAGCAGCCAAGATTCCCCCATACTGCTCTGACATCCCATGCATCTCTGCTCTCTTCACTATTCCCTCCAACCTTAGGAAATTTCTAGGCTGATACTGACCGAAGAAGAGAAAAGGCTTTTGGAGAAGGAGGGGCTCACTCTGCCCTCAACACTTCCTCTCACTAAGGTAAGGTTCCTGTTGGTAGAGCAAAAGCTGGCGGGGGGTGTGGGGGGTGGGGGATTGTGTAACCCAAGTAGGCAAAATCAGTTTATTTCATATAGTCACTGGCAAAAGGACGGAGGTCAGAATGGAAGCAGACTTGTTGCTAGTGGGAACTTGAGATAGGTAGATAGCAGGCTAGATACCAGGGTAGATCCTGATCTTGTGGGGCTTATGTATATTTTGGTGTTCCTTTCAAAATTATCAGTGTACGGCTTAGTAGGAAAAGGCCCTTGCTTAGGCCCCAGGACCCACATGATGGAAGGAGAGAACCAACTCCTACAAGTTCTCTCCTCTCCAAACAAGCACACCACGTACAAAAGATAATTTTGTAAATGTCGAGTGAGTTTAGTACAGAGCCTTGAAAGGAACTGCAAGTGAAGGGCCTTGATAGCTTTCATTGTTATCACGGGCCTTCACATTGTACACAGCGGTGGACATGCTCGAGAGGCCGAACCAGTCTAACAACAACAATCGTCAAAGCTGGACATGATGGCTCACCCCTCTATAATCCTAGCACTCTGGGGATAGAGGCAGGAAGGTCCTCACAAGTTCGAAGTCACGTCCCAAGTGCTGGGATTACAAGCATACTACATCTAGTTTTTGTGGCAAATGTTTTTATGTCATTTGCCTTTTTAATATTGTCTTCTTTTGTTATGTAGATATTTACTTATTTTGGACAGGTGGATTAGAGTGACAGAGTTCACTTCATGTTGAAGTGAAGGCAAGCCTGGGCTACATGAGAAACCATCTCCTATCCCTCTACCACTATTATAAGATGAATGAGCAGTATATTAGTAGGAAAGAAAATGGAATTTGGAAATTATCAGTAGTGGTTCTGTGCCTAGAACAGTAACTGTCTCGTCTTCCTTTACACTGGCCAGAGCATACCATAATTCCTCCTACCCACTGGGATTAGCGTATAGTACCTCATGAATGCTCTTTAATGCTCTCCCACTGAGCCTTGCCCTCTGGCCCTTGTTTGTTAAGGCAGGGTACTGTAAGCGCAGGCTGGGCTGGCCTCAAACTATGTAGTAGGGAAAGAATGCCTTTGAATTCCTGATTCTCCTGCTTCTAACTCCCTCGGACTAGATTACAAATGCATGATGTCATTCTTGGCTAGTGTCCAGGTTTGATAGGCATTATCAGAGAATGTTGTAAAGACCCGAGCTGCCCCACGATTGGCACCAAACTGTAACAGACCACTCTGGCCCACGTTGGGGGGCCAAACTGTAGTGGCCCGCTCTGTTCCACAGGTCAGGGTCTAGCAAGAGAGAGAGTGGGAGGAAGAAGGAGAAGAATAGAGACAAGCCAGAGGATCTGTAGTCAAGACTTGTTTACTGTCTCCACCATACACACACCACTACACCTACTACTACTACACCACACACTACAACAAGGAAATCCTGGGTATTTATAAGCACACGCAGGAGAACACAGGTGAAAACATTTTACCTCGTGCACCATGCAGCTGGGGTCACTAAACAGCAAAACAAGCTATGTGGGATAAACAAGATATTTATCAGAGTGTGCTCAGCTGTTGTAGGCTGTTGAAAACCAAGTCTCTCATCAGGGTATATGGCTCCAGATGGCTGCAAAGTTGATAGCTGCTTTCTAGCCGCTTTCTGCTAAAAGTCGGCTCCCAACAGAATGTAAGAGTTAACTTTATTCAGTTTTAATTTTTGAAAAAAAAAGTTTTAAGTACCTTAAGATAAGCATATATTCTATATCACTCTAGAAAGTCTAGGAAATCCAATGGATGGAAATTATAAGAAGACTAATGTTGGTTTAGGATAAGGGTGGATGTTGTTGTTGTTTTAAGTGATGGTTTTTTTTTTGTTTGTTTTTTTTTGTTTTTGGTTTTTTCGAGACAGGGTTTCTCTATATAGCCCTGGCTGTCCTCTGTCCTGGAACTCACTCGGTAGACCAGGCTGGCCTCTGCCTCCCAAGTGCTGGGATTAAAGGTGTGCGCCACCACTGCCCAGCTTGAGACATGGTCTTATGTAGCTCAATCTGTCCTCAAAAACTACCCTAGCCAAGGATGGCTTGAAATCCTGACCTCCTTTCTCTACCTTCCAAGTGCTGATATTACAGGCATGTATAACCACACCTAGCTTAAGAGGAATTTTTTAAGTTAATTAGAGACTGGAAGATAGCTCAGTGGTTTAGAGCACTTTCTGTTCTTCCATGGGGCATGAGTTCGAAACTCAGCACCTACATGGCAGCTCACAATTGTCTGTAACTCCTGTCCCAGGAGATCTGACACCCTCTTGTAGCCTATGTAGGCACCAGGCACATACATAATACATATACATTATACAGACATGCAGACAAAACACCCATACACATAAAAAATAATAAAAAGTCTGGCTTTTAAGTGTTGAACATCTGTTCTTGGATGTCCACACAGAAGGTGAATGCCTATTGACAGAGAAGCTGTGGAGAGTATTTGATTGGAAAGGTCAGCTGCCTTCCAACACACCTGTGTAATTATGTATGTATGTATGTATGTATAATATACAGGTCTATAATAACATACCGTGGGTGGCCTGTTCCCCATCTTCTCTTAGGTGGATGAACAAGTTCTAAAGCGAGTACGGAGGAAGATTCGTAACAAGAGAGCAGCTCAAGAAAGCCGCAAGAAGAAGAAGGTGTATGTAGTGGGGCTGGAGAGCAGGTAAGAAAGAACAGACACGGGGAAGTTAGAAACCTCGAGTTTTTGAAGGGAGGACACATTATTTTGAAATCCACGTATCCTCATATCCATGTTGTCCTCCAGGGTCCTGAAATACACAGCCCAGAATCAGGAGCTGCAGAACAAGGTTCAGCGTCTGGAGGAACAGAATCTGTAAGCGGCCATTTGGAGTCATTCCTTTTTTAATGCTTTCTCACTCTTCCCACTGTTCTACACAACTTCTAGTTGGATAGCTCCTGCATGCAAACATCTGGAGGTTAGCCAGGTCTCAAGCTCAGTGAGACGAAGAATAAACTTACAAGTAGCTAAGGAGTTGAGTACCAAGATAAAGAACTAAGAAAAGACTGAATGCAGGCCGTCAACATCAGAGCAGTTGTAGCTATGGGGATGGGACTGGGAGGGGAAAAGACAAATGTATTTGTGCCTGGAACTCTAGCACTGGAGTGTTGGCCCAGAAGGTAGAGAACACAATGCTTGGTGAAGATTACATGCATAGCTCATCAGGCACTGGAGAATCTTTCTTGAAGGTATTTAAGTCAGGGCAGAGAATTTTATTTTATTTTATTTTTGTTTTACTAAGGAATCACAGGCATTTGTGCACAGTCACTTGGGGGGGGGAAATGGCAAGGAAGTTGAGACTGGATCCACAGCATCAATGGAGAGGGTGGCTTAGACAAGAGGGTTTCATCGTGACTCAGCCAGAGCATGCCCACTACTGTTTCCTCGTCTCTTAGGTCCCTTCTAGATCAACTGAGGAAGCTTCAGGCCATGGTGATTGAGATAGCTAACAAAACCAGCAGCGGCAGCACTTGCGTTCTGGTGAGGAGGGTGACGAGATCCTTTCCCTGGCATAGACCTGCGGGGTGTGTGACCCAGAGCCTTCACCTCCTTTCTCTGTGTTCTAGGTTCTTGTGTTCTCTTTCTGCCTTCTCCTGGTACCTGCTATGTACTCCTCTGATGCAAGGGGGAGTGTGCCCGCTGAGTATGTTGGTAAGAGGCTTAAGGACACCTTCAGGCGTGGGCTGTGGTAAAGGGCTTCTTCTGTGTGGTCTCCTGACCAGTCTTTGTCTCTTCAGTGTTGCACCGCAAGCTTCGTGCCCTCCCCAGTGAGGACCATCATCAGCCAAAGCTGTCTGCCCTGCCGTCAGAGCTACCCGTGGACAGCACACACCAGTTGCTGGATAGCTCAGAACATCTGTTCTTGGTCTCCAGCAACTTTTCCTGCATACTGTACCACATGCCTCAAGCAGAGCAGCCCCTGCACTGGCCACTCCTTGATATGTCTTCAGAGATGCCCTTCTCAGGCTCCAATCTTCTCCTGCAGGCAAATCTTTCAGAAAGTGGGGAGTGGCTACCTACACACAGCCCTTCTTGGGTCATCTTGCAGGGCAGGTATTCAGGTTAGTGTGAGGCTATGGGGGAGTCTTCAGTCTGAGGACTCCTGTCTGTATTCAAATAAAAAGGAGTAGGGAGAGCTGGCCTTTGTTCGTGTGCCCTGTTAGGATGCCCAGGAACTCAGACACCACACTAGTGTTATGAGTATTTTATTTATACTCATGTGTATCTGTTGTCCCATGAAGAGAGTTGGAGAAATGTACTGGCCTTGAATACTTCATCCATGGAAGCGGGGGAGAAATAAATAAGCAGTTCCTCAGCCCCACTGGACTGGCACAGGTGGGTAGGAAGAGGGGTGTGATTGTCCTTTTGGCTCAGGGCTGCAGGACTTGTGGGAGGAAGGAAGGAGGGAGGCCCAGTGTGGAGGCTGGGCCTCCACAGTTCAGAGGGATCACTCTGGACTGAGGTCTGCCTGTGATCTCTTTGGTCCACATCCAGGCTGTGTGCTTAGTCCTGTGCCTTGTGTGACTGCTGGCCCGTGGCTCTTCTTACGCTGCTGCTGTTGCAGGGCCAGCTGCATGGCCCAGATGCTCAGTGGCCGCATGTAGGCCAGGGACCGGAACACTCGCTGCTGACAGTATGCCTCTGGGGTCTGGAAAGCCAGGCCCAGGCGTTCCCATACAGTGCGGTAACAGCCTTCAGCTGTCCGGAAACCTTCCCAAGTCAGGCCCTGTGGGGAGAGGTAGAAGTCACATGGAATAACTGACTCTTGGCACAATTACCTTAGCTGAGCAGATGAGACAGTAGACCGTTTGCCCTAAAGGCAAGAACTTAAAGGTAAGAGGTGGAACACTTATCAGGGAAAAGGGAGCTCTGTGGATGGACAAGAGGGCATTAGGGTGTTCTTGGAATACATTTAGTGGCTGAGGAAGTTTTCTGGACCATAGTACAAATGTTGAAGGGATGGGAAAGAGAATATATTACCTCTTGGATCATGGTGGCTGCCAGCCCATAGACCACACCCACCCAAACTTCATCAGACTGCACACTGGATCTATCAGGGACACCATGAGGCTGCATCCCATTCACAGCCCCCATGGCTCCTCCTGCAAAGGCTTGGACATTGAGTTCAAAGATGGTTTGGAGAGCACGGACCACATGCAGGGTAGGAAATACCTGGAGGGAGAGCAAAGGCAGTCTCAGACTTGCCTCCCACCTCCCGGGAAACCATACTTCTGGCTTTTCTAGCCTCTCACTTCCGTGTCTCCTTCTCCCAGGCCGCAGGCCCTCAGGAACCACTGCCCAGCACACTGGTCAGACATGACGCTGCGGGACTGGGGCTGGGAGCTACTGTCGTAGTTGTAATAGCGTCCTGTGATGGAGAAAGAGCAAAGTAAAGCTGCTTGTATCCCGTAGCTGGGCTTTAAGATGCCCCGGGCTGCTTTTACTCACCATTCCAGAGCAATCTCTCATAAGCTTCGCGGCCTCGGCAGAGAATGGAAGAGAACTTATCCTGGACATCCTGGGCCCCACACAGAACAGCCATCTGAACCATCACAGCCACCGCTGCCAGCCACAGCCCTCCGCAGTAAGCACTGTAGGGATAGTGGCTGGAGTGACATTGGCCGCTCCAGCCCCTCCAGTGCCCGGGTCCCCACCTCAGACCTGGAAATCCCTACCCCCAAACCTGGGGCCTGTGGTGACCCATCCATCATAGGTCTGGTCTGCATAGCCTCCATTCTCAATGAGTCCATCTTGGTCCTTATCAAACTTCATTTCAGACTCCATCACAGCCTAGAGAGGGATCGAGACACTGAAGACTCAGGTTCTAAGAAAGATATTAGCCATCTGGGTTCTCCCAAGACTCCAACCATGTCCCTGGTATACTGGACACTACGTTCTCATTCCTTACCAGACACACAGGCCACATGTCCTTCAGGAAGCCTTGGTCACCCGTCAGGTAATAGTCCCGATAAACTTGCAACACAAACTTCAGGTTCAGGTCCTTCCAGTCGGCAGTATCATGAATCAAATATGCGTTGACCCGGAGCCATGGCTCATCATCTGTTGGAGGAGAGGGGACCTGGTTAAGTGCATCGGTGGACAGGAGAAGGGGGTACAGAAACTGACAGATGGAGTTGACCTTGGGGTAGTGGAATCTTACCTGGATCCCCAATATCATGAGGGATAACGTTCCTCCTTTTCACAGGGGCCACTACTCCACTCATCAGGTACCGTCGCCGGGTCAGGTCCTCCTTGAAAGTTGCCAGAGCTGGGGGGAGCAGAGCCACAGTACGTGAGGGAAAGCAGGGACTGGGCAGGCTTGGGGTGGGGCACAGTGCTGTATGTGTGACCCCCAGAGAACTAATGAGCCAGATGCAGGCATGCCCAAGAGGAAGAGGAGGACATGTCATCTGAGAGACAATAAAGGCTCAAGGGCAGAGAACGCTTAGAGAAGTTACCCATATCATACTGAAGACTGAGCTCAAGTTTGGGCCACAGCATGACGAGGGCAAAGGAAGCATAAAAGTGGACATCGTATGTGTTGTACATGCGGTACTCCTGGCCTGGAAGAATGAGAAAGACACTGTTACCAAAATGCCAGCTTCTGTTCGGTAGCTCTTCAAAAGCTGGAAGTAGGGCACAGTCATCTTTCTGTATTTCCAATTCATCCCTTATCCTGTTGGTATCTCAGGATAGGCAACATCTGTCATCTTGTGGTATGTACGACACAGCTAGCTTGACCCATGCCAGTGTACTGGCATTCCATACCTTCAAGATAGCCAAATCGCCCATAGTCCTGCAGAATAGGGCGAAGCTGATACATACTCCCTCCCAGCTCCTCTGGTAGGGAGTCTTCAGGAACTTCCAGCCATACTGTGCCTCCATCGGCCAGGAAGTATAATTCATTGAACAGTGCAGATTTGTACCAGGCAGGCAGGGTTCTGGGAAGCCAAGAGGAGGGAGTAGATCTTTATGAGCCTCCCAGGATAGGAGGGATTCTCGAGTTGAGAGGAGCAGGGGCACTATGTGGATCCCAGCACAGCCTGACAGACTGCTGGGGACTGGGGAAATAGATCAAGTCCTATTTGGAGTGAGTGCCTGGGAAAAACTATAAGAGGGTACTACTGGCACCTGTCATCCAGTACTGGGTTCTGCCATGCTGAGATTCTGTTCTCCCAATCTGCATATTGGCACAGTGCATAGTGGCTCAGAGCAGGTGCCACATCACCCTCTGAACCAAAGAACCGTGTATATCGCCTGGGATGAAAAGAAAGGCGTAAGAACCGGTGCTCTAGGCTAGAGTCCCCCCACCTTTGGACCCACGCATTTACCTGTAGTGGACTTGGCCTTTAGCTCCAAACACGATCTTAGGCATATCCCAAGCCAGTGAAAACTCCAGGCAGCACCGGCCTCGTGGTAGCAGCTTGCTGGAGATGCATACAGCCCCAGCGATACCCTCTCCTTTCTGTGTTGGGGTGCTTTGGCCTACGAATCAGAGGAATCAGCACAGGCACCTCCTTGAGCCCCAAAGCTAGGGACTCCTAATTTGAAGACAAGGCCTATTCATTATCAGGTCTTCCATCCCTGGTCCTAAGACAGGATAGAGCCTTTCTTCCCAACACCTCCCAGTCAAACCCCCCATCACCAGCAGGGGAGTCCAGCTGTCCATCTTGAAGTAGGTCCTGCCACACCTGCTGCCCAGTGCTGTCAGGGTCAAAGGCTGTGGTGTAGGTTACGGTGGTATCTGCCTGTTAAGAAGCCAGAGACTTTGTAAAGGCTCGTCCAAGCACACTGTACTAGCTCTTCTCCTTACACAATGTCACCTCCAAGTTTTAGAGGCTGAGGGCTGTGATGAGGATCAGACTCAGGAGTTAATGAAATGGAAGACCGTGAGAGGTAAAGTAGGTTCAGGTCAGGCTGTGAGGGCAGGGGCTCACAGGGAGAGGTATAGAGCAGACCCTTCCCTTACCGTGCATCGTGCAGCCACAGCCATGGTGTAGGGGTTCGGAAGGGTTGGATGATGCAGGAGTAGCCCCTGTACAGTCGTCCCGTCCTGTTCCAGATGGAAGGGCTCATTCCACAAACCTCCGGCAGCATCATCATCATCCCCTAGTCCATTCCGCATGGAGAACATGATGGACACGTCCAGAGTCTCATCTCCTTCGTTTTCTACATCCCACACAAAGACTCCTACAGGGAGACTGCTGTCCTGGGGATGAGAGATCGGACTCAGTCTCAGTGTGTCCTCAGCAGTGGCCAGAGAGAACCTCCTCAAGTAGTCCCCACTGCACTTCCTTCCATCTTTCTTGCATCTCTATATTCCCAGGAGGTCTAGATGAATTGGTCGGGGAAGCAGTGTGATGTTCATAGCTCCAGCCTCACTTTCATGGGTTATACAATTTCTAGCAGCAGTGGATGTGGGGAAGGGCATGGAATGGAGCAAACAGGAAGAATCCTCACCTGGTAGTCATGAGGCAAGATAGGTGTGATCTGGCGACAGGTAAGGGTGACGTTCTGGCCAGGAAGCTGATAGACTGTCCAGGCTCGGGGATAGAGGGCGTGGTAGAAAGCAAAGTAACCACACAAGCCCCAGTTCCAGCTGCGCAGGACCTTCGGAAGCTCCAAGGACAGAACTTGCTGATACACAGTCCGTCCATCTCGACGCAAGCATACTATAAACTTGATCAAAAGAGCAGACAGGCTGGAACAAGTAACCCATAGGCAACAAACACTTGGTCCCCTCCCCTAAAGCACTCCTTTGAAGACCCTGCCACCACCAGCCTTAGGTTGTCTCCAGGCCTTCCTCCCAGCTCAGTGAACCAGCACCTGACCTACTTCATCCCTGTCCAGTCAGCTCCTAGCCCTCCTTCCTTCATGCCTGATCTTGGTACCTTAATCAAGTTTACACGATTTCTGCCTCTTAGCTTGGTAGCAGAAAATGACGTAACAAATCAGTATGTGCCAACCCCTGCCTAGCATGTTTTAGTGACTCTTATAGCATTCAGGTTGAATGCTAAACTCTAACCTTGTCACACAATTACACAGACACTTTCCAGTCTGCGAGCATCCTTCACTTCCTCTTCATGGGTCTGCCTGTCTCCATCCAGTCAGATCCCTTCATCCTTCAAGGGCCTGAGTCAGATAACTCCTCTTCCTCCTCCTCTACAACAGGAAGCCATTCTGTTACATCTTATTCCTCTTTAGTATTTGGTGAATTATGTCACAGTGGTTTTTATTTGCTACCCTGTGTCTCCAATTGTCCCATGGTTCACTCTGAGGGCAGGAGTCATTTCTAGCTTACTGAAGTGGACCCCACGGAGCTGGCATGTGTGCAAAGTCTCTGTAGTACTGTCTGCTTCTTCAGTCTACTGCGGGCCCACCTCATGGTGGCAGACTCCATATTCTCCAAGTCTCATTTTCCAGTAAAACCTTGGGCTCCGGGGAGGAGGAACGCTGACAGCTTAATCTCTTCCGTTACTCCAAACTACGCTTGGTATTTTTATTGCTATAAAGTTTTCTTTCCCTTCCTTCTATCTCTTTTGAGATAGTGTCTTGCTTTGTAACTCGGGCTGGCCTTGAACTGGTGATCCTTCTGCCTCAGTGCTGGGATTACAAATTTTATGGCCCAGCCATAAAATAATTTTTCATGTTGCTGGTAAAGTACAAATGGTTAAGACCACCAACTCTTTGTCACAGAGAGCACTGGCTACCATGCTGCTTTGGGGGCATTGAGTTACTAATGCCCTCTGGATCCTGTGTCCTCATCTGTAAAATAATGATAATGGTACTTTGTAGGATTTTTAAAATATAAATATCCCCAAAGCCTACCACAGTATATTAACACAGGACATACAGGCAATAATTACTGCAGACCCATATTTCCAAGTATGGCTTGCAAAAAAGAAGAGATGAGGCCTGGGCCTGGGGTGGAGGTTGGATATTGAGCACAGCCACTAAACTTGAATTGAGAAGGCTACTGTCACCAATGGGTTTGAGATCTACTAGTCATCTCCTTTGGGGGTACACTGAAAGCTAGAGGTCTCCCTCAGGAAAGGGGAACTTGCTAACTTAGAAGGGGAGGTCATATACTGTCAATTAAGGCCCAGATATGATATAGAAACAGAAATTAAAAACCTGAAGCTTTAGAAAAGCAAGGAAGGCTAGAGAGAAGGGCTAAGGGAGCCCTGGGTAGACTGTCAGCGATCTGCAGCAGGGGGCTGGCCTTTGGCTCAGTTACTAATCTAGGTACACCTTTTCCCACCATGACCTTTTAGGTTTTACTTTTTCTCTTCCAGTCTTTTCAAGTGGTTTTTTTTTAAACAAAAACAAAAACAAAAACAAACAAAAAAAAACAAACAAACAAAAACAAAACAACAACAACAAAAAAAAAAAACAACTGAGGGCCAGCCAAGATGGCTCAAGCAAGTGAAGGCACTTGTCACCAAGCCTAACAACCTGAATTTAATCTCCCAAGCCCACATGGCAGAAGGTGAGAACCCATTCCTTCCTACAAGCTGTCTTCTGACCTCCACACCGATGCCACAGCATGTGGATGCCACAGTGAACAGTAAAGTTACACATGAAGCCTCGAAGACAATTTGTAGGGCCTGGTTTTCTCCTCCCATCCTGTGGGTCCAGCAACAGAATGTAGGCTGTCAGACCTGTGTGGCTTTATCTATTGAGCCATCTCACTGCCTACCACCTTTGTTTTGTCTTAAGTAGCCCAGGCTAGCCTTGAACTCTTGATCCTTTTGCATCAGCCTCCCAAATACTAGGATTAAGGATGTACCACCCCATGCAGTACCAAATGTTCCTTTAGCCAGTTTAAATGATCCAGAATCTCTAGTCTTTGGTGGGTACTGGCTGAGCTAGTGCTCAGAAGATTAGGCAGGAGACAAGTACCTGAGATTTATCAGGGCTGTTTGTCTACTCTTTCAAAGGACATGGGTTCTGTGCTTATTGTAACCTAGTGTCCATCCTAGTACTGGGCTGGGCACACAGCATCCTGAAAGCATTTACTAAAATGGACCATATGGATGTCTCACTGTTACATCCCATGCTAGCCCAAGAGTCACTCCTCTGCCTGCCCAACCCCCTTTCTTACTTGGTCTGCAATGACTGTCCGGTGCTGGTACATTCCAGGATTAAGCTGCCAACGACAGAACTGGCCTCTCCAGCCCCGGGTGATAGTGCCTCCTCCAATGCCCCCCAAGGGACAACCTAGAAAGAAAGTCAGAATGGCTAGTGGAGGACTGGAAGAAGAAAGCACGCCCACATCTCTAAAGCCTCAGGGAATGGAGCTATGCATGAATTAGAAGCCTTTTTGCCTGACTCTGCAGAAGCATAGAAGTCGGACCCTCTCTGAAAAGGGCAGCTGAGCTGAGACTCACCATAGATCTGTCTTAGGGGTACAGAATTGAACATGTCGATAAAAGGGGTCTTCTTTTCCACCTGGGTCTTCCGGTACCACCACTTCAAGTACCTGAGGAGCAAGTGTCAGTGTGAGTGTAAGGTGAGCGGGCTGTTTCCGAAAGCTGCACTCACCATCCTTTCCCTTGTCACCCCACTGTGATCTCCAACTCAATGTCCCAAGGATGTTAGGTTCTATGAACATTCCTATAATCTTAGCATTCTGAAAGCTGAGGCAGAGGGATTACAAGTTTGAGGCCAGCATGGGCTACGTGGTGAGACTAAGACAACAACCTAGGACCCATCACTGTTATCTTCCAAGCCACCGTCCTCTGATTACTCCAGTTCAAGGTCCCTTATTTTTCCAGTTGTCCAAGCACTAGTGTAGGATGCCCTTGTTTCTCTATTCTGAGAGAGAAGCAATTCTTCTAACTACCACTACCACTGTTTTAGCTCAAACCTCAGGAGCTTTTGTCTGTTGAAAGGGCCAGTTGCCTTCCCTGGCTACATCTTCCTCCACACATCCCCCTAATTTCCAAATAAGCAGAGGCTGCCAAAAGGACTTCCTCTTTTAAAAACGGTTTCTTTCGTGATTATGAAAGGTGAAAAATTGAAAAATATATCAGGTAGAAGGGAAACTATGTCAGCCGAAGATAATTGGTGTGTATATATGCCCTGCACCATTTCTTCTTAAGCCCCATCCCTGCTTCAGCATTTAATTCTCAGTTTTCAGATTCTGTTCTTCCAAAATACCCAATAAATTAACTGGTCATGATGGCTGCTATGTGTAAAACCAACACTTGGCATTGAGGCTAGCCTGGGCTATGTAATGAGTTCCAAGACAACCCGGGCATCAAAGTGAGAACCTTTCTCAACAAAACAAAGTCAGAATACCCACTATATTAAAGCTTTCTAAAAAGTCACAGTGCTTTCCTGTTCTTGCTCCTTGCTCTGTAGCCGGTAGGAAAATGATCACAGGGTTGTCACATAGGAGTAAATGTCTCTAATCTGATTTCTTATGTGTTCTCATTCAGGATGGGTCACTAGACAAGTCCTGCACATCCGTCTTTCCCACTTCCACTCTCCTCCTTAACCAATCGTTTTATGTCCAACATTCAGTCACATCTAAACAAGTAATTAGGTATGTCAGCCAAACTTTGTTTCCTTGTCTACAAAATAGGGATAACTTCTGCCCTAGCTACCTTGTGCAATCATGGAAAGATCAAATAACCTAACATAAGAAAGCCATAAAGTGGAATATCTGTGCCAGGTATGACTATTGCCACACAGTTCCAATTAGACAATGCCTTGTTATGTCAATGTGTTCCTCACGTGGGCATGACAAATGGTTAAGTTCCTTGGGTTAAGGGACAATGACCAAGACTAGGTGAATGTTCCCCATAGCTCTAAGCACAGGGCAAGGCACAAGGCCTGCAGCCCATAATATTTGATGAATGTACGTATGAATGGATGTACAAACAGTGGCCA
>JANHMN010000004.1:95869316-95903416 GCA_030674055.1 Rhabdomys pumilio | reverse complement strand
TAATATTTGATGAATGTACGTATGAATGGATGTACAAACAGTGGCCACAGAAAGAGCAATGTAAGACAGTTGATCGAGAGTTGAGACAGGAAAATACATTAAGAACAGGAGCAGCCAGGCAGTGGTGGCGCACGCCTTTAATCCCAGCACTTGGGAGGCAGAGGCAGGCGGATTTCTGAGTTCGAGGTCAGTCTGGTCTACAGAGTGAGTTCCAGGACAGCCAGGGCTATAAAAAAAAAAAAAAAGAAGAAGAAGAAAAAGAATAGGAGCGGCACATTCTGGGGACAGAGGGGGCAAAAGGCTCGGGAGACGAAGGCTGGGGCGGGAGCAAGGTTCACGGCCCTCTGCCAGTTCACAGGAAATGAGACAGCAATGGAAAGCCAGAAAGGATCAGAGATGAATTACAAGACACAAAAATGGGCAGTACAAAGGACTCTCTGGCAAGAAACAATTCTTAAGTGAACTGACTCTGGCAAAAGGAAGAGCAACCAAAATTGAACCCTAAGTTGAGAGTCCTGTAACTGTCCTGCCAGCACCCCTATGAGGGTGCCCCTCAGTTCAACTCTGAGGGGTTCCTTCCTCTAGTCTGGCTGCTGGTCATTCCTGGTATATTCAGTCTTTTCAATAGTATCAATTCCAGCCCAAAACCGATCCTTCTGAATCCTCACCTCTGCTTTCTCCTCAGTGTAGAACCTCATCCCATTCCCAAAGCTCTGTGTGGATGATTCCCACTCTATCCTAGTATGAGAAGCCAAAGTCCAAGGGCCTGAGCAAGAGCTTGAGGCCTCTGTGACTCAGCTCAGACTTAGTGGCTAAGAGGCTACGATGAATGCATACCTGTTCTTGACCTTATCCTGATCACATGCAATCCACTGTGCCCATTCAGTACCATAGATCCCACTGTGATACAAAGGCTTTTGGGGTTCGAGTTTGGCTGGAACAATATGATTGTTAATTCATAGTGACAACTTGGCCAGATCTAGAATCACTAAAGAGACAAGCCTGTAGGCATGCCTATGAGAAATTAATACATTAGGTTAATTGAAATGGGAAGATGCACCTTAACTGTGGGTGACTCCATTCCCCGGGCTGGAGTCTTGGACTGGATAGAAAGGAGAATGAGCCGAGCACTGGCAGTCATTACTCTCTGCTCCTGGCTGTGATAGTGTGACTGCCGCCATTACTTCTCTGCCATGATAGACCATACCCTCAAACTGTGAGACAAAACAAACTCTTCCTGAAGCTACTTTTGTCTGGTTTTGACAGCTAGCTTCATAAAGAGCGTGGAGGGATGATTCTCTGAGATGGGCCACCCACAGGAGCCAAATGTCCAGGCAGCACCGGGCCCTCTTCATTGCCGAGGGCTAGGGTTAGGTAAGTGGCCTTCCCATCACAGTTCCACAGCACTGGTGGGCAGAGAAGGGTTTCTTACTCTAGAAGCTTTGGCTGAGTTTGGTAACTTGTATGCTTCCCTCCCCAGTACGGTGTTTATAAGTGAAGTGACTCAGAATGACGCTCTCTGTCTTTATATCAGACTGTTCCTGTTAATAGGAATGGTCCTTCATCACTAGTCTTTGAACTCAGTGGGGATCCAGAAGCTTCTGTAGTACCTGCTCTGGAGTGTTTGTAACCTCTGGGATAGGAGGTAACGCTAGGGCTGGGCTCTGGAAGACCAGAAAAAGCATCGCTGGCTAGAAGTCATCTTTAGAGGTCGGGGAAAGTATCTCAGTGGGAGAATGCATGCTCTCCACTACTGAGCTTTACTGTGAGCTCTCCTCTACTTGTTACTCGAGGATTCTTTCACTGTGATGTTCAGGTTTGCTCTCAACTCTTAGGCTCAAATTATCCTCCTGTCTCAGCCTCCCAAGTAGGTGGCACTCTAGGACTTTGCCCAATTCCAACTTTGTTTATTTTTGTTTTGTTTTGTTTTGTTTTGTTTTCTGGCATGGAAGCCATCTGTCACAGGATAGAGTGAACTTCTCACCCTCTCTTTGGGGTTGACAACAGCCAGACTCAACTATTCCAGGAATCAGCTTGAGGATAGAAACAGAAGGGCTCTGGGACTGAAGAAGCCTGTGCTTAAATAAGGCACACAGAATGTTTCAGCCACTGAGGGTAATGTAGACTGAAGAACCTCGTCAAAAAATAAAACACTGTATCGAGCACAACAGAGACTGGACTTCTACCTTGTCACAAAGTATAGCTAATCTCAATGGGGCGCCTGGGAAAGAGGAAGTGCATGGAGTCGGGGCTAAATAGGAAAGACTGACTTTAGGACTAAATGCTCTTTTTCTTTCTTGCTGAGAAGACAAGATGCTAGGAAAAGAGGGATGCAGAAAAAAAAAAGGTTCTTTAGTTCCACCCTCAAAATTTGCAGGGCTAAAGAATGCAGAGGATACGGCATACTTGACTGGAACCAGGTGCCCACCTGCTTGCTTACCCTTTCCCACTTAGGCAGGTAGTCTGAATGGGAACAAAGGAACCAAGGTATTCTAGGCAACGAAAACCACTCACCTCAAACCCATACCGAAGTGCTTTACCAAATTACTGAGAGAGATGTTGTTAGCCTGGAAAGGTTTCCTCTTCTCTGCAAACTCGTGAGCCAAGCAAATCCGCCAGCCAAAAGGAGGCACCTGGTAGCCCCTAGCTTTACCCTCGTAGGAGGCCATCAGCTGCCCAGAGTCCTCTGAATTGCAGTAGCCTGGCTCATTCTGGGGTCCACAGTCCTCAGAGCTCCCGGAGTCTGTAACCCGCACAGCCTCAGTGCCTCCCGTAGCTTCAAAATAAACTTGTGAATCTCTTTCCGCACAGCCGATCTGCTCGGAGGCTGGTACACAGGTTACCATGTTCACTAGATCCTGGGTCCTCACGACCCCGGTGGCCTCTGTTCCCTCTGACACGTTTCTGACGTTTCGAAACGCCGGCGCCAGCTGCAGTTAGGTGCGATCCCGGAGGGCCCGGTGCTGGAGAAAGCCGTGGGAAGTTGGTATCTGGGTAAAGTCCGAGAGCTCTTGCTACTGTAGCAGCAGTGGCTACTGCAATAAAGTCGCCTCCAGCTCTCCTTGGGTCGCGTCTCTAGATCCTAGGCGGGAAGGGTTGGGCCTTGTTGTCATTGGGTCGCGGTGATTAGCACGCCCGGCCAAAGGCCGACCAGCTCCACGGACGGGGGCGGAGCCGCGGTACCTGCCCGCAAAGCACCGCCCCTGGGACCCGCCCGGGAGCACGCGGCGATCCTCGGCCCCGCCCCCGGCCGCGGCTCCAGGGTCTCCAGGGCTGGGTACCGGGTCCCTCCAGCCAAGATCCCCAGCGCCCGCGCTCAGGTGCCACCGCTGGGAAGGTGACCCGGAGCCCCGGGACCACCCGATCCCTTTCCGGCCGGAAGCACCCCGCAGGTCGGACCGGAAGGGGAGCCTCAACCCTGAGATGTGACAAAGGAAGTCCCGCCTCTGCCGCGCGATAGACTCCGCGGATGCCACCGAGCTCCGAGCTGGTCTCGCAGGGGCGGGTAGGTGAGGACCTTCATGTGTAAGAGTCTGAGTTTGGATCCAGAGACGTGACGCGCGGCACCGTCCTGGGCTAGAACTTGGAGCCTCGAGGGAAGCGGGGACAGAGGCAGGCCTGGGAGGCGGCGCAAGGGGCCTAACCCTGGGCGCAGGGAGGTCTATAGCTAAAACGACGCTCTCAGGCAGGCAGTACGGAGTCAGTATCCCCAAACCCCAGTGCTTTCCGCTCTCACTGAAACTTGAAAAAACCCACTTCTTGCCCCCTGGGGCCCAGGTCTAGACATAACCGTAGGTCGTAAACACTCCTTCCTCCATTCCCCTGTACTGACTTCTGGCACTCTGTTTCCTTCTAGATTTGGTTCTGGAGCTGCCATGATTGAAGTGGTAGCTGAGCTGAGCCGAGGTCCTGTATTTCTGGCGGGGGAGGCTCTGGAATGTGTGGTGACTGTCACTAATCCCCTGCCCCCGACGGCCACTTCTGCATCCAGGTGGGGATGCTAGTACTGAAGGTGGTGGCCCTTCCGTGAGGAAGCCTGGTATCGCTCGTTCTAAATCAGAGCTTTGATTGTTCTGTAACTGCACTGCCATCACCACTTTCTTCATTGTACTCTCAGTGTAAGGAAGAGCTTTTAAACAAAAGATGCGGATGACAGGACCCCTTATCCACCTTTGCTCCTCCTCCCGGTGTTGTTCCTTTTTGAATTCAGTGTACTTCTCTTTGTGTAATGGTTTTATTTCGGGGGAGTTCTGGATTCCCTGGTCATTAAGACAGTCATTTAACCTTGGTGATCTTGTCAGACAGTAGTCTAGAGAAAACATTGGTGAAGTCAGGAACTAGCTTCTCATTCTTTCGTTTCCCTTTTCCACAGTGAGGCTCTGGCCTGGGCCAGTGCCCAGATCCACTGCCAGTTCCATGCCAGCGAGAGTCGAGTAGCACTCCCACCCCCTGACTCTAGTCAGCCGGATGTCCAGCCTGACAGTCAGACTGTCTTTCTGCCACACCGAGGTTAGAGGGAGAGTCATGGAGGGAGGGGAAGTGATTGTCACCCAAGGGTGAAGTTAAGTTGTCCTTGTATGACATGGTCACCAACATACAAGTGGTAGAGGAGAAGGTAGCCTGATGTGGGGCTATAAGACTTCCCATATTACAACAGAAAGAGTTGGCGGCTTCCCCTGCCTCCACTTGCTGTGTGACCCTGGTCAGTAATGGAGTCATTTCATTGAAGTCTTTCTGACTTTTCATAGGTGAGAGGGGCCAGTGTATCCTTTCTACTCCACCAAAAATTCTGTTTTGTGACCTGAGGCTAGACCCTGGAGAATCCAAATCATGTGAGTGATTGCCTTCTAACCCCAGATTGCCTTTTAAGTCTCCTGGAGGGAGGCCCATGGCTGCCTCTAGCTGCCCTGACTACTGTTTTCCAACCAGACTCCTACAGTGAAGTGCTGCCCACAGAGGGGCCACCTTCCTTTCGGGGTCAGTCAGTCAAATATGTCTACAAATTGACCATTGGCTGCCAGCGTGTCAACTCACCCATCACTTTACTCCGAGTCCCTCTGAGAGTTCTTGTGCTGACTGGTAAGTTAGGTTCCTGGAGGGATAGGTGGGGTAGAGGGCTACTAAGCGTAGTGTGAGAGGACCTACAGAGACTCCTGGTTTTAGGGACAGTGCTGGGGACAAGAGATGGAGAGTAAGTTAAGATACAGACCTCAGG
Source organism: Rhabdomys pumilio (assembly GCA_030674055.1). Taxonomy (NCBI): domain Eukaryota; kingdom Metazoa; phylum Chordata; class Mammalia; order Rodentia; family Muridae; genus Rhabdomys; species Rhabdomys pumilio. The sequence continues at coordinate 95,898,201 of JANHMN010000004.1, read as the reverse complement.
CATGGCTCCCCTTCAGCCTTCTCAGGTTGTAGTCTAAAGCCAGTTGTCTGTTTACATCTCTGGCTCCTCCCACATTGTCTCTGCTCATCCATTCTAGGTCTTCAAGATGTCCACTTCCCTCAGGATGAGGCTGTGGCGCCATCCAGTCCATTCTTAGAGGAGGATGACAGTGGGAAGAAAGATTCGTGGCTGGCTGAGCTAGCTGGGGAGCGCCTCATGGCTGCCACCTCCTGCCGCAGCCTTCGTGAGCATCCTTTCAGAATTGCCCTGCACCAACCCCTCTCTCTGTATATTCCTGTCTGAGAAGTCTACCACATCTCTCAGGGGGCCACTAATATTTTGCCCCCATTACAGAGAAAAGCCTTCTTTTGGCCTCTTGAGTCTCACTCCTACGTATTCCACAGTATAAACTGTAGCCTTTTGGTATCTCATTCTCCTCAGATCTATACAATATCAGCGATGGCCGAGGGAAAGTCGGGACGTTTGGTATCTTCAAATCTGTGTACAGACTTGGCGAGGACGTGGTGGGGACCTTAAACTTAGGGGAAGGAACCGTAGCTTGTCTGCAGGTGAGGAAGGAGCAGCTTTTATTGTGCTGCTGAGGGGTGAGGGTGGAAAAGGGGCCTTCGTAAAGAGGGGTGCTTTGTAGAAGTGGAAACTGGGGTTCCTCAGGGCTACCTCTAACTTACAGTCCGTATTTTCAGATGCCTCCTGCTAGTGTACATCTCTCTTCTTTCTCCCAGTTTTCAGTAAGCTTGCAAACCGAAGAGCGGGTACAGCCTGAATACCAGCGGCGCCGCGGGACCGGAGTTGTCCCTTCAGTGTCCCATGTGACTCATGCCCGGCACCAGGAGTCCTGCCTACATACAACTAGAACCAGCTTCTCTCTCCCCATCCCTCTCTGCTCTACTCCTGGCTTCTGCACTGCCGTTGGTAAGAACCCAACCACTACTGGAGAAAGAAGTAGGGGAAGTAAATGCTGGGCTTAGGTGGAAGGTAGTGGGGCTTGATCTCTAAAGCATTCCCAGACATACCCACATCTAGACCAGCCTCTGCGTTTTCTTACATCTTTCCATTCCACCTCTGTTTCTTAGGTGTGCTGACCCCTAAATACTGTTCCTACCCCTGTGATGCACTGATCTCTGGTCTGTCAGCACATCACTTCAGGCTGCATAGTCCGGACTATCCCAATCCTGGGTTACTAGGTAGTTGATACCAATATCTTTAATAGCATCTCTGGTTACCATGTTAACACCAGGTTTCTTAAAAACAAGTCTCTTAAAGTTCTGTGACCTGTACCTTCTCTTCATCATGGATATAATGTTTTGTTCTTCTAAAAACTATTTTTTTGTTTGCTTGTTTTTTTTTTTTTTTTTTTCTTTTTACAGAATTATTTATTTTATGTATATGAGTACACCATCCCTGTGTTCAGACTCACAGAAAAGGGCACCAGATCCCATTACAGTTGGTTGTGAGCCACCATGTGGTTGCTGGGAATTGAACTCAGGAAGAGCAGTCAGTGCTCTTAACCGCTGAGCCATCTCTCCAGCCCTGTTTGCTTGTTTTTAAAGACAGGATCTCTTACTGTGTAGGTAGCTCTGGCTGGCCTGGAGTTCCTATGTAAACCAGGTTGGATTCAAACTCACAGAAACCCACCTGCTCTGCCTCCTTTTCCGGAGTGCTGGTCAGAGAATTTTCAATGCACATAATTACTTTATTTCATGTGGATCAGGGCACACACATTGCTCGTGTGTTCAGGTCAGAGAACAGCTTCCTGGAATTGGTTCTTTCTACCATGTGGGTCCTGGTTCAGGTCATCAGGCTTGGTGGCATCTTGATGGCTCTGACTTTTTTGTTTTGTGATTTACTAACCTGTCACTGGCTTGTTCTACCTGACAGCTGTTTGTCTTTTGTTTGGTTGGTTTTTGATATTGGGGATATATTTGATATATAGTCTCCCCAGCTGGCATCAAACTGACCTTGAACTTGTGGTCCTGCCTTTACCTAGTCCTGGGATAAGTGTGTGCCACCAAACCTGGCCTTTTTCTTGCTTTTAGAGCAGTGGTTCTCAACCTTCCTAACACTGCGACCCTGTAATACAGTTCCTCATGTTGTGGTGACCAACAACCGTAAAATTATTTGTTGATACTTAATAACTGAAATTTTGCTACTGTCATGAATCATAATGTAAACATCTGTATTTTCCAATGTCGTTTGACTGCCAGGGGTCACGACCCACAGGTTGAGAAACCCAGTTTCAGAGCATCTACTTCTGTCTTTCTCTTTCACAGTGTCCTTGAAGTGGCGATTACATTTTGAATTTGTAACATCCCGAGAACCGGGATTGGTACTTCTGCCCCCATTGGAGCAGCCTGAGCCTGTGACCTGGACAGGGCCTGAACAGGTGCCTGTAGACACCTTCAGCTGGGACCTCCCCATCAAAGTGCTGCCTACAAGCCCCACCTTGGTCTCATATGCTGCCCCAGGCCCTAGCACCAGCAGTATAACCATCTGAAACCGGCTCACATGCCCACCATGGCAACTAGTTTTTTTCAAGAAACTGAGAACTCAACACCTGGACTTCAGTAGGGGCCCACTTTTCCTACCTGGGGCCCTGTAGCACAGGCAATGAGAAGCAGGCTTTCAGCTGTAGCATTAATTTATTTATTTGGAGGGAGTTGGCAGCTGCTAGTGGTTTCCCTGGAAGTGGCAGCAGCAGTGAGCAGTCAGCAGATGGGTGAGCCTTTAGCTGGAGTGAGGAGCAGGAGCCCCGGGAACAGGGGTGTTAGCTGAGCCCCATTCTAAGTCGGGCCCTCCCCCTTTGCAGGGCAGGCGAGGGTCAGCTTTTTGCACCAGGGAGAATTGACAGGTTCCTGCCTCCTGCAGCACTTCACACCCAGCAGGAAAGTCAATGGGATGCTGAGACCTAGAGAACCAAAGACAGGGAGGGAGTCAGTACAGTAAGAAGCCACCTTTGGGGCCTGCCCTTCCCACTCAGCCATCCTCCCACACCCTCCTTTAGTGTTGCTGCACCCCGCACTAAGCTCTCTACTCCACATAAGGACTTTTTAGTGTCCCCAGCAGGAATACTTCCTGTAGATCTACCTCAACTCCCCTCTCTTGGTGCCTTCACATCTGCAGTCTCATGATGGATGCCCTTCTGTTTACTCTTGCCTCACAGAAATCTAGGGACTCCCTGGCCATCCCTTAGGCACATCAGAGGCAGTCCCTCTGGCTACTTTTGACTACTCACGTGTCACAGCAGCCAACACCAACAGGATGCAGACAGGTACAATGGAAACAGTCCTTGCGGAGCCAAGATTCACCCAGAGTGAAATATTTACCCTCGTAGTGGCAGGGGGCTAGGGAAGGACGAGAATTGGGAGTGTTAGCAGCAGTCTCTCCTGATCTGGGGTGGGAGAGAATGCGTGCATACTACCCCTTCATATATATATAGCCTTCCTGTTTAACAGATTGAAGGACTGGATAGTCCAACACAGGCATCTCTAAGCCGTCATCACTCTCCTCATCTTTTCCTTAAGCGTCAGTCCTCCTTACCTTGAGCTTGGAAGTAACACTTGCTGTTAACTCCTGGGTGCTGCAGGAACAGAGACACCACCAAGCAGATGATCCTCCAGCCTCCCAGGATCCCCTTGGCCTGGCCAGCCCAGAGCATCATGCTTAGAGCCATTCCCGCAAGCTCAGCTCTCAGACCCCTCCTGGCTTCTGCTCAGATCCGTCTGGTCTTATCCCCTTGTTCTTCTTGCCTTGCTCCTTGACTCCTGAGTCTCTCTCTCTTTGGTCTCCAGTCTCATACCATGGCAGTGCCCTCTGCTCTTACAGGCTGGGAATGTTTATAAAGTGAGGACCCTGGCCCCCTGCTGAGGAGAGCTGGACAGGCTGGAACTCTGTTTCCTGAGGTGAGGGCATGAAAACAAGAGGTCCAGCTTTTAACAAGCTGTGAGAGCTGATTCATGCCCCACACAGCCAGGAGGAGGGAGGTGGCCATGGAAGGGGCACTGGACTGGGCACTTCCACAGCAGGAGGGGGAGGGTTGAAGGCCCCAGGTGGTCCCCAGATCTCCTTGACCTGCAGAGAGGAAGCATTCCATCAACCCTCCCTCCACCACCAGCAGGGGTGTGTGTGCTGGGATCCCTGCCTGGACCGGAGGGAGGCATTTCCTGGGGATGGCTAATCCTGTGCCCCAGCCAAACCAAGGAGCTGCACAAGGGTGCAACTGCCAAAGTCTCCAGGAGAGCAGGCAGGCATTTGGAATGGAGAATGTGTTTCCTTTAGCTCCCAGGGCAGGGTCTCCCTGATGCATCTGAAAAATGGCTGCCCTCAGCATTTTGAGGAGAGGGGTTCATCCATAGGCACCCCAAAGAGAAACTTTGCATTTATACCCCAAGTGGACAGCAGATGCAAGATTGTCCCATTCCTGCCAATGCTTCTGCCTCCCTCAAAGAGAGGTATCTCCAAATACCCTAACAGAAGTCACCCCACATTCACACAGATGCCCTCTCTTTCCTCATGATGAAACAAAGCTTTCTAAGGTCTGAGTTTCTACAGGCTCTGGCAGAGTGCTGGGATTCACATCGTGACTGCTCACTGGCTGTCTGACGCTGCACAGGTCATTTTACCTGCTCTCCTGCTGCCTTGTCTGTGTATGGAGAGTAGAAACACCAGCTCGTGGCCTTGTGAGGTAGAGAGCACACGGGATGTTCTTAGCACCATCTTTGGCCCATGGTCCTCAGAAAATAGCCACTGATTGAGGCTAAAGCTAAAGCTCAGAGACAAAAATGTTCTTTCCTCTGGACAGCAGTAAGTAGCTCTGCACAGATGAGGGCTTCTGTTGTGGACTCTCCAGGCCAGCTTCTGCCTTTCACATGTATGCTCCAAGGTACCCCTACTGCCTCCTGCAAAGACCTGTGTGGTCCTGGGAGCGTTTTGGTTTCAGTCCTTGACATCCGGGTTGAAAGGTGATGTTGATAAAACTCCCTTTCCCACTTCCATACCCCGGAAGAGGGATCCTTGGCTTACCTGCCCTTCAGCTAACTTTAGGACTCTGCTTTTTCTGATTTGGACTCTGACTTTCCCCTCATCCCCTGCTGTGGACTCCATGACTCCTTTGTGACCCTGGTTTAACTGGGCTTCTTTGTAGTTCTTCCTTTCCTGCTCCTAGGACCTTTGTTGTGGTTCTCACTCAGGCCTGCAGTCCCATCCACCCCTCCCTTTACTCTCTGTCCCCTAGCACAGCAGATGCAACTTACATCTGACAGGCTTTTTCAGGAGCCCCCCCAGCCCCCCTAACACACCCCCGCCTGCCACTTCTTCATTCAGCAGCTACTGTCAGTTTATCTCCAACTCCTTAGCCGCCTTCCTCCAAGATACCTTTAGCCTTGGCTGGGGATGTAGCTCAGTGATAGAGTGTTTACTTACCATTTATTTCAGTGTCCCAGGTTCCACCCCAAACACCCCCAAAATTGAGTGGAAGAAAACAAGATTTCTTTTCAGATGGATATCAAGATAAAAACAAAAGAAAACTTAGCAGGGGACACCCAGCTAGGCTCCTGGGGCTGTGGAGGAGAGGGCATGGCCTTGACTACTCCTTGCTGTCTTGGCTGAAGAGGGATTAGAAAAGATCCAGCTTAGAAGTTGGCGGAGTACTTAGCTCTCCCACTGCCTTTGGGGGAGAGCCACCTGAAGGCTGAACATAGACCATTTTCTGCAGTAGCTAGAGACAAGGCAAGTGAGGCTAGAGATCCTGGAGGCAGAGAAGGTGCTGGAAATGGGACATGGTGGGCATTATGAGCCACACCAAACTGCAAAGGGAGGACTAGCCTCCTCAAGTGCAGGTGAAGGCCTGTAACTGGGAACTTCTGGAAGGAGGCGGAGGCTGAGCAGAATTCCTTTCTGAGATTACAGGGCAGTGGGGACCTGGCTGATGGCCTGAGCAGTGGTGTGTGTAGGAGCATCAGTGGTTAGAGCCCAGCCCACTGAGTCCCAGGGGAGTAGCCTTTGGGGCAAGGGCCAGGACAGGGTCGGGGTGAGGGGTTGGCACAGGCCACCTATGCAGGGACAAGGAAAACATCCGCCAGAGCTGGGCCAGGCTGTGTTCCAGCAGTGCAGGCAGGTGCAGCAGAGTGAGGAAGTGAGCTCATTCCGGGGCTGAGTCACCCCAACCCTGCCTGCTTTGCCTGCCCAAATGGGACAGAGCATGGTGTTTGGAGATGGTGGCTCTGGGAGATTTGGGGACTGGAGCCTGGGGAGGAGAAGGTCTTGACTGAACCCAAAGGAATCATGGAAGGGCTGTTTTCTGCCCAGCTGGCAGCAAAGTGCGAGTCCCCTAAATTCATAGCTCGTGGCTGAATAGACACAGCGAGGCAGGTTAGAGCTGGGAAACCTGAGGGTAAGGGCAGAGGAAAGGCCCTACAGAGTCTTCCTAGAGTGGAGGATCCAGGAAAGCTGAGGCAGGAGGTGAGGCTCATGCTGCTGAGGCTTCTGAAAATGAGGAGGCTGCCATTCCTGCAAGCCAGAAGGTATGACAGGCCGGTTAGGTCTGTCCAGGGGCCTGTGTGAAGGAAGGGTTCCAGGGACTATGAAGGGCCAGATTATTTGGGTTTTTGCGGTAGTTCCTGGTTCTAAAGAGGCTTTCTGTGCTGGAATAGTTGTTTGGATTTCTCAGGAAAACTGGAACCATGTTGGCCCGTGACCACAAAGATAGTGGATGGTGTAAGAAGAAAGTTCTCTGTATTGACCATGGTACCCAACCTGCCATTTAGTATCCCGCTCCCAGGCCCCCAAAGGAAGGCAGATAAGGCTGTTTCCATATAACCGTCCTGACACGGAGAAACAGGAGGATCGCCCCTGGTATGAGGGCCAGCTTGGGCTACAGAGTAAGACCCTATTTTTAAAACGATTTGTTCTTACTGAATCTTAAAATCTTGAATAAAGGTTGGAAATCAATGTTAAGTGTTTAATTGAAAACCCAAACTTAGGTCACTAAGATCAGTTTTATGGGGGTTGGGAAGATGACGGGGTTTAAGAGCACCTGACTCCCAGAAGTACCCCTAGAACAACATGTGGTTGTCCCTAACCATTTATCCGGTACCAGGGCAACTGACAGCCTTTCCTGATTTGGAGCGCCCAGCACACATGGGGTACATATATACACACGGATGTAAACACTTAGACACATGAGTAAACCTTAAGACATTTTAAAAGATTGGTCATGTGGCCAAACAGTGGCTTATGCCTGTAATCTCAGCACATGGGATGGGAGGCTGAGGTGGGAGGCTCATCTGGAATGGAGCAGACTGTCTGAGGGAGAGAGCTGCCTCTGTTGTGTTGAGCGTTTCCCTTTGCTGATTTGAGCTCCTGGGCTTTGGTCTGCACTGGTGTCGGTCTTGGTTCTTATCAGCAGGACATTTCTGCTTCCCTTTCCTTTATTTAATTGTCTTTATTTTTAACCTTAACTTTTGCTCCACAAGCCTTTAGCTTGTCCTGTGTATCCTGACCTAAGTAAGGTTTCTTGGGATGGGGCATTGGATTCCCGTATGCAAAGAAAAGCAGGTCACAATCCTACTGTACCTACTAGCTTACTTTACTAGCTTACTGACCGTCTAATGTGGGCTGGGCTGGAACCATGTATTCTGTTTGCTCTGTGGTTGGTGAGAGAGGAAGATGAGCTGACTAACTCAAGTAGTACTTCTCCGACTCGGCCACTTACTCTGATTTCTAAAGTGGGATTTGTTTGTACGTCTCAGAAACTGACCCGAATTCTATCATGAGCCTTATAATTTGTGCTATCTTATACCAAAGGCAATTGCAAGGGTTAAGATCTTTGTGATTTAGTTTAAAGAGCTTTAAATTCTTCAGTTGTCTTTGGTTCCAAACAAGAAAATCTGGGTCAGTTAACGGAAAAAAAAATGCCCCGCTGTGGGCCCCGTCTTTGCCCATGGTGTCCCAGCCCCAGCCCTGCCTCCTCCCCAGTGGCCTGTGCTTTTCTTTCTTCTCTGCTTTGCTGAACATCTTGAGAGGAAAACTCCACACCAACTTCCTCTGCTATAAATTTTCTCCTTCCTCATCTCTTCACTTCTTTTTGCCAACATACACCACCACTTATTAACCCGTCCTCTTTCTGAAAGTCCACAGCCCTCTTTGGCTCCTCTTCATATTCAGCACCCTCGTTGAAATGCTCTGTTTTTCTTTGATGTGTCCTTTGGTCTCTAAAAGGCTACACTTTGGTTATTTATTCTGCATGGTCCATTTCTGCCTTCCTTCCTCTCCCATCGCCCTTTTCCCTTCTCATTCTAGAGTATTTCTGAACAGCTTTCACCACAGCCGTTACCTTCTCCTTGTGATCAAAATTCCTCCTCCAGATACCATAAAAGATGTTTGTGTTTCTTTTCTTTTATTATTATTAAAGTTCTCAGTGGCTGGAGATACTGTTCAGTTGGTAGCATGTTTGCCTGACGTGCACAAAGCCCTGGTTCAGGTTCTTCCAGTACCATCTGGCATTGGTGGTGCCTGCCTGTAATCTAGCACTTGGGAGGCAGAAGCAGGGTGTCAGATGTTTTAAGTTCATCCCCATCCCCATAGGGCTGCTTAGATTAGTAAAACCTAGTCTCAAAAGAAAAAAAAAAAAAGACATTTTTAGAGTCACAGTTCCTCTAAACTGTCCTGTCAACGCTGTGTGTCCAGAATTACAGTGAAGCTCTTGAGTGACAGTTAAAAGATTGGCCTTTGTAGTCAGCACTTGTGGAGAATCCATAATTCTGGTGTTGGATCCTAAATACCATCATATATGTGCATGAATGATGTTATATGCACATACACAACAGTCCAAAAGCAAATATATAAAAATATGTATGACATATCACATTAGAGTCAAACAAAATATGTTTTGAGGATCGGAGATGACATTGGCTAAATTTTATAGTTACAAGTTTAGCAGCAAGCCTCTTGGTATTCTGTCTTAAGCCTGGAGAATGGTGAGAGGAGTCATTCACTCTGATGAACTTCTCTGAGGAGACTGAGTTTCAGGGGGAAGATGGCTGCTAGGGCTATGGTGAGGGCAGCATCTTGGAGGTGGGTTCCCTGGCAAGGATGGATAACGGCCATCTCCAAACAGCCCACTCTCCTGACAGACTGGGAAAGGTCCTCTTGCAGCCCTGATTGCAACTATGATCTGTCCAGACTCACTGAAGCTGGGTGTGACCTAAGACAGGAGGATTGTTACAGGTCTGAGGTCAGCCCAAGCTGTAGAGTGAGATCCTGTCTCCAAACAAAAGTTCTCCTGGAAATTTGCCTCCTGTCTCTGCACCATTGGATCGCTTCTTACCAGACTTTACATTATTTTTTGTTTGTAAGTTATTACATTCATGGTAGTTCCTGCCTCCAGTAATTAATCACCATTCATGATTATTATTGTAATTATAACTAATAACTAACCAGCATTAGCCCTTATTAACTTCTCTACCTATATCTGCTTTCTCTTTTCACCTTTGCTGCATAATCTGTTTATAAGAATAAAGATTTAAAAATTCCACTTGCCACTCATTTTTAAAAATTCTTACTACTTTTATTTTTTACAGTCTAGTTGTTGCCCCCTCCCAGTCCGCCCTCCCACAGTTCTTCATCCTATTTCTCCTTCCCCCTGTCTCGGGTCCAGGTTAGTTGAGACTGCTGGTCTTCCTATGAGGTCGGCCTCCTCCTCAGCTTCTTCCAGCCTTTCCCTAAATGAGCCTCAGGGGTCCCCGACTTCAGTCCAATGTTTGGGTATAAGTTGGGTCTGCGTCTGTCTCAGTCAGCTACTTGTTGGGCCTCTCAGAGGACAGCCATATTAGGCTCCTGTCTGTAAGCACACCATAGCATCAGTAATAGTGTCAGGCCTTGGAACCTCCCCTTGAGATGGATACCAAGTTGGGCCAGTCATTCATTGGACTGCCTTTCCCTCAGTCTTTTCTCCATTTTTGTCCCTGCAGTTCTTTTAGACAAGAACAATTCTGGGTCAGAGTTTTTGACTGTCATGGCAACCCCATCCCTCCACTTGATGCCATATTTTTCTGCTAGAGGTAGACTCTATAAGTTCCTTCTCCCCACTGTAGGGCATTTCATCTAGGGTTTCTCACTCTGAGATCTGAGAGTTTCTCGTTTCCCAGGTCTCTGGGACATTCTAGAGGGTCTCCCCACCTCCTGCCTCCCAAGGTTGCCTGTTTCCATTCTTTCTGCTGACCCTCAGGGCTTCAATCTTGTCCCCCCAATACCTAGTCATGTACCCCTTTTCCCTTCCCTGTTCCCTCTCTCCCAAGGTCCTGCCCTCCTTCTGCCCACCTCCCCGAGATTGCTTTCTTTTCCCTCCCAATGGGATTGAGGCATCCTCACTTGGGCCCTTCAGCTTGTTAACCTTATTGAGCTCTGTGGATTGCATCCTGGGTATTCTGTACTTTCTTGGCTAATATCCACTTACTAGTGAGTACATACCTGTTTAGGTTAATATTTAGAATGGCGGCACCCAATCTGGCTTGTTCTTGTGGAGCAGTCATGTTCCCAGCTAGGCAAGGCCTGAGGCCACGAGCGGCGGCTCTGCCAATCTCCCACGCTGTCTCCACAAAGCTTGGCTGAACCCCAGATAATACCCGCCATCCACACTTTTACCGGTAAAATGAAACTCTAAAAATTGTTATCCAAAGGCTTTATATATTTGGAAATGCTCAATTAACAATCCACCTACACAATTAGAGTTGTTTCCCAATATCTAACCTTAAGGTATAAATTGTTACCCAGGACCATCCTGGACCCATGAATGGTTCTCCATGGCTGCTACATCTCTCCTCCCTAGCTCCTCCTCTTCCTTTCCTCTCTCCTCCCACAGTAGCTCCTCCCAAATTACCAAGTTCTACTGTAAAATGTAGGGGGAGGGAAATATACTGCTACACATACCATGCATGTTCTTTTGGGTCTGAGTTACCTCACTCAGGATGATATTTTCTACTTCCATCCATTTGCCTGCAGAACTCACAATGTCCTCGTTCTTAATAGCTGAATAGTATTCCATTGCGTAAATGAACCACATTTTCTGAATCCATTCTTCTGTTGTGGGACATCTGGGTTGTTTCCAGCTTCTGGCTATCACAGATAAGACCTCTATGAACATAGTGGAACATGTGCCCCTGTGGTATGATGAGGCATCATTTGGGTATATGCCCAAGAGTGGTATAACTGGGTCTTCAGGTAGATCTATTTCCAGTTTTCTGAGGAACTGCTAGATTGATTTCCAGAGTAGTTGTACCAGTTTGCAATCCCACCAGCAATGGATGAGTGTTCCACTTTCTCCACATCCTCACCAGCATGTGCTGTCACCTGAGTTTTTGATCTTATCCATTCTGATTGGTGTGAGGTGGGATCTCAGGGTCGTTTTGGTTTGCATTTCCCTGTAAGTGCTTCTTGGCCATTAGAGACTCCTCTGTTGTGAATTCTCTGTTTAGCTCTGTACCCCATTTTTAAAAATTAGGCTGTTTTGTTTTTTGGAGATTAGTTTCTTGAGTTCTTTATATGTTTTGGATATTACCCCTCTATTGAATGTGGGGTTAGTGAAGACTTTCCCCCCCAGTCTGTAGGTTGCTGATCACATTTGTAAATTGCTTGTATTTTTATTCTTTGAGATTTTCACACATGCATACAATATATTTTGATTATATTTTCCCTCACCCCTCCCCTAACTCCTCCCACATCTACCCATTTTCATTTCTTAAAATAGACATAAAACTAGATTACTAAGAAGGCTTCCAGTCTTTTGTTTGATTTCTGATTCTCTTTATTGCTGGTGACTATTTGCTGGGCTGTCTTCTACACGGGGTGGGCTGCTTCCTGCCGAGGCCGCCTGCTGTACTGCACAGAGCTCTTGTTGCTACACTGGTCTGGTTTTGCTCATCTCTGCATTTTATCCTTAGTTCTTCGCTTAAAAACAATTTGGGAGAATTATTTTTACAACATGACTGCTTCTGTGGTTGTTTTTTGTGATTTTTTTTGTAGTATTTTTTTGTTTTGTTTTGAGACATTCTTGCAATATAGGCTGAGAACTCTATGTATAGCCTGGAACTCTCTATACAGACCAGGCTGGCCTTGAACTCACAGGCTTCCACATAGTCTCTGCCTGCCCAGTACTGGGGTTATAGGTGCATACTATGCCAGGCAACTATCTTACTTTTGAGACAGGGTCTCTCTCTTCTCTCTCTCTGTCTCTCTGTCTCTCTGTCTCTCTGTCTCTCTCTCTTCTCTCTCTCTTCTCTTCTTCTTCTTCTTCTTCTTCTTCTTCTTCTTCTTCTTCTTCTTCTTCTTCTTCTCTCTCTCTCTCTCTCTCTCTCTCTCTCTCTCTCTCTCTGCCTCTACTACCCACTTAACTCCCCTCTCCATGCCCTAAATAAACTCTATTCTATACTATACTGTGGTGTGACTGGTCCCTCAGCAGGAAGGGATGCCTGGGCCCACTGAGACATCCCCTTCCCCCATACCTCACCGTACATCCATAAAACGTATTCTCTTTCTCTTTTTATAAACACATCAATGGTTATATAGTCAGAAACTGTCTAAAATAAGACAAAACAGTGTCTTTGACATACTTGGTAGGTGACTTTCTCATGAGTTTATTGGTTCCTAAACTCTTTGATCTACTGAATCAGAAATGCTAGAGGTGAAATCCACAGGTCTGAATTTTATGACACCTCCTTCTACCCCCAACCAAGTAATTCTGTCCTTGGCTTGACCCTCCTGTGGCATAACTGTTATATTGCCCACATTTTTTTTTCTGCACATCTTCCTGGTACTCCAGCTTTGCTTCCGCCCTTGGCCTCCAATGCCAATGCAAATAGGGAGGCCTCAGGTTACCAAGACAACCGAAGCACAGGAAACCATAAAGGTTCCCACTCCCACAGGCACCATGACTGTGCTGCTTGCTTTTTTCTTAGAGACTAAGCCATGCCTCTTATACCCTGTCTCCTTAAGTCCTGAGGCTAGAAGAAACCCCAGCCCACACCACACCCTACCTTCTTGAGGTTGTGGGACTCAATGGTTCTGGTGAGGGACAGTGAATGAAGCTTTTGTTCCAACACTGATGCCTTGATAGTACTCAGATTTTGGAGTGATAAGGATTGTATTTCCCTAGAGTCTGGTTAGATCAAGACAAGTTGGAAGTTAGGATACTTCTATCTGATTCCCATTTCATTGGACCTCCTGTCTTGAATATTTTTTCATCTCTCCCACCCGCCCAGATGTATTCATAATTAGCTTTGGACCCGAAAGTTTAGCTATCTACTTCTCATACATGGAGAAAAGCTAATGTTTAGCCTGGAAAGTAAAGTTGCCAGATAATAAAATGTAGCTTCTATTTACATATCGTTATCAGGGCTGATCATTTAAGAATACCCATCTAGTTCAAGTTCTTTCAAAGCCACGAGTAAGTGAAAATCTACTTGTGCTTAAACACTTAAAAATGTTGAAATGAAGTCAGGGTTACTAGCTCATGCATGGAATCCCGGCACTCACTTAGGAGCACTATGTCTTAGAAATCAGCGAATCCCAGAACAGCCTGGACTAGAGTAAGACCCTAGTGTGGGGGGGGCGGGGGGCGGGGGGGGGGAAGAATGGAAAGATCTGAAACCAAAAAACTGGAGGCTGCTCCTCATGGACTGTTCACGGCAGGAAGTGGCAAAAGAGAAGGGAAGTAATAAGGCACACTTGGTAGCTCTCTTCTGGAGAAGATGTGTGGGACAGATTGGATTCCCTTGCTTTAGCTCCAGACAGTAGAACAAGAGCACTGTGTGCGTGCGTGTGTGCGTGTGTGCCTGTGTGAATGACAGTGATGGGGAGGGATTTTGGCTTGCTAAGGAAGACCTGAATAAGTATGGTAGGTTAGAATGAGTAAAAAATTTTAGGAAGTGGATTATGTGCACCACATATACAGGTCAGATCACGGCTCATATCGAAGTTAGCATTTGCACAGATTCAGAAGGTTTTTTTTGCGGGGGGGGGGGGGGGGGGGGGTTAAATTTTTTTAAAAGGGAGGCGAGGCAAATTTAACAAAACTCAATTCATCTTTTCTATTATATGACTTTTTATCAACTACTTAATTTAGTTTATTTATTTATTTATTTATTTATTTAGACATTAGGGTCTCACTGTGAAACCTTGGATCACCTAGCATTCACTATGTAGACCAGGCTAGCCTCAGACTCAGAGATCCACTTGTCTCTGACTCTGTGGAGATTATGCTGAGACTAAAGGCATATGCTATCATGTCCAGCTTCAGTTCAATATTTTCAAGCATTCAAAGGCAAGTGGCACTCAAATAATTTTTTTTTTTAGGTATCCCTGTCAAATTTACTTCTTGGGCCATTGAATAATAGAACTGATAACGTCTTTAGAGACTTTTTAAGCTTTCTACTCTGGCTGCCTGGAGATTCAAGAATGCCTTAGAAGTGGCAGAGAGGCATGGGATAAAGCTCTGGGGCCTTTACCCTTGCTCCAACTAGAACAATCCTGCTTTTATTTTATTTTTTATTGTGTATTTCTATGCATGCAGCATGGGTGTGAACCATCGTGTACATGTGGAGGTCAGAGGACAACTTTGTATAGTCAGTTCTCTCCTGCCCCTTGTGGGGTCTGGGGATTAAATTTAGGTAACCAGGCTTGTGTCTCACTGTGCCTATTTGTTTTACAAATTAGATTTCTTTCAAGACTTGGTTGTTGTTAGTTTTTTTTTTTTTTTTCCAAAAAAAGGGGTTGTTAAAATACAAGTCAAAGCCTCTGATATTATAACATAATGTTATTGACAAATTGAGATATGGAACAGGGAAACTCTTTCTCAAAAGCTACATAGCCAATAAATTTTACAAGTGGCCTTCAAGTTCTACCACATATATATATATATATATATACACATACATTTTTTTGGTAGTGCTGAGGATTGTGGGATTGTGTAGGCGACAGCTAGTCAAGTGCTCTGCCACTAAACTGTGTCCCCACGCCTCCAACTCTTCTAATTAAAGATCCCCTCTTTCATTTTACTAATTTACCTTATGACTCATGGGTTTGCTGGCCACCACTGTAATCTAGAATAGCATCGTTTCTGATCTATTGTTTATTGAAATCGGGTCTCGCTCTTAGCCGGTCTTCTTGCTCTCCAGTCTCCATCTTGTTCTACATTACATATACCATTGCTGTCTTTGTGCGCATGCTCTGAAGAGCTTCACGGTGTAGCTGCTTAGGATAGTTGGCCTCCGGCCCTGCTGCCCCTGCCTCCAGCCCTGCTGCCTGTGCTCCCGGTGGGTAGGTTTCAGGTCCTTACTCTGCTACTGTTGCAGCCCTTGAAACATTGCCTCACCTGGGAGTCCTTTGCTTAGATCACTCCATATGTGTTCTTGCTGTGCACACATGTAACTCACAGTAATAGAAATAATAATACCATGTAACAAAATTGTCTACTGTCTATAGTGAGGCAGAATAAAGAGGGAAATTACCGGGACTTGAGAAGTAAGCCCCTCGCTCTGGAGTCTTAGTCAAGCCTCTCATTAGCTGACAAGGATTCTAGTACAATTGACACTTACTGTAAAGGCTGACAACAAAATGATGTTTGTGTCTAAATACATTCTTTAAGAAGTTTGAAAGTTACATGAATTTGTTTAGTGAGTGGGGGTGTGTTTGTGTGGGGTGTGTTATGTGTATGTTTGGGTTCGTGTGCATTCACAAGCCACAGTACATGTGGAGGTCAGAAGACAGCCTGGAGAACTCAGGTCTTTCCTTTTATCATGTGAGTTCCAGGATCAAACTCATGTTGTCAGGCTTAGAGACAAGTGCCTTTACCCACTAAGCCATCTTAGCAGACAATATTTAATTTTAAGATAGCAACGAATCAAGCTTAAAGTCTCTATATGATCTGGGTAGGGGGCCTTAGTCTTTTCCCCCAGACATTTTCTGGTAATCTCAAACAAAAGTGTTACCTTTGTTTACAGTGCAGATGGCCTAGCTTCTTCTACCCCTGTGGGCTAGAATTTACTTTATCAATTATAATCCTGTTATGTACCCCCTGCCCCCAGGAAACACCCCTTGTTGTCATTTAGGTTTCTTAATAACCCTTGGAAGAGAGTAACTTCAAACCTCACCGATATCTTATATGACTGTTATAGAAAACAGTTGCATGACTCAGTACAACCCACACCTATTTGAACAGCTATGTCTTACCTTTCTAAGTTGTCCTTTTTTCCCCTCTTAACCCTATGATTAAATCTATATTGAAATATCTTTATTAAGGCCAGGCATGATGGTGCATGCAGATATCTAAATTTGAGGCCAGCCTGGTTCCAGGCCAGCAAGATTCAAGACAGCCAGGGCTATACAGAGAAACCCCCATCAATACCTATATGTAGATATCAAAATATCAATATAGATATTGATACATTGATACCAATGTTGATGAAATATAGACATAGATATTGATATATTGATATCAATGTAGATATAGACATAGATATCTATTCTCAGCTCTACTACTAACTAGTCCTGAGATTTCTGTCTGCATTGAAGCCACACATCCTAGTTTTCCCTGAGTCCAGGCCCCTCAGTGTCAAGAGGAGCTCCTTAGGCAGTTAAAAGAGGTAGTGGGGTACTGTGCTCCCTGACTGTCCCCCTAAACACTGACATATAGGAATTTATTTTACTTTAGGATCACTTAATATTCTTTATTATTAAAAATAATTTTGTATACAATATATTCTGATAACTGTTTCCTCTACCTCACCTCTTACTTTGCATTCTTTAGGATGCTCCTTGTTGGCTGAGTGTGAGCCCAAATCTATCCTGGTATGAGTCATCAATGGGCTATATAGTAGTGAGATTAACTAGGGTAGGCCTCATGCACGCTAGACAAGTGCCTTACCACCGACCTCTGTCCCTAGCCCCATAAGTGCAATGTGCAGTTTTTATTCAAATGTGATAAGAAGATAGGAAATAAGCCAGATTTTATGGTACATGACCATAATCTCAGAACACAAAAGTCTGAGGCAGCATGATCTAAATAAGGAGACCAGCTAAGGCAACATAGCAAGACCTCGTCTCAACTCCCAACTGAGCAAAGGAATATCATGGCTCATAAAAGGCTGCACAACAATATGTATAAATAACCCTACTTATATCAAACGTACAAGAAGAAGATATAAAATTATCTGGAAGAGAACACATTGAACTGAATACAGATATTAATTCTGATGAGAGAAAATATGAGGGGGCAGATAAAAGAAGGAAAATTGGGAGTATTTTATTAGTGTTACTGTGTGTAAGGTGGTACATGTCATTTACAGGGGAGGGTTGTATGCCACAAAGT
Source organism: Rhabdomys pumilio (assembly GCA_030674055.1). Taxonomy (NCBI): domain Eukaryota; kingdom Metazoa; phylum Chordata; class Mammalia; order Rodentia; family Muridae; genus Rhabdomys; species Rhabdomys pumilio. The sequence goes on along the minus strand of JANHMN010000004.1, from coordinate 95,880,824 downwards.
GCCATGTAGAGTTGGTTTCAGGAGGGGAACTTGGGTGGCTAGGCTTGCAGGGCAAGTGTCTTTACCTGCTGGGCATCTCTCAGGGCTCTCAACTCATCTTTCCAGATGACAAGTTGAACCCAGTGCCTGGCAAGTGCTCCACCTTTGAGCCATGTCCCCAGCCCTAAAGTATTCATGATACTACCTTAAAGCATGAAGGAGGGGACCTTAGGAGCCAGGCATAGAACTGACGAGGAGTCTGGTCAGCAGGACTTAGTGGCCTGCCAGGCTCCTACCACTGTTGACTTTTGCCTGGATTTTTCTATCAGGAGGAAATCTGAAATGCCAGTGGATGGATGATTTGGTCAGGTGCCACCCCTGTGGGAGAGCTGGCTTTGTGGTAAAGATGTGCTGCTGTTATGGAGTTGCCAGCACCCATGGCGGCTCTGACCGGCTGCTCACATTTGCCTGCAGCTCCGACTCCAGGGGATCCAACACCCTCTTCCAGCATCCGTGGGCACCAGCACACGCATGCACGCATGCACCCACGCACCTACACACACGCATACACACACACACACACGCACACGCACACACGCACACGCACGCACACACGCACGCACACACGCACACGCACACACAAATAAAAATGCTAGATGTTTTTTAAAAGAAGTTAAGCTGAAGGAGAAACCCTAGGGAGTCCTCATGCTCTTATGGAGGGAGAGAGCTAAGACTTTTTTTCTTTCAGGAAGGTCAGTATATAGAAGATGGAGAAGATTGCTGGGGAGGACATCAGATTACACAGAAAGGTGACCTGTATATTGTGACACAAAATGACAGGTGTGTCCAGTACACTGAATCCCATCAGCTCCTCTTTCTTATCTGCAGGCCTTGGCCTTAGGCCATTTCTATTTTAAACTTGTCTAGCCGAAGCCCCCCTGGTGTGGTGGCAACAAGTGCCGAGGGTTGAGAGCAGCGAGAGAAGGGACTACAGCAGAGAAAGGGAGAGGGAGCAGGTAGGGAAGCAGGTGGGTTTAACCTTGGTTTTTCCCTTCCTGGGTCTTTTCAGTGTCAGTCAGTCAAAGTTAGCTAAGTTACTAAGAAACCCCACATCCATCCAGCTGTTCTAACAACTGCATGTCCAGTGGCAAACCGCTCTTCCTTGTGTCTTATTGATTGTGTGGAGAGTCGAGTCTGTCTCTGCCATAACATCTAACAGATGGTTATCTCAGAAGGTTCAGGATCCAGTGAGATTACACAGTCAAAATGTTCTGTTCTGCCATAATGGAGAGTCTTTATTTTGGAAGCATCAACCTTCTGATGATGTCTTATTGCCACTGGTCTTTAAAAAAACTGATATGATGACTTAAGCCAGTGGTCCCAGGAGTCTGGAAGCTGAACTACGGGGATCTGAGTTCAGAGCAAGCCTGGAGTATGTAGGAAGTCCCAGAAAAGCTTGAACTACAGAGTTAAACTCTCTCTAAGTAAGTAAATTAGTAAATAAGTTTAGGTTAACTCATGAGAGGGTGTACAATTCACCTACTGTTTGCACTGAACAGAGAATCAAAGCAACAGTCTAACCATTCTAATTACCTGATAAATCTTTGCCAGTAGTTTCTTTGGTCAGCCACAATGAATAACAGCAGTGACTTAAAAGTGACTCTTTAACCTCTTCAGAATAATTAAAAAAAAAAAAAACTGTATTGATACACAGTTTACACTTTGTCAATTGTGGGAGGCTTGAGGCAAAATCTCTCGCTGTCATCTGGGCTGGCCTGGAACCCACTATATGTCTTGGTTGGTCTCAAACTCATCAGTCCCTCTGTCTTATACTGTTGCGTGCTGGGAGTGCAGAGCTGAGCCACCTCGCCCAGTGGTACACCTATTTTAATGTAGTGTGACAAACTGACAAATGTACATGGCTATGTGCCCATTAAGCCACCTAGCGCCCAGCAAAGGCAGAGAGTAGTTCTGTTCCTCCTCTTTCCTTTTCTTTTTTTAATTTAAAAAAAATTGTTTTTTGGACTTTCAAGACTTTTACTGTGTAATCCTGGCTGTCCTGGAATGTCAAGGCCTGAGCTGCCCCACGTTTGGGGGCCAAAAATGTTGCAGACCACTCTGTCAATGTTGGAACCCGAACTACCAAAAGCCTTGGGGGCTAAGTTGTTAGAGCCCACACTGCCCCAAGCTGCTCCAGTCTGGGGGTCGGGGTTCAGCAAGAGAGAGAGTGAGGACAGACACAAAGAATGGAGACCAGACAGAGTGTGAGTCAATCCCATTTATTCTTCAGTCTCTCTTCTTCTCTCCAAGTCCCTAGTTCCTAGCACCTAATCTTAGTTCCAGTTCCAAGTTACTTCTTCCAGGTGCTAAGTGCCTAATACCTAATACTAGTGTCTAATTCCTAGTTGCCTGTCTCAAGTGCCTACTCCAAGTGTCTAATGTCTAATTCCAAGTTCTTCCTTCAAGTGCCAAGTGCCTAATTCCAAGTGATAGTGTCTAATACCTAATGCTTAATGTCTAACTCACTCTTCTGTCTGCCTCTCCCCTTTTATATGTCTCACTTCTAAGCCATGCCTCTAACTCACGCCCTTAACTCACGCCCTTAGGTCTTATCTCTAAATCACACCTTTAAGTCTCACACACCCAAGGGAAAATCCTGGGTATCTAAAACAAGATGTTATCAGAGTGTGCTCAGCTGTTGTAGGCTATTGTAATCAAGTCTCTTGTCAGGGTATATGGCTCAAGATGGCTGCAAGGGTGATAGCCGCCTTCTGTCGGCTCCCCACACTGGAACTCACTCTGTAGACCAGGCTGGCCTTGAATTCACAGAGATTCTCTTGCCTCTGCATCGTAAGTACTGGGACTAAAGGCCTGTGCCACCACTGTCTAGCCCTCTCTCTCTTTTAAAAGATTAATTTATTTTTAATCATGAGTGTGTGGGTGCAGGTTTTTGTGGAGACCTGAAGAAGATATTAGATGCCCTGGAGTTCCAGACAGTTGTGAGCTGGTTGGAACTGAACTTGGATGCTCCGTTAAGAGCAATACACATTCTTAACCAGCCTTGCCTTCTGTGTGTGTGATAGCATCTTGGCTCACCCACGCTTTCCTGACCTACATTTCGACAGTTGTTCTGCTTGTTGTTGACCTTCAAATAAATGGAGTCACAGAGATCTAGCCTGCTACTGGCTTCTTTAATTCAACTTACTATTTTTTTCATATTTCCTCAAGCCTTTGTGAATATTGATATCGTCCCTTCTTATTCGAGTTGATGGGCAGTATCAGATTGTGAGAAGCTTTTGTTCCATGATTTGTTTTTCCTCTCATCTCTCTATGGTCATCTGGGTCATTCCCACTTTCCAGAAGCTGCTTTTGACATTTGCAGATGAGTCTTTGTGTGTACACATTCTTGTGTACACACAAAGTGTTGGATGTGTTTTACTTGACAAAGAATCCCAACACTTGGGATAGTCTAGAATAGTAAGATGCAGGAGGATCAGGAGTTCAAGGCCAGCCTTGGCTATATAGCATGCTTGAAAGTCAGTCTAGGTTATATTAGACTGTGGTGTGTGTGTGTGTGTGTGTGTGTGTGTGTGTGTTTGTGTGTAACAAAATTATTGGCGGCACACACACACATGATCCCAGCACTCAGGAGACAGAGGCAAGAGGATCTTCACAACCTGGCCTATATAGCAGTTTCTAGGTCAGCCAGGGCTACATGGAAAGACTGTCTTAAAAAAAAAAAACGAAACAAAACAAACAAATAAATAGAATAACTTACTGTTCTTTTGGGGTGGCTGTGTAGGAAGCCTAGGTCCAGCTCCTGCATGATCTTTGGTTAGTGGTTCAGTCTCTCTGAGCCCTAATGGGCCCAGGTTATTTGACTCTGCAGATCTTCTAATGGTGTTCTTGACCCCTCTGGCTTGCTCAGTCCTATCCCCCAGTATTCCACAGAACTCTCTCAGCTCTTCCTGATGTTTGGCTGTGAGTCTCTGCATCTGTTCCCATCAGATTCTGGATGAAGCCTCTTAGAAGACATGCTATATTCCTGTCTGCAAACATAGCAGGGGCTCAGTAGTGTAAGGGGTTGGCTCTCTCCAGTTGGGATAAGTCTCAAGTTGAGCCAGTCATTGGTTGACTATTCCCTCAATCTCTGCTCAGCCTTTATCCCTGCACATCTTGTAGGAAGGACAAATTTTGGATTGAAGCTTTTGTGAATGGGTTACTGTCCCCCTCCCTCCACTGGAACTCCCTCCTGGCTACAGGATGTGGCCACTTAAGTCCCCAGATGATCAGAGTCTCAGCTAGGGTCACCACATAGACAACCAGGAGCCTCCTCTGTCCTAAGTCTCCCGATGATTCCAGAGATGCCCCCTCCAACAAGTTCTGTCCCCTCTCCTGCCACCTGTGACCCCCACTCCTCATCCCCATCTTTCACTACCCCCTCTCCCATCCAGTTCCCTCCCTCCATCCACCTCTAATGTCTATTTTTATTTTCCCTTCTGAGTGAGATTAAAGCATCCTTCCTTGGACCCGTTTAGTTTTTTTGTGTGTGTCTGTGGACTGTAGCATGGTTATCCTATACTTTATGATTAATATCTACTATCAGTAAGTGTCAGGAGCCATAATGGGACAAGCTAATAATTGGCAGATGATCATCCTGAAATGCTTGCCTCAGATTATTGTATAATCTGCGACGAGTGTGCCCCATTAGCAAGGCTGTGGTGGACGTGATTTTAGGAAAGATTCCTGCTATTAATATGCTTTTCCCATCATTATTATTATTAGACATTTGCTACTATCACTAAGCAATAGCACACCCCTTTGTAGCAGATGTCTGCAGACCCACGAAGATGTACTGTCTTGTAATGATACTATATAGACAAATAGATGACTTCTTAAGTCTTAATGATGATTCTATAAGAATTCCTAAAATTATATCAATGATTACTAAGCTCTTTTATAACAGGACTGCTATTAAGTCCCTCAGGCATAGTCGAAACTGCAAAGAGAACTCTGCCAGTCTCCGAGTGTTATCAGTTAATTGCCCCTAGACCTTCTCCTGTTTAGAGAACATTCCAAGAGGTCATAAAACAATTAGCCTAGGTTACTAGAGGAAACCCACAATTTATAATAGGTACCAGGACACCAGGACAAAAGAGAAAATATTGCCTGGGTTTATCTATACAAAACTTCACTAATTTCTTAAGTTATAGTTTCAAACTTTCTGCGAACCTGTGGAGCTAGACAGGTGATGAATGTCTAGTTAGATAATTACTCCTAATGGATATTCATGTAAACATTCTGTGTTGTAAACTTCTATTTCAATTTATGATCCGATTTTTGGTGTGAACTTGTGATGAACTTTGTAACATGTGATCATGTGCTCTGAATGGTGTATAAATACTGAAGACAAAGACAAAGAAGAGAGTTAGAATAGAGTTAGTCAGTTAGTTAGAATAGTGAGTTAGGTTAGTTAGAATAGAGTTAGAATAGCAAGTTAGGAATCAGTTAGTTAAGACCCTGTCGCCCTTTCCTTCCCCCCTGCCTAGAATTTTTCTCCCTTAGAATTTTTACTGTTAGAATCTTTTCTTCTTCCCCATTCAGGACTTTTCACGTTTCCCCACAGATAGCTTTCATAGGATGCTTTTTACACTTAATAAACTCTATGGCAACTTTTCTAAGTGTCTTTTCTTCCTGCAACCCAGCCATAAGTTAGAGCCCAGCAGTTCCTGCTGAGATAGAACAAAGGCCAGTTGCCTAATCCTCTGCTGTTAGGCTACAGGTGTTAATCACCCTAGCCTGCAGTCTCTTACCTTCAGAAGAAGTTTTTAGGATAGCATAAAACTATTTACTTAACCCCTTGTTGGTCTTAAGGCTGGGATACTAGTGCCAGTCTCAGGCCACAGGATCCCTGACTGCAGATCAGCTACACAGCAGCATAGGGGCTGCCTCGAGAAGAACCGGACGGTGGGAGGAGGAGAAGAAAGAAGAAGCTGCATCTCTCTCCCCCTCTCACCCCAAGCTGGGGCGGGGTGGATGGCCACCGGCAAGTAAGTACATACCATGCATGTCTTTTTGGGTCTGGGTTGCCTCACTTAAGATGATATTTTCTAGATCCAGCCATTTGCCTGCAAAATTCATGATATGCTTGTTTTTAGTGGGTAAATAGTATTCCATGTGTAAATGAACCACATTTTCATTATCTATTCTTCAGTTAAGGTTGTTTTCAGTTTCTGGCTATTATGAATAAAGCTGCTATTATCATAGTTGAACAAGTGTCCTTGTGATATGGTAAAACATTTTTTGGGTATTTACCCAGTTATAGCTAGGTCTTGAGGTAGAAGTATTCCCAGTTTTTTGTTTTGTTTTGTTTTGTTTTGTTTTGTTTTTTGTTTTTTGTTTTTTGTTTTTGTTTTTTTTTTTTTTTTTGAGAAACCACCAAAGTGGTTTCCAAAGTGGTTGTACCAGTTTGCAATCCCACCAACAATGGAGGAGTGTTTCCCTTGCTCTACATCCTTGCCCGAATGTGTTGTCACCTGAGTTTTTGATCTTAGACATTATGATGAGTATAAGATGGAATTACACAGCTGTTTTGATTTGCATTTCCTTGATGACTAAGGACATTGAATGTTCCTGTAGGTGCTTCTGAGCCATTAGAGATTCCTCTGCTGAGAATTCTGTTTATATCTGTAACCCATTCTTTAATTGGGTAATTTGGTCTGTTGGTGTCTAATTTCTTAAATTCTTTATATATTTTGGATATTAGTCCTCTGTCTGATTAGTGTTGGTGAAGATCCTTCTGTAAGCTGCCAAAGAAATTAAGGAAGATATCAGAAGATGGAAAAATCTTCTGTGCTCATGGATCAGTTGGATTAACATAATAAGATGGTCATCTTACCAAAAGAAATCTACAGATTAAATGCAATTCCCACTAAAATTTCAACACGATTTTTTATAGAACTTGAAAGAGCAATCCCCAACTTCATATGGCAAAGCAAAAACCCAAGACAGCTAACACAATCCTATACAATAAGAGAACTTCTGGAGGTATCACCATCCCTGATTTCAGGTGGTACTACAGAGAAATAGTAATAAGCACTGCATGGAATTGGCATAAAAACAGACAGGTTGATCGATGGAATAGAATTGAAAACCTAGGAATGAACCCACACACCTATGGACACTTGATTTTTGATAAAGAAGACAAAACCAAACAATGGAAAAAAGAAAGCATCTTCAACAAATGGTGCTGGTCTAACTGGATGTCAGCATGTAGAATATTTATCGCCCTGTACAAAATTCAAGTCCAAGTGGATCAAAGACCTAAACATAAAACCGATACACTCATCTAGTAGAAGAGAAAATGGGGAACTGCCCTGAACATATTGGTACAGGAGACAACTTCCTGAACAGAGCACCAACAAACAACTCAGGCACCAAGATCAACAATTAACCAAGCTTCTGTTAAATCTTCTTTATCCATCCTGTAAGTCTTTTATGGGTATTTGAATGAAGAATATTTCAGGCTGTGTGGTGGTGGTGGTGGTGGTGGTGGTGTATACCTTTAATCCCAGCACTCAGGAGGCAGAGGTAAAGGCAGGCTGATCTCTGAGTTCAAGGCCAGCCTTATCTACAGAGTGAGTTCTAAGACAGCCAGGCCTACATAGAGAAACCCTATCTCTATACCCACCTCAAAAAAAAAAAAATATTTTCTCAGCTTATACTCCTTTTTTTGAGGGGGGAGGGCAACAGAGTCCCCTGTGTGGTCTAGGCTGGCCCCAGACTCACTATCCTCCTGCTGCAGCTTCCTACGTTTTGGTATTACAGGTGTGAGCCACCTTGCACAGCTTTTAATTTAAAAAAAAATTTTTAATGGCATTTTTTGAAGAGCCAAAGTTTTAAAATTCTGAAGTCTAATTTATTACTTCCTTTAGCTAATTATTAAATTTGTTTATTTTTTGTGACCCAAACAAAGTATGACACATCTTCAGCCCTTTTAACCCAAGAACTTTAAAAACACACTCTGCTGACTTTTCTATTTATGACTTATTTTTATTTGGTTTGCTTTATGGGGAGGGAGGAAATAAATTTATCGCTGTTGATGTCAGCTTTTCCTCATGTCCTCCAGGCAGCCCTTTTTTTTTTTTGTGGAGTCGCACTGTAAAACCTAACCCTTTGTTGTGTGACTTTTTCTGGGGCCATGTGAACAAACATTTGTTCAGCCCAGAGAAGACACTGAAGACAGAACAAAGAAAAGGTTCCATACAAGTGCAGCCAGATAAACCAGTGAGTTTCCTGGGGTTACTTGGAGTCTAGGTGAGGGGTTAGTTACAGGAGTGCAGGTGAGTCAGTCCCACGTCATCAAAAAGTCTACTGTGATGACTCATGAAAGCTGCATCCCTTTGGTTCCTAGCACAACTTGCCAGCAACTCATCCACGCTGAGAGTCTCCTCTCCACAGCAGTTGTCACCATAAGCTCAGGGAAGGACTTTTTCAAACTTAAGGTTAAGCCCATGGTAAGCCCTGAAAGGCCCCTGACTTCTGAGTCTCAGGAGGCTGCCCCTTTCCTCCAGGAGGAAGTTGCCACACCACATCATTGCTATTCAGCAGTCTCGAAATACCTTATCTGTGTAGCCACAGTACCAGCCTGTTCACACCCAGTGAAGCAAGACATGATGGAAGGTGTGTCTGAGGTGACAGGTGATACCGTGACTGTGAGTGACTCAACAGGGAAGTGAGCCTGGACACAGGATGCAGAAAGCCAAGCACAGAAGCCTTGAGGGAGAAGCCCACACACATCTGAGGAGGAAGCATTCTGTAGTGACAGATATGTTGGGCTTGGGGTGAGGAGGTGACTAGGGGTATGAGCTACTGGAAAAGCCATGATAAGAGTCTCAGGAAGGAAACAAGGCCAAGGTGTCATATACATACTGTCACCTGTAAGCCAGCAACTCATAGAAGTCTTCACTTGGGTCAGGGTTCTCAGCGGTTGGGTGGGTTGTCATCCCTTTCACAGAGGTCATCTAAGACCATCAGGAAATATAGATATTAACATTGTGGTTTATAGATATTAACATTATGGTTGGTAGTAACAAAATTACTCTTATGAGGCAGCTACAAAACTAATTCTGTGGTTGAGGGGGTCACCGAAACATGAGGAACTGTATTAAAGGGTCACAGCATTAGGAAGGTTGAGAACCACTGACCTAGATAATTTGTAAAAAATTTACATTAGACAAACCAATTCTAGTCAGGTATTTAATTACTTATTTATTTTATTTTTTGAAATGAGGTCCTACTCTGTAGCTTAGGCTGTCTTTGAACTCATGGGTAATCCTCCTGCCTTGGCCTTCCATGTCCTGAAATTACAAGCATGAGTTGCTACACCTGCTCCTTCAAAACATTTTTTTTTTTTTTAAATCTTGAGATACAATCACTTTACATTGCCCAGGCTCTCCCTAAACTTGCTCCATAGTACAAACTGGCTTTGAACTTCAGGCTTTTCTGCCTCAACCACCTGAGGAGCTTGGGTTGCAGATACCATTGCACCCATCCTCGAGAAGTGTCTATTGAGTTAATATAAACAGTGGTGGGGCTCCATCAGAAGCCATGAAGTTGTATTGGAAAGCACCATCTCTCCGCAAATGAGTTTATGGATCTGGCCTTAAACGAACCATCAGGGTTTGTTGTTGTTTTATGTGTATCGGAGGGAACTCACAGAGGTCAGGAGTTAGATTTCTGGGAGTTCCAACCTAGTCTGTCTATACAATTGTAGTTACAAGCAGTTGGGAACTGCTCCATGCGGGTTCTGGGATCCAAGCTCCAGGCCTCTGGAAGAGCATGGACCACTTTTGATCACCACACCAACTCTCCATCCTCCATATTAGTCCCCCCCTCCCCCACTGGTAGATTCTAGTTCTCTTTCTGCTGCTATAACAAAATGCCTGAGACTATGATGTTTATAAAGAACAGGTTACTGCAGTTTCAGAAACTGGGAAATCAGAGGTCAAAGGGTCGAAAGTCTAGCAAGAGCCTTGCTCAATCATCTCGTGGCAGAATATCAGAAGGAAAAAGAGAGAAAAAGAGAAAGGTAGGGAAATAAAGGGGAGGGAGGAAAGGAGGGAGAAAGAGAGGGAGGAAAAGAAAGATAAAGAGAGAGAGAGAGGGAAAGGGAGAGGGAGAAAGAAAGAGGAAGAGGGAGAGAGACCTGAGAATAGAGATAAGAAACCAAGCTTATGATTTTATCAGAACCCATCCAGTAGTAATAGTCTTGGGCAATGCATTATGGAGGGAGCTTTTGGTCTTATTAACTCTTATTAAAGGTCCCCCTCCCCATTCCCCTTCCTCTCTTTCTTCAGACAGGGACTCACTGTGTAACCTTGGCTAACTTGGAACTCACTATGTAGACCAGGATGACCTTAAACTCAGAGGTCTGCCTCCTGAGTAAGAAGTGCAGAGACCAGAAGAAGACATTGGCTCCCTGGAGCTGGAGTCAGGGTGGCTGTGAGCCACCCTGCATGGGTACTGGGGATGGCTCGTCCGATGTCAAACACCCGAGCTGACACAAATGTGGTGGCTTCCACAAAAAAAAAAAAAAAAAAAAAAAAAAAAAAGAAGAAGAAGAAGAAGGCCTTCAGGTCCCTCAAAAGTAACTTAGGTATTTGTCACCATGACCCACATATGGAGTCTGGAAGGGTAATCCTTCCTGTGAACCCAGTGCTTGGGCGGCAGGAGCAGGAGCACACAAAGGTCAAGGCCAGCCTGGGCTACACAGTGATTTTGAGGCCACCTTGAGGTGTGAGGTGATATCATGTCTCCAAGATAAAATGCGCCTTTCAGAGCCATTTCTCAGATGCTGTCTATTATTGTTATTGTTATTATTATTATTATTTTATGTAGGGTCTGTCACTGCCCTAGAGCTTCCCAAGTAGGTTGGTCTGGCTGCCCATCAGCTCCTCTCAGTATTGGGGTTGCAAGTGTGTGCCCAGGCTTGAGTTCTTTATGTTTATGTGGGTTAAGGATCGGGGCCTCACCCACATATAGCATGCAGGGTGCCAACTGAGCTCCTCTCTCTCTCTCTCTTTCTCCTTCTCTCTAGATGAGTTTTCATGTAGCCCAAGCTAGATTCGACTCCTGATCCTTCTCATTAGTGCTGGAGTTGAAGGTATGTGCCTCTGCTCTTGGCTAAAAAACGGTGATTTAAAAAAAAAAAAAATCAACAATGACACCAAATCATGGTTAGTCCAAAGCCAGCCAGGTCCCTGACTGAAAAACAAAACAAAGCCAAGCATAGTGGCTTTCGTCTGTAAGTCCAGCATTTGGAAGGTTGAGTTCCATAGACTGCCATGAACTTGAGGTCAGCTGTACTACATGGTTAGTTGGAGACCAACTTGGGCCAGAGAGAGATACAGCCTCTAAAACAAAACAAGGCAAAATTTACAAAAGGATAGGCGGAATAGGATGCGGTTCAGGAGCAGAGCACTTGCCTAGCATGCAGCAGGCCCTGGGGTCAGTGCTTGCACTTCTGGG
>JANHMN010000004.1:95851421-95869216 GCA_030674055.1 Rhabdomys pumilio | reverse complement strand
GGGAGAGGGAGAGGGAGAGGGAGAGGGAGGAGAGAGAGAATTGGATCTAAATTGTTTATTTTAGGGCACAACACAGTGGAGAGGCCCCACCATACCTTCTGAAGTTGCCATTGCCCAGAAGAGCCATCGTTTTGACATTTGTCAAACAAGCTGAGGTTGTTTGTCATGCCCAACAAGCTGTAGTTTGCCTTGGTCTGGGTTACATGAGGAGCTGATTGTTCCTATCTCCACTCCCAATATCCTTGAAATTTCCAGCTTATTTAAAAACAAGCACCCTTCTAGAGAAGCTCCCAGAGGACTAGGTGAGGTGCCAGTAGAGATTGGGCTTTCCTCCCTGCTTCAGGCTCCTTAAGCTATGGCTTCAGTCTGTTCTGTATGAGGAAAGGAAGTGAATTCTGCATTGAATCCAAGAATGGAGCACCTCTTCTGACTGGACTGAGTTTGTAAACACACCAGGCCGCAGCATGACGGCTTCTGTTTGTAAGCCTTTGAAAAGATGCATTTGAGACTTTTGTCACAGCATAGGTGAAGTCTATGATGGTATGGGAGCTTATATTTATACAACACTGAATTTAATGTTCAATATATACATTTACTTACCATACATTGTCATACATCATCCTGCTATCTGAGGGGAGTTTTCAATTTTTTTTTTTTTTAACATGAATCCCTTCATCTGCACCTTGTTTATCCAATAGAAACAGTTATCTGACATCTAAAACTGTATTATCCGGGCTGACCTGCAACGTAATCAGACTCTTCTAGTCATTGAAGTTCACTTGACAGGGGAGGCGAGAGTACTCACCTGCCTTAGCCTCCCAAGTGCTGATGAAACAGTAACATAAGTGGGTGCCACAGGCATTTTAATAGCTAGGAACCACAATGTCTAGACTCCAAATGTCTTCATAATTCAGAGTGTATCACATGGGGCTGGAGAGATGGCTCAGGGGCTGAGAGCACTTTCTGCTCTTTCAGTGGACTAGGGTTGGGTTCCCAGCACTATGGTCTGGAGAAATGCCCAGTTCCAGGGAATCTGATGCCCTCTTTTTTGCCTCTGAGGGCACAGATGTGCATACACACAACAAACAACTCTACTCGCAGAAGAATGTATCAAAGGAAGAAATTTTACTTTGTTGACCTTTTAGATATTAAAAAAAAAATCCTGAATTCTACATGATTAGCTGAATTTTGCAAAATCTTTGCATGTTCCACCAAACACTTATGTAGGGCTTTATTTATAAATAAATCTCCTTTTTTAACCTAACACTAGTGTCAAACTGGTAGACTTCGTTCTGGAATGGCTTTTGATCTTGTTTCTCTTAGATTCTATCTTACTTATTCCTTAATAAGTTCTCAACGTTCCAAACACTGCAACCCTTTAACGCAGGTCCGCATGCTGTGCTGACCCTACACATAAAATTATCCTCATTGCTACTTTGTAACTGTAATTTTGCTACTGTTATGAATCATAATTTAAACATCCCTGTTTTCTGATGGTCTTAGGCGACCCCTGTGAAAGTACCATTCAACCCCCAAAGGATGGAGACCCACAGGTTGAGAATCACTGTTCTGTCTGATGCTTCTTTCTTAAGTGTTCTTCGATGGTCATCTCTAACCATGTAGACACTGCAATATCCATCATTTCATGATGTCTTTATCTCTCTGTGTCTTGTTTGTCACTTGTTTCTGTGGTGCTGACGATTGTAGGAGGGCCCTGCACAGGCTAGGTGAGTCCTTGTGCACTGCCCCGCCTCCTCAGCCTCATTTCTTTTCTATCACACTTAAGGTCATCTTATTGAAATTATATGTATAGATAGGTTGTGTCATCTCTTAATTTTATGTTAGTGACTCTGCTTGTGGAGAGGTATCACTGAGGATTACTATTACCACTGGTTTTTAGTGTTATTTTAAGCCTCAGGCCGATCCCTGGGTCAAAAGCTGGTTTTGTCTTTGTTGCTTTGTCCTTTTTTTGGGGGGGCATGGGTCAAACCTAGGGCTCTGTGTGTGCAAGCCAGGGCTCTGCGCATGCTGGTGAGGTGCTGCACTCCTGACCTATACCTTCCCGTGCTCCAGAGTTAGAAGAAAATGTGTCACCAGTGTATTCTCTTTTGTTTGTTCCATTCATTTTAGACCCCTCATTGAGATCAGGTGTCCCGATGCAGCCTGATCCTGCAATCCTGGCTAAGCAAGAAGCAGAGGGTCACCAGTAAGTTACAGGCCAGGCAGGGCTGCATAATGAGACCTTGTTTTAGAAGAAGAGAAGGAGGAGGAGGAGGAGAAGGAGAGGAGGAGGAAAAGGAGAAGAAGCGAAGGAGAAGAGGAGGAGGAGCAGAGGAAGAGGAGGAAGAAGGGAAGAAAGAAGAGGAGGAAGAGGAGGAGGAGAGGGAGAGGGAGAGGAAGGAGAAGGAGGAGGAGGAGAAGGAGAAGGAGAAGGAGAAGGAGAAGGAGAAGGAGAAGGAGAAGGAGAAGGAGAAGGAGAAGGAGAAGGAGAAGGAGAAGGAGAAGGGAGGAGGAGGAAGAGGAGGAAGAGGAGGAGGAGGAAGAGGAGGAAGAGGAGAAGGAGAAGGAGAAGGAGAAGGAGGAGAAGGAGGAGAAGGAGGAGAAGGAGGAGAAGGAGGAGAAGGAGGAGAAGGAGGAGAAGGAGAAAGGAGGAGAAAAGCCTGGAGAGCTGGCCCATTAGTAAAGAGCACCTGCTAACCTTATAAAAGACTCAAGTCTAGTTCTCAGCACTTACATGGTGGCTCACAACCATCTGTAACTTCAGTTCTAGGGATCCAGTGTCCACTCCTGACTCCTGACTCCTGACGCCTGAGGGCACTAGGCACACATGTGGTGCACATCATACTTGTAGACAAAACATTCATACACATATAATTAAATAAATATTAATTAAAAAATCAGGCAAGGGCTGGAGAGGTGGCACAGGGGTTAAGAGGTCCTCAGTTCAACCACATAGTGGCTCACAACCATCTGTAATGGGGTCTGATGCCCTCCTCTGGTGTGTCTGAAGACAGCTACAGTATACTCATAAATAAATAAACCTTTAAAAAAATAAAAAGTCAAACAAAACAAGGCTGCAGGTAATTATGTTATTACTGCCCAGCTTAACACTCTTACAGTGCACTGAACAGACTTTTCTTTATAAAAACAAGTAATCAAATAACAGTAAAAACCAAATAAAAACAAAAATAAAACCACACCAAAATATACACATTAACCTTTTAAGTCAAACAGAGCTAGGGAAGGACATGGTGTCCCAAGTCTTTAATGCCAGCAGAGGCAGGTGGATCTCTGTGAGTCTGAGGATGCTTTTCTCCCTTTGTTTGTTTTTTTGAGAGGTGGGGGCTGGGGTGGGGTGGAGGTGAAGGGGGTAGGGTGGGGCTGGAGGGGATGGAGAAGCAGGGTGGCAGTGGGGGTGAAGGGGAGGGGTGAGGGTGTGGAGGGGAGAGGTGGGGGTGGAGGTGGAGAGGAGGGTTGTGAGGGGAGGGGATGGAAGGGGGATGGAGGGGGAGATAAAGGAGTGAGGTGGGAGGGAGTGAAGGAGGATGGGAGTGGGGGGATAAAGGGGTGAGGTGGGAGGGGGGGGAGGGGGGGTGGGAGGGGGAATAAAGGGGTGAGGTGGGAGGGCGTGGAGAGCTGGGTGGGAGTGATCTGCCTTTTCAACTTGTTTTTCACTTTGGCTCTTTTTTAGATGACATCTTCTCTGCACTGAGTAAAGCTGGCAAGCTTATTACTTCCCATAACAGAATTTATAGACTGTCTTATCACTGACCTTAAAAGGCCATTTGGAGAAGTTAGAAGCCAACCTGGACTATTTTTTTTTTAAAGTTATCATCGTGTCTGTTTTTGGACACAGTAGTCTATTCTAAAGAAATGCCTCTTCCTGTTCGCACACCACAATGTTTTAACTGCTACGGTCACCTTACAGTAGACTAACAGCTTTAAGCTGCTATAAGTCAGCCCTCAGCCCTGTCAGCCCCTTTCAACAGTTCTTTGGCTATTCTTGCACATTTCTTTCCCACAGGAATTTTGCAACCAGCTTGTCATATTTCATGAAAAGTCTTCTGGGACCTTGCAGGTTGGTTTGGGTTGGGACTGGACTTGATATCTTTACAAAATCAAATTTTCTCATGAATGAACATTGTCCCTCTGTTAATACATGTCTGTGGCTTTGTTCTGATCACCTGATTCTTCTTAAATGTCAACAATGTGATTTAGAGCGATATTTGTGTGTGTGTGAATTTTCTATTTCCTCATGTTGTAGTGTATTCTCAAACTAATGCTTCAGCCTTCCAACTGTTGGGTGAGGTGGGAGTGGAGGTGGAGGGGCGGGCGGGGGTGGAGGGAGGTGGAGGGGCAGGATGGGGGTGTTACTGTCCTGGTTGTCCTAGAACTTGTGTAAGGCACTCTAGCTACAAACTTGCCATGATCCTCCTTCCCTAACTTCCTGAGTGCTGGGGTTCCAGTTTGTGCCATCACAGTTTTTTTTTTCCCCCAAGGAATAATAAGGACAGTTCGAATGCAGTTCATTCTCAGGCAGATCATTTTGGGGAATAATGCAGAAGCTCTGGAAATGTGTTCATTAAGACCATCTTTACACACTCTTTGGCAAAGCTTTCTGTGCCATCTTTGTTTACACAACGTTCCTGGAGGGCCTTGAGAGTCCTTGTCTGAGAAGGTTGTAAGGACAAGGAGCTCCGGGGCCATTGGCGCCCATCTGGAGCTTTTGGGCTTGCTGATTTAGTTATTTTCTGGGTTTTTGTTTGTTTTGTTGTTGTTGTTATTGTTTTGTTTGTTTGCTTGCTTCGTTTAAAGGCAGGGGTTTGCTGCTAAAAACAATAGTCTGAAAAACAGCTTCCTTGGGGAGTCATGAAGGATTTTAAGCAGGGAAATAGCATAGTTAGGTTTTGTTTCAAAGACTCTTTCGGAGTCTAGATAGGAGAGAGTAAAAACTGGAGACTCTGTTAGAGATGGTGGGGTCAGGCACTTAGACAGAAGACAGGCTTCCTGGGTTACAATCCCTGTAGCCCCTCCACCCATACTTCCTGCTTGTCCTGTGAGGGCTTTTGCTTTGGAAGACCTGCCTGTAGCCGTCTTTGACTTCTTTCTTTCCATCTTACAAATTTAAGCTGCTACCAAGCCCATTGTTTCTTTCATCAAGTTTGTTTCTCTGTCTATTTTTATCTTATCATCGACATTAGTTTTGGTTTTGTTTGTTCACGACAGGGTCTTACTATGTAACCTTAGCTGCCCTGGAACTCACTGTGTAGACCAGGCTAACCTGACACTTGAAATGATCCTGCTGCTTGTCTGTCTCAAGCACCGCTGTTGTCTTGTATCAAGCACTTAGGATTTCCTTCTTAGCTATCTTAACTTGCCTCTGGCTTCACTCTGTCCCAGCCAATCCTCTTTGTCACCCCTAGCTACTTTGTTTTTCATGGAATATTGAAGTACAAGCGAGAGAGTAACTTGGTCCAATTTCTCTTCAGCTCTTTCTTCCTAGACTGAGTCTTTGACTTTAAAAAATGGTAAGTAGAACAGAAGGTTGAAATAGCTTCTGTTTTCTTTGCTTCCTTCTCTATGGACTGTTTGTAAACTTAGAAGGGTTCAATTCGAGGAAGCGCCTTCTTTTTGGCAGTTACCACTTCTTCTCAGGGAAGACTTTTGTGAGGAAAGTAGAATTTTCAATGCTGTAGAGTAGACAATATACTAGAATATCTTGTGTGAGACTTGCTGCTGTCAGCTGCTCCCTGAGGGTGAGCATAGGTGAGCAGTGTGTGGACCAGAGAGAAGGTAAGCCAAGTATGAGGGGAGCAATGCAGGCCACTGGGACCTTCCTGGACACTCATAGCGGTGTCTGTCAGGACAAATGTGAAATCTGACTCATTAAAAATATAAATGCAGCAGGGTACTCCCAGCACTCAGGAGGCAGAAGGCAGGGGGAATCTCTGTGAGGTGGAGGCGAGCCTGGCCTACAGAGTGAGTTCCAGGACAGTCAGGGCTACACAGAGAGACCCTGTCTCAAAATAAAACAAAACAGTTAAGTGTAGCTTTTGATACCTGGAAAGGGCTGCACTACCAGCCCCCACCCAGATTCCCTTGAATTCTTGATAAAAAACTAACACACACACACACACACACAAACACACACACACACACACACACACACACACACACACACACACTCATGCCAGTTAATCTTAAAGTGCTTTTGCTAACTCAGTAACTGAGCACTGATAAACCTCTCCTGCCACCCCAGGCATAATCTGATAGAGTGGCCATTGGCCACTCACAACTGAAAACTCACCTGGCTGGCTGGCTTTATCTCCTGTAGCTATTCCTGACTTCTTTCTCTGCTCTCCTGATTCTGCCTGCGTCCTCCCATGCAGCTCTAAGTGTCCCATCCTTTCCTCAGTCATTGGTTGCTGGTGTCTTTATTGATGGATCAAGAATCAGCTGGGGAACAGGATCATCAGAATCACTCCTTACACCTCACCTTTTCAATCCAATTAAAAAAAAAAAACCTCTTCTCCCAGACATAAATTGAACAAAACCATAACAATCATGTAAATTACAGAGTATGGTGACATCCTGTCCATTAGATATTTGTCAATTAGATAAAGCACACTACCATCATTCCTAACTTAAAGAATTATGATTTTATTCCTGGATTATGTTTAGATTTTAGCCTGTAACACCATCTGAAGATCATGGCTTCCACTCTGTAATCTCTCTCTCAATATTAAACAACCTGAGTTTGATTATGAGACTATAACTAGTCTTCAACCCCATCAGAACTCTGAGAATGACTTAAATATTACCTAGGTACATAGGGAGTACCCAACACAGCTTCTCAAACTTAAACAATTGTAGAGACAGCTGACTACCTGAACAGCCCCCTAATTTCTTATAATGTTGGAGCATCTGTCTTCAGCCTTTTGGCCCAGGACCATCTGACAGACATTTGCCATGCAGGATTATGAAGGACTGTTACTCTGTCTTGGCAGAGCTATCAGTCGACTATTCCACATAGTGTGTTCTTTCCCAGGACAGTATTTTATCTGCAGATGAAATAGGCAATTTCTGCCCCATGGCTACTTTGCTACAATAAGCAACCTCACCTGGAAGTAAAGATACTCAATTTTTTCTTTGAACCAAGAAGGGGGTACTGTCAGGAGCAGACATGTCTCTAATCAAGTGATCTAATAATAATAATGAGATGATTAAATGTCAGATTCTGTGGACCTCTGATGTTTTTGAAGACTAACTATACATATAAGGTATATCTGAACTGTTAAACCTTGAGTACTCTTACCTATTTCTAATTGAATAATATGAAAGACACCTTATAATTAAATCAGAATCTAACATAACTGTGAATTTGCTATCTGGCCCTTATCTTGTTTATGATGAATCATCATAAACAGTTTGTTAAGCAGAAGGACTGGGGCTAAGCTTTGTATTCTTAAGTGAGTTGCGTAGGCACAATGCCTATTGAAGAGTCTCAAATTTTGTATCAATATAAGAAGTTCACACCAGCAAAAACATTAAATCTGAATCAAAATAAATTCTGTCCCAATGTAAGAAATTATAGCTTAAATTTGCATCAATTATAAAGATTTCTACCAATTAAGATTATGGGTACACAATGCATTGTTCAAGGATAAAATTTAGTAATCCATCCCACCTATTTCCCCTCTGCTCAAAATTATGACCATTTCCAAATTATCCCTTAATATGACAACTTATCTATAATTTGTAAAATAACCACTACCAAACTCCCAAACCCAGGGAGTTGGGTTGATGACTCTCCATAACTTCTTCCTGCTGAATAGAGGTGATGAAAAGTTCGTTAAAGGGCTGGGGAGGAGTGGGAAAATGAGAAAAAGTGGTTAGACTTAAGGAAGCTAGCTTTAGCATCTGTTATCCAGTCTCTGTATGCTTAGCAGGCTCGGGGCTTGACTGATGTTCTGGCTGGATGCATTTGAAAGGTTGAATGAAGCAGAATGACCTGGAATCTTTGGCAATCCCCGAAGCTGTTTTGGGCAGCAACTGGAAGCAGGGTCCAAGCATCTCTGATCTGATCTGATCATTCATCTGAGGATGAATCTTGCCAAAGTTGTATTTTCTGTAGTATGTGAATCTCACAACCAAAATTTTAGTATCATTAAGATTTTTTTTTTTTTTACGAATTGTGCAGGGTGCACAGATCAGTTAAGGATAAAATTTTGCTCCTTGTTTGAGCAGGTGAAAGACAGCTATCCTTTTTATGAGTTAATTTTATTAATAGCCAACTGTATTAAGTCTTCATTCATGCCATGTAAAGGATGGCACAAAGAATCTTTACTTGTCCTGTTTGATTCTCTTGAATTTTTCTAGTTCTTCAGGAGGGGATGTTTCTCCCTGCCATATCTGATCCATATGACCAGAAGGGGGTCCAAAGTCTCTTCTCCTTTCTAGTCAACACAAATGCAGAGACTTTCTTCCAAAATAACAAGTCCTTGGTCCAGTAATGGAAAATCATTAAACATTTAGCTTGACCTCTCTCTCAGAGGAATTTTGATATAACTATTAAACTTAAAGCTACACTCATTTTGATAAATAAAACAAATCAAAGGCAATAAAGCACTCTAAACAAATATTAACCAATGAGACATTTGTTCTACTGTCTCCTGTCTTGGCCTTCATGAGATCAAGGCCTAAATTACTTACTATCTCCGTCTGATTACTGTATGAGCCTATTTCCAGACTCTCTGTTTATATAATGCTCAGGGCCTAAATTTCTACTGTCTGAGATAGGCTAGGCAACCTACCCCTTCCTTCAATCTGATTTTTTTAAGATTGAATGCCTCAATATTTTATTATCTATGTCTACTTACTGTATAAGCCGATTTCCAGGTGCTATCTTTGTCTTACTAGGCAAAGAAATCCCAGAAATCCCATGAGCAGACCATGTTCAAAGATCCTAAGACATTCTTCTGGCAAGACTTTTTCTTTTCTTTTCTTTTCTTTTCTTTTCTTTTTTCTTTCTTTCTTTTTTTTCTTTTTTTGGTTTGTTTGTTTGTTTTTCGAGACAGGGTTTCTCTGTGTAGCCCTGGCTGTCCTGGAACTCACTCTGTAGACCAGGCTGGCCTCGAACTCAGAAATCTGCCCCTCTGCCTCCCAAGTGCTAGGATTAAAGGTGGTGGTGGTGGTGGTGATGATGATGATGGTGATGATGATGATGATGATGATGATGATGATGATGATGATGTGTGTGTGTGCGTAGGTTCAGGAATGTGTGAATGTCATTGCAATTTAAGACAGAATCTGGCAAATGTTTAATTTGAATATGCACACTTTAGAAAACTGAAAACACTGCTTCCGTTGCTAGGTGCTCATCTACAGCACTTTAACAATGGTGAAATTTCTCAGGAGCTCTTTATTGTTGAAAAATAGCTCTGCTCATAACTTCAACTTCTGAGTTTGAGTTGTTGGCCCAAATTTTAAAAAGTCTTTATATATCAAGAATATGGCAATGTTAATTACCTTTCCCACTGCTGCTGATCTACCTGACAAAAGCAGTTTAAAGAGTTGAGTGTAGTGGGACATGCCTTTAATTCCAGCACTTGGGAGGCAGACACCAGTGGATCTCTGTGAGTTCAAAGCCAACCTGTGTACATAGAGGGTGCTTGCACAGTCAGAGCTACACAGAGAGCTGCTGTCTCAACAAACAAACAACACGAACTTTTAAGACAGGATGGGTTTAATTTGACCCACAGTTTGAGGGTGCGGTCCATTGTTGTGGGAAGGTGTCGATCATCCACACAAGGCAGTGGCCACAGTTTGCTCGCTTCTTTTATTCAGTCCAGGGTAGGGGCTGTTTATGATGCTTTGATCAGGAATCTGAGTGTGAACACTGAAGGTCCTGCTCTATAATTGTTTCTTGATCGAGCAATAAGGACGCTAGTGCCCAATGAGCTGGGAGGAACAGGCAGGACTTCCAGTTTTCCCACAGGCAGGCTAGTAGATGCAAGGGAGGACAAAAGATTCACTATGCTTGGGAAGGAGGAAGAGCCACCAGTCATGTGAGAGCTTGGGTGGAGTGGCCATTGGCTGCAGGAGATTAGAGACTAACTGAGCTGAGGGCAGATTTTGAGTGCTGAGCTAGTACTAAAGGTAACTGAGCAACTAAAGCTGAGGGCAGATTTAGGGTGCTGAGCTGGGCAGATTTAGGAGGCTGAGTTAGGAGTGAAAAGAAGGGCACAATAGCTGAGGAAGACTTAGAAGAGCCTGGCCGTTGAGCATATAAAAAAATATGCTAGTGTGCGCATGTGCCTTTCATCCTCGAATCTGAGGGAACCTGGGTGGGGCTGGTAGTGCTGTCTGCCCAAAGCTTGAAGCTGGGTAGTAGAAACTACATGCTACAGTCCAGGATCCCATTTATCAGATGGTGTTATCCAACATTTAGGTTACGTTTTCCCTCCTCAGTTAAACCTTTCTGGAAAGCCCTCACACACACTTCCCGGGCAAGTCTAAGTCTAGTAGAGTTGACAATGCATGTTAAACTACCATGGGGATTAGTGTGAGCGTGACTCCCATATGGTCTGCCAGGCCTTGAGGCTCCTTTGACTGAGGGTGACTGGGGTTAGGATTTCTTTTTGCTAAGGAACATGGCTTCTTAGAACCCATAACTACTTCTAGCATCTAGCCAGACTGATGTTCTATGGCTTATTTCTGAACTGATAGGATGGGCTATTTGTGGAATAGTGGGAAACCATGATGACAACAGAGGGGGACCCTTAGATCAGTAGAATCTGAGATTTCCCAGGCTTTGCATACTTTGTAGCACAGTCACTACACACAGCCCAGATCTTATCGTCTACAACAGAAGCAGAAGCTTGGGTACTTTGAGTATATAGGTAATCAAAATCCTCATTTATGATACTTTTTAAAACATTCATGTATTCTTTCATTCCATCTCAACTGCACTCCCAACCTCCCCTCTTCCCCAGATCCACTCCTATTTCACTTCAGAAAAGGGCAGGCCTCCCAGGGATAGCAACCAAACATAGCATAATAGGTTACAATAAGACTAGGCACAAATGCTCATATCACAACTGGACGAGCAATCTAGTAGGAGGAAAAGGGTCCCAAAAGCAGGCTAAAGAGTCAGAGACAGCTCTACAACCATGATATATGTGTGGAGGACCTGGGTCAGATGCATTCAGGCTACGTGATTGCTAGTTCAATCTCTTGTGAATCTCTATGAGCTCTGGCTTGTTGATTCTGTGGATTGTCTTGTGGTTTTGACCCCTCTTGACTCCTACAATCCTTCCTCCCCCTCCCTCTTCCACAGAATTCCTCAAGCTCTGCCTAATGTCTGACTGTGGGTTTTTGCATCTACTTCCAGATGAATCTGGATGAATCCTCTCTGATGATGGTTATGCTAGGCTCAAGCCTTCAAGTATAGCAGAGTATTGTTGACTTTTTTTTTTTGCTGGTCAGTTTTATTTGGTTCTATCCTAGGTCCTAGGTCTCAGGGCTATTCAGCCTCTGGTTCCTGCTGCCCCAGGGCAGTGTCAGGGGTGGAACCTTCTCATGTTATAGGTCTCAAGTTGGAACAGTCATTGGTTGGCCACTCCCACAAGCTCTGTGCCACCTTCACCCCAGCAAATCTTGCAGGCAGGACAAATTGTAGGTCAAAGGTTTTGAGGCTGAGTTGATGTCCCAATCTCTTCACTGGAAGTCTTGCCTGGTTACAAGAGATGGCCCACTTAGGTTCCATGTCCTATATTACTAGTCTTGGCTAGGGTCACTTCATTGTTAGGTTAGCTCAGTTGGTAGAGCATGAGACTCTCAGTCATGATATGTTTAACCTTCCTTTCAAAATTATAGAAAAACAAAACCTTTCACTGGATGTTAAAAGCCTTGTTAAGCTGGGCCTGGGAGATGGCTCAGTTGATAAGAACTTGCTGTACAAACAAAGGACCAAAGTTTGGATTCTAGAACCCAGACAAAAGTTAGGTGTGGTGAGTAGTGTGTGCCTCTAATCCTAAGGCTGAGGAGGTGGAAGCAGGAGGATTGCTTTGGATTGCTTGTCGGCTAGTGTGGCCAAATTTGTTAGCATCATAGTCAGAGACTCTGAAAAGTAAGGTGAAGAATGATCAAGGACCTTGGGTGTGGACTGTGTTTTTTGTATGCATACGTGCATTGCACATACCCATGAAAAGACACCACATGTGTACACAATAAATAAATAAATAAATAAATAAATAAATAAATAAATAAATAAATTTAAGTCATTTAACTTGTATGTCTGACCCTTCTAATTGTCTATATACACAGCTAATTGGAAGGAAGAGAGAGCACTGGATGATGCTTGAATGTTAAGATAATGTCTAGTCCTAAATACTGAGAATTATGACATAGCTACACTTGTACTTTCTAGGTAACTGTGATGCCTACTGCCCACTGGGATCTGCAGGCATCTCTGGAAGACTTGCTTGGTGACCAAGACACTGTGAGTCCATGAATCAGCAGAATTTCTACAAAGAGCCCCACCTTAGGAATCAAGGAACCCCAGTTTCAGTTTCTGTTCCACCACTGAGAAGCCATTTGGGATTGGAGGGTCAGGGAGGTAGCTGTGTGATCTATCTCTTGGCGATTGTTTTTTATTATTTCTGAATAGGAGGACTGGAATCATCCTACCTCTGACATTCTGTGAGTTGTCAACGTTACGTCATTTTGGACCTGCTTTCCTCATGAGAACAGTGATTTGGTTGACTGGTCTGGAGCTAGAGAAATGCATTGTGGTACATGCCTGCCACTCCATTCAGGAGACAGGCAAGGAGCACTGGGAACTGGAGAGCAGTGTGAGCTATGCATAGAGACCCTGTTCTAAACAAATAAACATATAAATAAATAATAAAATAAACAAAATAATAAAATAATATAAATAAATAAGTAAATATATATACATAAATGAGAGAGTTAGGAACCATTTTCTTTGAGACTTTTGCTCATTAGCTCAGGCTGTCTGTCTCTGAACTCACTATGTAACCCAGGCTACTCAAATTCACCATCATTCTGCCTCAGTCTCCCAGTCCCAAGATGACAGGCCTGACAGGCCTGAGAGTCTTGTCTTTTTCATATTGTACATCCCTCTTGTGACTGCTAATCCTTTTTTTTTTGCCCAGATAGAGCATAATTTCTTTTCACCAACAGGGTTGGCAGCCTGGACCAAGAGTTCACTTCCCTAGGTGTTAAAGGAGGGGCTACCCATAAGCTTCTATCTGTATTGAGCATCCAGCAGGGCCACTTGTCACTGGGGCTTTCTTATGGCCTCTGTGTTCACTCTGTGGATCAGGGTTTTCAGCTCTATGCCCCTCTAAGGTGAGGACTGAAACAATTAGCTGCCTACAGCAGACAGAACTCATGCCTTTGAATAAAATGACACGGCCCTTTATTTCTCTCCTCAAGCCACTAGATGTCGCCTTCATCTCAGAGAAAGAGCATCCATCCCCAGCTTGCAAGCACTCCCTCTCTGCTGGGGAGCTTTTAGCTTCTTGGCACTGTGATTTCTGGAGAAGTGGCTTCAAGGGGGGAGAGAAACTGTGGCATAGAGGAGGATGTGTTTATGTGCATGTCCTTTATGACAATTTGAGAACTCCCCAAGGTGCCATAGCTGTCCCCTTTGCAATGATGTCATCTCTCACAAGCTGTTCCTCCAGATGGGGTCAGCACTCCAGATGTGGGGTACCTGGATGAACTTTCTAGCCTGGAATTTTAGGAATGAGGTGGAACCCTAGGTGGGGTACAGTGGACTTTGACTGCTGAGGCTTAGTCAGCCCATAAGCTTCCACCAAGTGTGTGGCTCAGGAAGACAAAAGGACAAGGCCCTGGAACAGATGGCTGGTGGATCCAATAGGCATAGGAGTAGAACGGCCATGGAGACAGAAACAGAGTGGAGAGTTGAGTCCCCAGGAAGAGGAGGACTCGTGGACTTCATAAAGACCCAAGAAGAATGGAGTCTTTTGGTGCCATGAGGATCTGGCTTTCTCCTGCCTGAGGAAAAGTTTCCAGGCATTAGATGGATAGAGTTTCCCCTACCCAGGAATAAATGGATATCCAGTGACTGGGGATTTCTGACAGTTTCCTGGAGACTGGAGCATCTGCGGAAATCTGATTGAGTGAATGGACCCAAAGAAAAGTGGGGTGTCCAGGGAGAAGGCAGGCATGAGTGAGATGGAAGCAATCCTGTGGACAAGGGGCTTGGGGCAAGCAGAGGAAGGCCCTTACAGTGTGGGGACGCCCAGGAACCTCGCTGGCCTAGAGGCCCGGGTGCTGAGCCCCTAGGGCGCTCACCGGGTGGTTTGGGGACTGGGAGGTCCCTGGGCAACCAGCAGGGGTGGGGGGGAGGCAGCAGCAGCCGGAGGGTGGGGCCGGGCGAGGAGGGGAGGGGAGGGGAGGGGAGGGGGAGGGGCGGGGTCGGGCGGCCTGCCGGGGAAGTCACACTCGGCCGCCGCCGCGGGCGCAGCGAGCGGAGACGCGCCGGGCCGAGGCGACCTGACCTGGACGAGCGGCGCGCGCGGGGGCCCAGGCGGGGGGCGGGAGGCAGCGCCGGGCAGCGCGGGCCGCCGGGCCGGGGAGAAGCGGAGCCGAGAGGAGCAGGGGACACGGGCGGGGCCGCCGCAGCTCCGGATGGGACCAGCGCCCGGGCCCGTTAGTCCAGGCAGGAGCTTCGGGAGAAGCCGTCCCTGGGAGAGTCACCCCTGCCTTTCCCTCCCCTCTGGCCCAGGCCTCGCTTCGCTCCCTGCCTGCCCATGTCCCAGTCCTTCCGCGGCGGGCGTCCTCCCACCTCAGCCCGGGGCTCTGGCTTCTGGCAGCTCTTTGCCCTCCCGGCCCGGTCAGCTGTGAGGTGCCCCCAGGCCATTTCTTTGTACCAGCCTCCCCCAAGTCCCTACCCCATCCCAGGCTCAGATTCCCCTCTTCTCAGCTTCGGATTGTCAGGCTACTTCACCTCTCACTGTCCTCATCCCGGTCGCAGGCCCCCTTGGTCCCTTCCTCCTTCTGCCACCCTATCCTTAGTCCTTGGACCTTGCTGTGGGCTGGTAGTCCACTCCTTCCCGACCCAGGCTTCCCCACATCCTCTTCTTGCGTGGTCCCCAGCACTTTCTGTATCTGGGCCGACTAAGCTTGTCCCCACTTCTCTTCCTGGCCCTCTTCCCCAGGCTCCAGGCTGGGTGGCGCTTGTGCCTGCCCAGTAGGCCAGAGCGGCCCCTGGTTCGGGGGACCGTGGGTCAGCTGCTTTATCCCCATGGCACTGCCATCCCTGCTGCTGGTGGTGGCAGCCTTGGCAGGTGGGGTGCGTCCTCCGGGGGCACGGAACCTGACGCTGGCGGTGGTGCTGCCAGAACACAACCTGAGCTATGCCTGGGCCTGGCCACGGGTGGGTCCTGCTGTGGCACTGGCTGTGGAGGCACTGGGCCGGGCACTGCCCGTGGACCTGCGGTTTGTCAGCTCTGAACTAGACGGCGCCTGCTCTGAGTACCTGGCACCACTGCGCGCCGTGGATCTCAAGCTGTACCATGACCCCGACCTTCTGTTGGGCCCTGGTTGTGTGTACCCCGCTGCCTCTGTGGCTCGCTTTGCCTCACACTGGCACCTTCCCCTCCTGACTGCGGGTGCAGTGGCCTCTGGCTTTGCAGCTAAGAATGAGCATTATCGTACCCTGGTTCGCACTGGCCCCTCTGCGCCCAAGCTGGGTGAGTTTGTAGTGACATTACACGGTCACTTCAATTGGACTGCTCGGGCTGCTTTGCTGTATCTGGATGCTCGCACAGATGACCGGCCCCACTACTTCACCATCGAGGGCGTCTTTGAGGCCCTGCAGGGCAGCAACCTCAGTGTGCAACACCAGGTGTATACCCGAGAGCCAGGTGGCCCTGAGCAAGCCACCCACTTCATCAGAGCCAACGGGCGCAGTAAGTGTGGCCCGGGCTGTTTTAGGAACAGGGGAGGTGGACCACTATGTCCCTGGAGCACAATATAGAAAAATAGAAAGATATAGCAATGGGCAAGCTCTATGTAATAGTTGGGGTGGAGGAACTTATGGAGCGCAGAGCTCCTGGGAGAAGATCTGGGTTCGGAGAGAGTCTTAGCGTCAAACTCAGAGATCAGCAAGGATGAGACTGGGTCTGGGGGTTGAGTAGTGGATATGGGTGATGTCTGCTCTGAAGTGTGCATCTGCCGTTGAGCAGAGACCCCTCAGATTGGAAATACA
Organism: Rhabdomys pumilio; assembly: GCA_030674055.1. Classification (NCBI taxonomy): domain Eukaryota; kingdom Metazoa; phylum Chordata; class Mammalia; order Rodentia; family Muridae; genus Rhabdomys; species Rhabdomys pumilio. Next base: position 95,852,952 of record JANHMN010000004.1, on the reverse strand, counting down.
AGGTCTCTCTGTAACATAGAGATGACCTATGGGTTCAGGTTTGGTTGGGAAAGCAGGGAGAGCTCACACAAAAATTGCGAGCACAAGTGCTTGTGAGCCTAGGGAGAGGCAGGCAGGAGGGGGATGTGGGGTCTGTGAAGTATAGCAAACACAGCTCTGGGGAAAGGAGGGGCTTGAGTCATCACTCCTGTCTCTGGGGTCTAAAGTCGGGCTCTGACTTGGACCAGATGGTCCATGTGGCCCAAGGGCACTTAAGACATGAGCTGTAAGGGGAAGGATGGAAACATCTGTTGGGTGGTCGATAGGTAGGGAACTCTCTTGTAATGGGATGACTCAGACAGGAGGGGGACCTCGATGCTGTCTCAGGGTGGCCTTCTGTCCTGTGTGCTCCCAGTTGTGTATATCTGCGGTCCTTTGGAAATGCTGCATGAGATTCTGCTCCAGGCCCAGAGAGAGAACCTGACCAATGGGGACTATGTCTTCTTTTACCTTGATGTCTTTGGGGAGAGTCTCCGAGGAGGCCCCACACGTGCAACAGGCCGGCCATGGCAGGACAATCGAACCCAGGAACAGGCCCAGGCCCTCAGAGAGGCCTTTCAGGTATTTTTGGAACCCAAACTAGAGCTGGGAAGACCCACTGGTTGGAGGGTCTGTTTCTGGCCCTCCTGAATGCCCTCGAACAGGGTGGGAGTGGTGTGCTATGAAAGTGAAATGGTCAAAATGTTCTGTGTCTGGTCTCACCTTCTTTCCCAAGATTTGTGACTGTTATTTAGTGTGCTTTCCAAGACTGGCTTTGGCCATCATCAGAGATCTTTGAGTGCTTTCCTAAGCGCCAGCAGTGAGCTAGAAAGCAGGAAGGGAAAGACCTGAGCCTTGTCCTGGAGAGGGCTGCCAGCCTTATCAGAGAGGCAAGGTGAAATTATTATACAGGACATGAGGAAAGGAGACAGTTTTGTGTATGAAGCCAGTCTCAAGAGACAGCGGTTCTGGGGAGGAATGGCAGATATAGGCTTTTGTAAAAGAAATGAGTCTGTTGCAATTTTCATGGCACATGACATATTCACAGAGTGGTGGAACAGGCATCCAGAAGCCTGTGCAGGAGACAGATGGCTTACATGGTTGGCCTGGTAAGAAAGCTTGGCTCATCTTTTAAAAAAAAGTATTTTAGAGACAGGGTCTCTGACTGGCCTTGAACAAGTACTGGCATTATAGGCATGGGCTTTAAAAAGGGTTCACTTAAAGCACATCTAGGAAACAAAGTGACAAAGATATACTCAGATTAAGAGGACTTAAGTGTTAAGGACTGGGATTTGAGTTTAGAGCTTACTGTCCTTGGCATTTTTTTGTATAATACATGTATAGTATAACTGAGGCTACGTCAGAAGAGGCGGCCAACTCGTAATTCAGCGAAGGGTGAGGTGATATGGCTTGAACTGAAGTGATGTTAGGGAGAATGGAAGGAAATTAATTTACCAAAGGACTTGGAGAAGAAAGTCAGTGCTACTGTGCACTTCTCACCTGTGCCCCAAGC
>JANHMN010000004.1:95843921-95846421 GCA_030674055.1 Rhabdomys pumilio | reverse complement strand
TATGGTCACCTGTCCAGAGCCAGCACTGTCTGTCTTTCAAAGAGGAGTGCCACTACCTCTAATTTTCATACTCACCCCAGAGTTTAGTACACTCCAGCCTTCAGGTACCCCTCCCCCATGCATGCCTTACACTGTGTGTGTTTTTACCCAGTTTTCCTGTAGTGATGTCTTCCCCTCCTGCTCACCATGAGTCCTATTTACTCTTCCCCATGTACCGTGGCGCAGACTGTACTGGTGATTACATACCGAGAACCCCCAAATCCTGAGTATCAGGAATTTCAGAACCGCCTGCTGATCAGAGCCCGGGAAGACTTTGGTGTGGAGCTGGCCCCATCTCTGGTGAGTAGATCTCTGAGAGTGGGGAACAGGCTATGAGACAGGGACTTCTCACGGAGTTCTTGATCACGGAGCAAGGCCCATTTCAGGGTATTACCCTTTCAGTCAAGGGATGGGGTGGATGGGATGGCATGGTAGGGTGGGAGGAGGGAGAAAGTAAGGCAAGAAAGGGGGAGGCATGGGGACAATGCAGGGTGGAAGAGGGAACTGGGAAGAGGACCTCACAGGACATTTGGAGAATGCTGCTTAACTTGCTGTACCCAGATGAACCTCATCGCTGGTTGTTTCTATGATGGGATCCTGCTCTATGCCCAAGTCCTAAATGAGACAATACAGGAAGGGGGCACCCGAGAAGACGGACTTCGGATTGTGGAGAAGATGCAGGGGCGAAGATACCATGGTAATAAAGGGTGGGGGGATGGAGGCCTAGGGCCTGACACCAGGGTCAGGAGTGCAGTAGGCAGAAGAAGAAATACTCCAGGCACCACAGGGAGAGTCAGTGGGGTTCAGGAACAGGCAGAATGGGGAGAGACTGTGGGGAGAGACTCTGAGACAGTGAGATGGGGGCATAGGAGGAGAGTGGACCAGGGTTAAATTTCAAAAATGAGGGATATTCTTTTTTTTTTCCTTAGGTGTAACTGGGCTGGTTGTTATGGACAAGAATAATGACCGAGAGACTGACTTTGTCCTGTGGGCCATGGGAGACTTGGATTCTGGGGACTTTCAGGTGACGGGGGAGAGGACAGGGATGGGGGATTGGCCCTGAGATTCAGTGGGAACAGAATCATTGGCTCTGGGAGCAGGAGCTTACTCCTTCTGCTGGGCCTTCTTCATGGTGGGGTCTCAGGGAGAAGGCTGGGGCAGGCCTGTGGGCCCAGCGCTCTGCTTCCTCACAGCCCGCAGCCCACTACTCAGGAGCCGAGAAGCAGATTTGGTGGACAGGCCGACCAATTCCCTGGGTGAAGGGGGCCCCACCTTTGGACAATCCCCCCTGTGCCTTTGACTTGGACGACCCATCCTGTGATAAAAGTGGGTGTGTGCAGGGACTGGGAGCAGTCCCCCCTTTACCCCACCCCTGTGCTCTGCCCCTACCTCACTGACACCCATCCCCACTCCTAGCTATGTCTTATCTTTGTCTGCAGCTCTCTCTTTCCCTCAAAAAAGCTCCGCACCTCCTGCACCTGTGTCTCTTTGCCCTCAGCCCCCTCCAGTCTTTCTCAGGGTCTCTCTGTCTCTCTTCCTCTCCTTCAGCTCCACTTTCTACTCTGGCAATTGTGGCCCTGGGCACGGGAATCACCTTCATCATGTTTGGTGTTTCCAGTTTCTTAATTTTCCGGTGAGTTTTGGGTTTTCCTATTTCTATGTTTCTCTTGCTGCATGGCCTCTGGCTGAGGCGGGGGTTCCTGTTGTGTGGTTGCCAAGGCCCCTAACCTGGTATGGGTTTCTTGGACTAGCAGCTTTTTCTCTGGCCTTTGAATTTGGTTGCCCATAATCCTAGGTATTTATTTTGCTTTTGTTTGTAACCTGGGTAGACTAGTTGTTCGTTTCGTTTTTGTTGCTGTTGTGTTTGTTTGTTTGTTTGTTTTGAGACAAAGTCTGGCTAAGTAGTTCAGACTGGCCTTGAACTCAGGATTCTATTTCCTCACACTCCTGAGTACTGGGTTTACAGATGTGTGTTTGTGGTGCCTTGTTTGAATACTGGTGTTTTGTTTGAGATAAAGTTTCACTGTAGAGCTCTGGCCTGTTTGGAACCCACTATGTAGACCAGGACGCCCCTGAAATTTTAGGGGTTTGCTATCTTTGTCTTTTAAGTGCTGGGATTAAAGACTTCCTCCACTGTGTGTACCTCTGAATACAGATTTTTTTTTTAAAATTGTTTTTATTTATATAATCTCCTGTATGTCTGTGTAAATGTATGCCACTACACACATGTGTAGGTGCCTAAGGGCAGAAGAAGTCATCAGATCTTCTGGAGCCCGAGTTACAGGTGGTTGTGAGCTGCCCAGGATGGGTGCTTGGAGTTGAACCTGGGTCCTCTGGAAGAGCAGCAGGTGTTCTTAGCCACTTAGGCTCATCTCCAGCCCTGGAGTACTGATTTTGGGTAGAGTTAGGGTCAAAGGTCAACTTCTATGCACTGGTCACCTCCCCCCTCACCTCATTTCCC
>JANHMN010000004.1:95808649-95843911 GCA_030674055.1 Rhabdomys pumilio | reverse complement strand
CAAACCAAACCAAACCAAACCAAACCAAACCAAACCAAACCAAACCAAACCAAACCAAACCAAACCAAACCACTTTGCCTTTGACACTGAGTATCTATGTCCCAATCCTGTAACAGTTGCAGCTTAGTGGGTGGCAGGACAGGGCCTGGCTATCCACTGAGATATGCAGTCCTTACAGAAAACTGATGCTGGAGAAGGAGCTGGCTAGCATGCTGTGGCGCATTCGCTGGGAAGAACTGCAATTTGGCAACTCGGATCGATACCACAAAGGTGCAGGCAGTCGCCTGACGCTGTCTCTGGTGAGCCCTTGGCCCTCCGCCTTGCGCTGCCTTCGTTCTCTCTTACCCTGGACCTTTCCCAGAACATTGCCTGTAATGACAGACCCTTGCACCACCACTACCACCTAATGTTCCTTTCATCCTTCCGCCTCCATGTTGCCCTTGGCCCCAGCGGGGATCCAGTTACGGCTCGCTCATGACAGCCCATGGGAAATACCAGATCTTTGCCAACACCGGTCACTTCAAGGTGAAGCGTCATCTGCTTGTTCTGGTCCCCACCATTTCATTGTGTCTCATTCCCATCTGCCACCTCTGCCCCTGAACCTCTGCCCCTCATGGCCCCCGCTCTATTCCCAGTGAAGTTCTTGGGAGCTCTAGGTTCTCCAGCATTTCGTGGATCTTCCTGAGCCTCAGTGTCTTTTTCTACTTCCACCCCACCTTAGGGAAATGTTGTTGCCATCAAACACGTGAATAAGAAGCGCATCGAGCTGACCCGGCAAGTTCTGTTTGAACTCAAACATGTACGTATTTGGGTACGAGTGGGAGGTGAGGGTAGACAGGGAAGAGGAAATGAGGGGACCATAGTCCCTGGCTAACAGGGGAGGGGCCTTATTTATCACAGATTCCTAGTTGCAGGTGTAATGATCTTTCTTTAAGAGAAAGATCATTGCTTACGGTGGTGTTTCTGTATTTGATTTTTTTTTTGTTTTTTTTTTTTTTTTTTGTTTTTGTTTTGGGACAGAGTTTCTCTGTGTAACAGCTCTGGCTGTCCTGGAACTTACTATGTAGATCAGGCTGGCCCTGAACTCACAGAGCTCCTACTGCTTCTGCCTCCCCAGTGCTGGGATTAAAGGTGTGCACTACCATGCCCAGCCTCTATATTTAAATTTTAGTGCTGTCAATTTTTTCTCTCTCTCTCTTTTTTTGGTAGATGAGAGACGTTCAGTTCAACCATCTTACTCGCTTCATCGGAGCCTGCATAGACCCTCCCAACATCTGCATCGTCACTGAGTACTGTCCTCGTGGGAGTTTACAAGTGAGGGACAGGTGTAGGAGACTGTGGTGGGGTAGGGGAGGTCCCAAAGTCACCCTGGACCAAGGGGCAGCCGGTGACACTGGGGGCAGTTGCTGACTGATCTCTTCCGCGTCACTGTCAGGATATTCTAGAAAATGACAGCATCAATTTGGACTGGATGTTTCGCTACTCACTCATTAATGACCTTGTGAAGGTGAGTGAGTCTTTCCCACCCATTTAAAATGCCTCCTCAGTTGTCGGTCTTTGTTGTAGTTTCTCTCCTGAGTCTCTAACAGCCATGTCCTTACCAAGTCCTCTATTTCTGTGGTTGAGTGATACAGTGGTCCTGTACCCTGAGAGAGTTCTTGTTCTCCTGTCCCAGATACCTTAAATGTTTCTCTAGTGTCTCTTTACCTCAAAGGGGGGATATTAAAATCCCTTAGCTATAGTTGGGCATGCCACCATATGGGAGGTTGAGGCAGGGGGGCTGTTCTAATTTTGAGCTTGGCCAAGGCTATATAGTGAGTTTCAGGCTAGTTTGGACTACATAACAAGATCCTATCCAGAAAAAAAAGACAAGCAATAAAACCAAACCAAACCAAACTAAATAGTGGACAGACATCCCTTAGTTGTGGGTAGTGCACATGTATAATCCCAGCGCTCGCTGAGACAGGAGGATTGGTTTGAGAACAGCCTGAGCATCATAGTAAGAATCTGTCTCAAAACAAACAAATGAAGAAGACAGGTCAGGTCTCCATGCACTTGTCTCTTGTTATTTTATGCTTTAACCAAATATTCGCCACGTCTATAGCTAACTGCTAAAGAGGTGTCTATTCTTTAAATAACATATCTGATTTTAACTGACCTGGAACTATCTCTGTAGACCAGGCTGACCTTGAACTCAAGAGATCTGCCTGTCTCTGGCTCCTCTGAGCTGGGATTAATGGCATGCAACAACACTTGTAGCTTTGATTCCTTTTAGAGACAGGGTTTCGTGTTGCCTAGACTGGCCTCAAACTTACTATGTAACCAGAAATTGTTTTGAACTCCTGAATCTCCCACCTCTACCTCTCAAATGTTAACTGTAGGTGTGTACCACCATGCCTGGTTGGAGACATACATACACTTATATATGGTTAAACTAAGAGAAAGGAAGGCAAATTGCACTAAATCTTTGTTTCCATTCCAATGGCCAGCTATTTTTAAATGACTCAGAGGCCCACGTATGGTGGAAGGACACAGGTGAACCTTGTGTGGGTTAGTTAGTGTTCTAAGCAGGCTTCATGAACCCACTAACGACATCACACCTGACTGAGCCTGACACTGGCTCAAATTTTCTGCTAAATTTTCAGAAAGTGTTTTTAAAGTTAATTTATGCATATTTAAGTCTGCACTTTTTCCTAAAGGCCAAGATACTCAAAGAAATAAAGAGAAAGAGCTCAGAGATCTGGGGCCTGTCCAAGGCCAGAGCTTAGCGTTTACACCCTTGTGATTCTGGTCCACACAGGAGCCTCCTTCTATCCTCTGTCTGACCCGTCTGTGCGACTAGGCAGTGCTTCCAGAGCTTCTGTTTGGGAAGCACTGCCTTGTCCCCCCAAGACCGGCCTTTTCGTTCCTTGGAGGCGTATGTTCCAGCATCTCCGCCTCCAGGAAGCCATGCTTCTGCATTGGCTTGGCTGTTGTTGCCCACCTCGTCTATTTTTTCAAATTTTGCTGATTTACTGCCTTCTTCACTACTGTGTCTAGCCTTCCTCTAATAGACCATCCATGATGTGTCTTAAGTCGTATCCTCCGACATAGTAGCTAGGTGTGTGAAGCCGATTCAGGTGCCAGACTAGTTTTGGCTGCTCCCTTCACTGCTCAGCAAGCTGCCATTTTCAGGGTAATTACTGATAATTCTCCTTATCCCTCTTATCCCTTGTGCCTGATACTCCAATGCTATTTACATTGGAAGGGATGGCTCTCCCATTCTGCCTGCTTCCTTGAGTGGAGGCTCTGCAGAAGACATCATCCTAACTCAGCTTGTTTTTTACGGTCTCAAGATCCTTTAATTTCTAATGAGTTTGGGTTGGTGGTCAGAATAGCTTTATTTACTTAGCTGGATTGTGCCATGAACTGGGGTTGCCTACGCCAGATATGATCCAGACACTTACTCTGTATCCTGCAGGGTATGGCCTTTCTCCACAACAGCATTATTTCATCTCATGGAAGTCTCAAGTCCTCCAACTGTGTGGTGGATAGTCGATTTGTGCTCAAAATAACAGATTATGGTCTGGCTAGCTTCCGATCAACTGCTGAACCCGACGACAGCCATGCCCTCTACGCCAGTGAGATTGCTCCCTATGTCACCTCTCCCCCACATATCATTCCCTCCCCCACACCTCCTCTCACTGCCACCTACCTTTTATGCTACCCTTCAAGCCTTGGTCAGTTCCTCCCAGGGAGGATGTAAGAGATAGACCAGTAACCGTAACATGGGGATGAGCCCAGATGGAATCCAGGATGCCACTTGGGGAACCTAGCCAGCCTGTTCACTCTTTGCAGAGAAGCTGTGGACTGCTCCAGAACTGCTTAGTGGGAACCCCTTGCCAACCACAGCCATGCAGAAGGCAGACGTCTACAGCTTTGCCATCATTCTACAGGAAATAGCACTTCGAAGTGGTCCTTTTTACTTGGAAGGCCTGGACCTCAGTCCCAAAGGTGAGAGAGTCCGTTACTATGCATGGCCTCTTCTGCTAGGGGAACTTGAGTCTTCATCCAAACTTTCTGTCACCCTCAGAGATTGTCCAGAAGGTGCGAAATGGCCAGAGGCCATATTTCCGGCCAAGCATTGACCGGACACAACTGAATGAAGAGTTAGTTTTGCTGATGGAGAGATGCTGGGCCCAGGACCCAACAGAGCGTCCAGACTTTGGGCAAATCAAGGGCTTCATTCGGCGGTTTAACAAGTGAGAGGGCACCAAGGCTCAGAGGCTCCCAGGGACAGAAACCTTATCATTCTTAGTGAATGAGGCTAGTGTGCCCCAGGGGTGGGTTGCATAGGAAGCCTTGTTGGTCTGAGGACCCGGGGCAGGTGTGACATCCTGGCCTCCCTGCAGGGAGGGTGGTACCAGCATCCTGGACAACCTCTTGCTGCGCATGGAACAGTACGCCAATAACCTGGAAAAGCTGGTGGAGGAGCGCACACAGGCCTATCTGGAGGAGAAGCGCAAAGCTGAGGCTCTGCTGTACCAGATTCTGCCCCAGTAAGACCTTTGTCCTCCTTCTCCAAAAATTTCCTTTTGTTCTGTCTCATCTATCTTCTGAAAGTTTGTTTGCAACTCTGGGAACCCTATTATGTGATGTCTTGCCATAGTAAGCCCTCCTGGCTACAGGCTAAATGCTCTTCTTACTTTGTCTCCGAATGAGATATGCTGTCCAGCTTCCAGTCCCTCCTTCTTGGGGCACTGTTCTTCCCCACCTTTGTCTGGCAAGTTTATGTAGAACGATTTCAACTGGAACGGCTTAGCCCTACATGGGTCCCCTTACAACTTCCCGCCACTTGCGCACTCAAGTGTGCTCTAGGCTAGGTGGCATCTTCTCAGCCACTTTCCTTTTCTTCCACCAAAGCCGGCTTTCATTCTACAGCTTGGGTGTGCTGTAGCCGCATACCCCGCCCTCTCCTTCCCTCTCTTTCCTGGAGCTGGGCTGAAGGTATCCTCTTGCTTCCTAGTTCTGTGGCAGAGCAGTTAAAACGGGGAGAGACGGTTCAGGCAGAGGCGTTTGACAGTGTCACCATCTACTTCAGTGACATCGTGGGCTTCACAGCACTGTCAGCTGAGAGCACCCCCATGCAGGTAAGACCCATGAGCAGGTATGGGTGGCGCTGAGTCGCAGGGGCCTCACTGGACTAGTTTGCCCTAGAGTTCTTTTTGTCTTTCGGCTTGAAAATTATTAGGAACTTGGGCACAACTTTCAGAGCCTCTGCTTTCCCATCCTGTTAGGTGGTGACACTTCTTAATGACCTTTATACCTGCTTTGATGCCATAATCGACAACTTTGATGTCTACAAGGTGAGAGCTGGAGACCTCCTAAGACCCATTTGAATCCAGTTTCCTGAACTCCACAGACCATACCCACTCCACGGTCAGCGCTCCCAGCATCCTAGTGTTCTTTAGTGGGTGTGATTCTAGCTAACGTGGACACTGGCATAACACCCGTGGCTCCCAGGCTTCCCTTGATCAGTCACATGCTTTAGTCCCTCTCTCTCTGGGGTATTAGTAATAGACAACTGGCCTCTCGTTCAAGAACAGTCACAGAGGATGCGGGCACAGACTGACTATGGGGTGGGGATTGGGGGTAATACATGAATGCATGTCATAAAGCTCTTTGTTAAAGTCACTGAGTTGGCTTACTTGCCCTTGGGAGTAAATGTGCTGCATTTGAATATGGATTTTATAGCTAATTATGTGGCCTTAGGCAGGGTCAGGATTTCTCTGCACTTTGGTTGTTGCAGTAACGGCTTCCTTATATGCAAACTGACGGGCTGGTGAGATGCTTGGTGGGTAAAGGCAGCACGCCTGGTGACTTAGGCTGGATCCCTGGAATCTCTAGGATGGAAGGAGAGAACTGACACCCACAGGTGGTCCTCTGACCTCCGCACTGTGTGTGTGTGTGTGTGTGTGTGTGTGCGTGCGTGCGTGTGTGTGTGTGTGTGTGTGTGTGTGTGTGTGCATGCACAAATAAATGTGAGATTTTTCTAAGTTCCTAACACTGAATGTAGTTTATGGCAGATGATGTTGGGCAGTGATATCTGCCTGTCATCATGAGTTTAAGATCAGCCTTGGCTATACAATGAGATCCTATCTAAACACAAGTGAGGCTCTTCTAAAGCTTACTGGTGTTTCTCTAACAAAATTCCAATAAACCCTCTACTCAAATTCATCAGTTATTTTTATTTCCTCCTATTTATTTTATATGTCTCCCTCCCTCTCTGGAAAGTTCGGGACTCAAGCACTCAGCTTCCCCGTTGCCGATCTGTTCTACATCCCCAGTCTTATCTTATTTTTTTAAATTCACATCATTATATTCTGGACCATTTAAGAGTAAGTTTGAGATACAGCACCCCTTTATCCCTAATTGCTTAGTGTGGGCCCCTACAAACTTCACTGTGCACCGCAGGTTGGTACAGTTACCAGCGTCGAGAGCTGCTTTGGCTCTCTGACAGGATGTCTGGTCCATGCTACTGAGCATGCTTTACCTTCTTTGTGCCTCTGGGTTCTTTGGACTAGGACTGTAATCCTGTCCATTTGTTCAGCAAATGCCACTGAGGACTCACCAGGTGCTGGGGTGGTGAGGAGTTAAGTATCCCCCTGTCTGGCCTCCTCTTATCCCCAGATTCTCAGGGCCATGGCATGGAGTCCCTCATCTGTCTAATTAGTCATGGTCTCCCAGCTGTCAGGATGACTCCTGCTGTCCAACTTCCTTTCTCAGTCTCACAGATATAACTAGAGATGACCTCTTAAAACTAGTTTTATTATTTTATTTATACGTGTGTATCTGAGTATGTGCCACATGTGTGCAGTTGCCCATGAAGGCCACAAGAGGGTGACATATTCCCTGGAACTGGAGTTCCAGGGAGTCTGAGCTGCTAAGTGAGTGTTGGGAATTGAACTCAGGTCCTCTGGGAGCAGTCAGTGTTCTAACTACTGAGCCCACAGGTGACCTTTTAATCTTCCCTTTATACTAGGTGGAAACCATTGGGGATGCCTACATGGTGGTATCTGGCCTTCCGGGCCGAAATGGTCAGCGCCATGCACCAGAAATTGCTCGAATGGCCCTAGCGTTACTAGATGCCGTTTCTTCCTTCCGCATCCGTCATCGACCCCATGACCAGCTGAGGTTACGCATAGGCGTCCATACTGGTAAGGCCGATTCTCACCTGGCCCTAGTGTCTACTTTTCTGGATCTCTCCCAACCAGTTTGTTTTTTAGGGCCCGTCTGTGCTGGGGTTGTTGGCCTGAAGATGCCCCGGTACTGTCTTTTTGGAGACACAGTAAACACTGCTTCTCGAATGGAGTCTAATGGTCAAGGTGAGAACAACAGCTTTTAACTCCAAACTTGACCTGGGTCTGTCGTGCTCTTTTCTTTACAGAGTTCCTCCATATCTCTCTGTTGGATAGTTCTAAAGTGCCTCATTCTTGGGCATATGTTGATTCTTATAAATGTGCTCTGGGAGGATAGGGGCTTTCTGAAGGGTGACTGACTGGGTAAAGCACTCTCCAGCACTGACAATTCTCTTAGCTTTTTTTTGACTCTTCTTTCTCCCTCTGCTCCTGGTCTGCATCACCCTAGCTCTAAAGATCCATGTCTCCTCGACCACCAAGGATGCCCTGGATGAGCTAGGAAGCTTCCAGCTGGAGCTCCGTGGGGATGTGGAGATGAAGGTGACGGCAGGCCACGGGGGAGTGGATTATGGGAGGATGAAGGTAAGGGAAGAGAGGCACTAACAGGGAAGTGTCTGAACTATGTTCATTCCCCTGCCTCCAGGGAAAAGGAAAAATGAGAACTTACTGGCTCTTAGGAGAGCGAAAAGGACCTCCCGGACTCATGTAAGCCCCAAGCAGACAATCTCCTGCTGCTGGTACTTGGATGGGCAATGGTCATCGTGTCTCCACACAACAAAAACAGAAGTCATATGAGATGAAAAACATGCATACACACAACCCCCCTGCCTTATATGGAAGTCATGGCCCTCTGCAGCTCAACCTTGTACATATACCTGTCTCTCCCTGTCTTGGTCCTCTTCCTGCCTTCTGTAAATATCTGTATCTAGACCAGAATATTTTGTCCAAGTATAAAACAACAACAAATCATGGTGTCATTGTCTGGGGTCCAGGCCGTCCCAAGAGAAGAATACTGGGTGTGGACACAGTTACTCACAGAAGCAATGAATTAGCAGCTTCAGGATGAGAGTGCTTTATGTAAAACCCCTCATCAAGGACAGAGAATCATCTCGATCCAAACTACCTCTATAGTATAAACAGAAACAGATTCCAAATTCCATGTCTGCTTCCCTCCTCAGTTCTTAGACTGGAGTTGTTTTCTTCCTCTGCATCCCTGCTCTCCTCCCTGACAGGCAAGGGAAGAGATTACTCCCATTTTGTGGGGGCCGCTCTCCAGTTCGTAAGGCAGAGGCTGTCCCAGAGACAAGGGCACTGGCGTCGAGAAGCTGCAGTTCTTCCGGAATGGTGTATCCAGTGTCCTGATGTCACTGACACCCTGGAGGATTGCCAGGATCAGGACAGATGCCACCTTTCCCCAAGCCAGAACAGAAGAGCCTCTCCCACACCCCAGCACCTAGTCACCCCCACACACCGGTAGCCGTCCTGCTTGCTCTATCCAGAAGGTTTCAGGCTGTTCCCGGCGGTAATCATGAGGCTGTGAGGGAAGAGATACTAAGTAACTCCCGGCCCTTGGCGCTCTCTAAACTTCTGGGCTTGCTGCTTTTCCACTCCTGGGCAGAGCAGAGCTCTGTAAGCAAGGCAGGCTGGATCCTCACCTTTGTTGGGGCAGGAGGCCCTGCTCGTACCAACTCCACTCTGTAGTCATGGTGTGTTACTGACTCCTTCTCAAAGACCTTCCTTGTAGGCTCCTGCTCTGTCTGCACCTCTTTACTATGTGGCCATGGGAGAGGTCAAGGCCATTCCCAGTTCCTGTCCTCCCCCTTCCCCCTTCCAGGCTCTCACCAGATCTGGTGGTGCAGAAGCATCTCCAACATGGCTTCACGCTTCCCTGGGGGAAGACAGAAGAGGAATCTAGTCAAGAATGAGAAATGAGTTGAAAAAAGAAGGGGAATCATAGGGTTCGCCCTTATAGCCACCACAATCCACAATCCCACCAGGAAGTCCTGTCTCCCTTTTCTGTCTACTGGGCTCTTTCTGGTCCCGTCTCTCATGCTTCACACCTCGAAGTGGCTCACAGGGGTGTCTTGGGAGCTGGTATGAGTCTTTCTGGGTGGTGCTAGAGGACATGGGCGACTGAAGTTGCATGCTCAGCAGACCCTGGTGTCCGTGTCGGAAGAAGTAACTCTCAGAGCCATCTTGTAATGGTGGGATTTGATCCAGCTGGTTGGTGGCTCTCTGTGGACACCATGTTAAGTAACTATGAGTTCCCTTCTCATGCTGACTCTCATCAAACTATTGGCCTCCCTAGGAAACTGGGGTAAACCTTCAGGAAGAGAGAGAAGACCAAACCTTTGTACCTCTTCCTCCCAGTTGTAGAGGAGGCACTGGCCACGTGGCCGTGTTTTACAGAGAATTTCCTCAGATTCAACCTCTGGAGGTTTGCATGGCCCTCTTGCTCCAGGTTCTGAGACTTGTAGAGGCTCCCAGGAGTGTTGTGGCTTCCAGTGTAAGTGCTGACACCATGCATCATAATTAGGGAGCAGATCTATTGGGATGCATCTGAGCACTTGAGGAATGCAGGGGCCAGGCTTAGGACCAGGTCCAGGGTCAGCAGGTTCAGGTCCAGGGGCAAGAGCAGGTCCAGAGCCAGAAGAATCAGGTCCAGAGGCAGAATCAGGTCCAGAGACAAGACTAGGTCCAGAGGCAGGAACAGGCCCAGAGGTGGGACCTGAGCCCTGGCTAGGCTCAGAGCTCTGGCCAAGACCACAAGGGCCAGAGCCAGAGCTGTGAACAGAGCTATGACAAGGATAAGAAGAGGTAGGATCAGGGCTTGAGCCGAGGTCTGTGGTATAACAGGGATCCTGAGGAATATAAGAAACATAGAGGGGCTGAAAGCCAAACGCATGGCCTCTCTGATGGGATGCAGGGCAGGTTGCCTCGTAAAGACTGTCAGAGGAGGGCTCTGTAAGCACGGAATACTGAGCAGGAGCTCTTGCACATAACACAGGTTGAGCAGCAGGCCTATGACTGCTACCCGAAGAAGGAATGGGTTCTGAAGTCTCTAGTCCTTCAGAGCTGGGCTGTACGTCAAGAGATCTGAAAGAAACGAACACACCAAGGTCGTCAAAACTGCTTCAAAGTTAGTCCGTTGACCTTCCTTGTTCTTTGCGGCTCTTACCGGGACAAAGATTCCTCTGTAGACTCGGTGGTCTCCATTTTCAGACTTCACCTACCGGGTTGCCATAGAGACGGCAAACAACTCCTGGAGACTGCGCACAACTAGAGGTGGGCGGACCCGGGGGCGGGGGGGGGGTGGGGGGGGGCGCTGGCTGGTAGGAAAGATAAACAAACGCTCTGTAGGGGCGGAAGTCTTAGACTTGGTGCTCTCCAATAGTCCCGGCTCCAATCTGCCTCACCTGGGCTTTTAAGGTTCCACTAATCTGAACCTTCGCCTCCATGCCCAACTTGATTAGTTCCGACTAAGGTGACTATGGGGACACATTGGAGAAAAGCCAGGATGGCATCAATATGAATATGAACTCCCGTTTGGTTCATTCCCTAAGTTGGAAGAGCAGGTTTGTTTTTTGTTTTTTAAAGTTTAAGGATGAAAATATATGAAATAGGGTCTGAGAATGCAGCTCATTGGTAGGAGTGCTTGCCCAGCATACCCAAGGTCCTGGGTTCAGTCCTTATCACACACAGATAGAGATGCAGATAACAGCAAAATGGAAGAGAATATGGTCCAGTTGGCATGTCTCTATCTAGTCATCCAAGCAATTTCTACTGTTTTTTTTTTTTTTTCTAGTAGTTTGACCTAGAGGACCATTAGACACTAGCAGATTGGCACCCTATCTCCTTTAACCACTGACTGGGTCTTAGGATCTTTTATTCTGACCATGGTCAAGAGAGCCCAAAGCCTTGAATCAATTTTCTTCCACCTTTTTGGTATAAATTTGTACATATTTAAGACAGGGATGCAAAATTGAGGGAGAGTAAGTTTATTAGCACCACAGGATTCCTTTTCTTATTCTCTCCATCCAAGCATCCAGGCCTGTGGTCCTTGGCCAGCTGGCAGGTTTAGCCAGGTGGCCACTGTAGCTGTCGACCTCCGAGTACGTGAATGTGCAGGTGGTACACCGACTGTGCGCCCATCTTGCCATCATTAACCACTGAAACAGAGCTTGAAGTTAGGGATCAGGGTCACAGAGAGGTTTAAAGGAAAGATCACATGGAGAAATAGAGATTCATGGACAAAAGCCACTCACCAAGTCGATACCCATCTTTCAGACCCTCGGCCTGTGCTACCTTCTTGGCCACAAGGAGTAAGTGTCCTAGAAGCTAAGGGGAGAGGGCAGTGGCAGAGGTGGCTCTCCACGTAGGAGTCAAACCTCTAGCTGAATCCAGGGCTCCTCCCAGACAAGGTCCCGACCCTGTCCTCCTCACCTGCTGGTCGTCTTCTTCAGCCTGGCTGATTCGAGGAATGGGCTTCCTAGGAATGACCAGAAAGTGCACAGGAGCCTGAGGGGCTACATCACGGAACGCTAGGCACTGGGAGCAGTGACAGGTGAGAGATTGGTGTTACTTCATCAGGCCATCGGGTACTACTGCACCCATGACATTCACAAGGGGGTTGGGCCCTAAGGGGACCCCCACCTGCTGATCTTCATATAGAATGTCAGCTGGGAGGCTTCGGTCCAAAATCCGAGAGAAGATGGTTGGCGCTGCTCCAGGAGCTGCTTTCTGGGCCTTGGCCACTTCACTCCCATCCGTCACACCTGCATTTCCTCGGACCTGAGGATGGGGTCGGTGACCCCAAGGGAGAGAGCTGCCAGTAATTTTCCCACACACTCAGCAGGGGTTGGAAGAAGTTGGGCCCTGAGAGTGTTACTAACTTCATTCTTCTAAGAACCCATTAGTGCTTCCACTCCAGGGAAAAATTTCTGGATTTCAGAGCCTGAGCAGCAAATGGGCCAGATGGTGGACCCGGTTATAGAACACTCGGTAATTCCTACGTGGGATTTATGAGTGCAACTGATTCCTGAAATAGTGTCTAAGAAATCTAGCATCATACAGGTAAAAAGACCCAGAATGGCAGTTTCAAGAGTAAGGTCTCTATCTGGGTGTGGAGTTGTACATCTGTAATTCCAGCACCTAGGACAGGGAGGCAGGAGGCTCAGCTACACAGAAACTCTAGGCTGGTGTGGGATACATAAGACTCTGTCCCCAACAACAAAGCAAGCAGGACAACACTGAGGCCTCAGTTCCTATGCTACCCTTGAATACATCAGATGAATCCCCCTGAGAACTTCAAAGCACGGCTTGAATCCCATCCTAAGAGGGTTGAAGCTCTTTACTGTTTCCATGTATTTCTACTAAACGTCTTCTGATCTTTAAGCCTTGTTACTTGATATACTTTTAATATATCTGTCCTGACCCTCCCTGGCTGATCTCTCATTTGGGTGTCAAATCTTACTGTGCAGCTCTGCTGCTGTTGCTGTATGCAGGCCGAGCTGGCAAAGCCCTGGTAATTCTGCTGCCTCAGTCTCCCAAATGCCGGGATTATAGGAATGTGCCACCATGCTTGGCTTCTACACTGGATTTTTAGTTCCAGTCATGTGAATCAGCGGAGTTACATAAGAGTTCACCTAAGTGAACTAGGCTGTACCAGACGGAATAGGAGGAATATCCCAGTTTCCCCACCTGTTCGGAGACGGCTGAGTCAGTGTGTTACACAGAAGTGAAACAGTGGGGTAAATCAAATCGCTACTGCGTGTGGTAGTGCGTGGAAAATGAAGGCACAAAACTGGTGCACATTACAGGGCCAGAGGTCCGAGGAAGACAGCCGGCTAGCTCCCAGAAGGGAGCACTCACTTCCTGCAAGGGACACGGTTGAGGCAACCTGAAGCAGGCGCCCGGACAGCAGCACCAGCTTCATCTCAACCTAGATGCCCCCGGCTGTTCCGGGAAGCGGTCGCAGTCAGATCGCTTCTTTCGTGGGCTGGAGTCAGACCCGCCCTCTGCAGAGACCCTGAATTTGACCCTTGGTAGAGGCAGTGGCTCCGTGGGGATGAGTGCCGCACGTGCCGGACCCGGAACGCGCCAGTGCCTGCAAGATCCCTCGTCCCTCTGGCTGCTTCTCACCTGCGCCCCCCGGGACCCCGCGGCCGCCAGGGTTCTGTGCGCAGCGCGCAAACCCACGGCCAGCAGCACAGCAGCAGCCATCTTCCCGAGAGTGTCGCCTGCAGACGCAGTCCCATTGGCCATGGCCGGCTGGGGGGCGGGTCCCGTTGTGCGTCTCATTGGCTGCCTCTGCGAAAGCAGGGCCAATTTTTGTTTGGTAGCGTGAAAATTCTTTTCCTATTGGGTCCCTACGCAGTTTCACTCTGAGATACGTTCCCATTCCATTGGAAGGACTAAACCTGGAGGTGGGATATTTTCCTAATGGACTCAGGATCACCACCTTGACCAAGCGTAGGTTGTGGTTCCTGAGTGGGTGGGACTTACTCGTTCTCGGCCTGTCCCTATTAGCTCTGGCCCCAATTGGTGGGGGGGGAGAGGGCGGGGCCTCGCCACCTGAGGCACAAAAGGCTAAAAGTAGTGCAGATCCATCTCCGCATTGGACAGGAGGGCGGGATTCTGAAGACTTTCGGTGTTTATTGGCTCCTGAAGCCATATGGGCGGGGCTCAAGGTGAACTGAGACCTGGTCTTTTTTAATCTGTAGGTTAGGTACCTAGTCTTAACAATTTCAGCTTTTGGACCACTTCCAAAGATTTAAAGCATATTGTATTAAAATATCTTTTAATAATAGAAGTCAATTTATGTTCTTGCTCCCACTTACATCAGTTTTCAAGGCATTTTTTTTCTTAAACGGGTGAGGATGGATGCTATACATTACATTCTTTTCTCCACTTCATAAGTGGTATGTAGTGCCTTTATCTCTGTGCCCAGCATTTTCAGTGTGGCAGCTTTGATTGGATGCACTTTTTTTTTTTAAACAAAACTTGGGTGTGTGTGCGCCTGCCTGTGGGTTATGTGCATATAGATGCTATAAGGCATAGAATGTCCTGGAGCTGGAGTTACGGGCTATTAGGAGCCACCTGATGTAGGTGCTGGTAGCCGAATTCCAGTGCTCTCTAAGTTCAGTATATGCCCTTAACTGCTTAGCCATCTCTCCAGTCCTTAAAGATTTATATGTATATATGTGGGTGTATGTGAAGTACATGTAGGTTCCTGTAGAGGCCAGAAGAGGGAGCCAGAGATTCCTTAGAGCTGGAGTTACATCCAGGTAGTGTGAGCCTCCAGATGTAAACCAAGCTTCAGCCCTCTACAAGAGTAGTAAGCATTCAAACACTGAACCATCTCCTCATTTCCACTTCATGTTTTGAAATAACACAGTATTTCCCTTGAGCATCAGAGGCAGAAGGATCACTCATGATTTCCAGGCCAGTGTGGTCTACACAGCAAGACTCAGTCTCAAAAAACATTCGTATCCCCCCTAAATATTTACCACCTGGTGAGTTCTGGTCTGGTGCAAAAATTTAAGTTACTATTTTATCTTTAGAGGCTGTTTTGGTTTTGCACATGGCCGGATACATAAATGCTCAATAGTAGTTTGTTTGGTGTTTCACTGTTCTGAAGCTTTTTATATGTAGTAATAAATGGCATGCTTCTTGTTATGTTTTTCAAATTATTGTAGTTTATACACTTTGCAATGGCTACATAACTGTGTCCCCAGTGACCTAATCAAGTAACTCTTCTATTAACTGAATTAGTTTTATATAATTATCACAGCACATACAACCAATGTTGAGAAACTTCTGGAGTTAACACAATCTCTTTTACATTAGATATATTATTAGAAACTCTTCCTTCTTCAGAGGGTTGATATGTGATACAATTTTTACCCTGGGGTCCTAGCGATCTAGGCTGCATCCCTTTCTTTGCAAAGACAAGTGACCTTTCTAAATATGAGGAAATGTAGGGTCACCTTGCCCTTGAACTCTAGATGTGAGACTTGAAAGCTGCCCCTGAGAAGGGCAGGAAATAAGTCGGCTGGGATGAGAAGAGGGTGGAGATCTGATGAGAGCTAAGTCTGGAGCTGAATATTTCTTTGGATTTTGACACAGAGCTATTTTGTAGATCTAGCAAAGAAGGAACCTAGCATCAGAAAGCGCACCTGTGTCAAGACTGCCCTGTGGTCATAAAATCACCTATGGAGCTCCGTCACTCCCTGACATTCACGATTTGACCCTGACTCAAACCTGGCCCTGCTCTTGACTCCCTATTCCAAACACGCGCCATCACCTGCAGCTGCTGTCTCTGCAGTCTGCATGCTCTGCTGGCCCTGTGGGCCCCGTGCTGCACTGCATGCCACACTCCTGCTCCTGGACCACAAGACCCCTCACCCCTTTGATGCTCCCATCCCCTGGCAGTTGTTCCCAGGCATCGCCTTTCTCCATCTGAGACATTTTCTTAATTCACTTCTTCAGGCTCAAGTCTTTCTTTTCTCACTATCCTGACAGCATCCAGCATGCATCCACTAACCTAAACACTTTTCTTCTCTAACCAGATTCTCACTTCCAACCACACGAATCCCAGACTCTGCACTTGTCCCATTTCCTCTGATTCCCTACATTAGCATTCCCCACCACTCACTTTTCTTGTCCAGTCTCCCACTGTCCACTAATCCATCCACTAGTTCCCTTTCACAGGGAATGTAGACGCCATCAGAAGGGAACTTCTAGGAGTTCCTCCTCCCTGCAGCTCACACTTCCTTCTGTGTTTTGAGAACTGAAGTTTCCCTTCATCAGAGCATGTGCCTGATTCATCAGATCTTGTCTCACCAAGCTTCTCTCCTCTCCTCTGCATCCTTCAGGATCCTTTGTATATGGGCCTCTTCTCCTGTTCCTTCTTAAAAAGTCACTACCTTGATCTACAGCCCACTCTGGGTGTTGTCTGATTTCTTTCCTCTACTTCTTACCCAACCTCCTTGAAGAGATTCCTTCAAATTCATGAATATTTGGAGTTTCCCTCCACCATGGCAGTGTGAAACTGCTGCCCAAAGTCTCCAAAGACCTACTAATTTCAATGTCTTTGCCTCAGAGAACCCCAGCTATGACAGAAACCACTGCCTAGTCTATTCTTCACTCTTCTTTTGGCTCTCTTGAAGCCAGTCTCCCGGTGTCAAGGCCAAGAGCTTGAACGTAGCCATGTAGAGGAAGACGGCTGGAGTCAGCCTTCATTCTGCTCGGTGTTGTCTCTTGTCTGTAGTTAGAGCTGACTGTAAATTGAGTCTTGACACTACCTGTTCCATATAGAGCCAGGTCAAATTCTATTGGCTTCCACTTTATTGTTGATCTTGGCCAGGCTCAGTAAGGCCTGTGCCAGTTCTTGACGGTGTTTGTCCCTAGAGGAGGGAAGAGCAGAGGTGAAAGGGTCAGGTGTGGGGGGTCAGATGTAGGGGCGGGATGGATGTCCCTTGGGCCAGGGAGTACAAGGGATCTAGGGTGGGAACTGGGGTGGCCAGAGACACCCTGGCATCAGGAAGGCCTCAAGGTAGAGTTGGTGAGGATGACATCTTGAAGGGCAGGTATCTCTGCAAAAGGCACATAGTCTGCTCCTGGAGATGGGAAGCAGTACAGACATGGGGTGTGGGGTGGGCTGGGGATGTAAGACCTGGAGAGGATGGTGAAGAGGATGGGAGTGCCTTTTTGCCTAGCCTTCTGCTTACAGATGCTGGCTGGCATGGTCCCTTGTCCCAAGTTGTTCCCTCACCATAAGGTCTCTTTCCTCGTCGCCTGGTGTCCTCGGTCTCAAAGAACGTCTCGTGTTCCTCCCAGCGCCGGTCACAGGCCGCACAGAGGAAATTAGACTCAAAAGAGCTGCAGTAACAGCCTAGGGTAAAAGAGCACCCAAGAGGAATATAAGGAATTATGGCACCTCACCTCTTCCTTACCACACACCTGTTTTCAACCTAGATCCCCTTCTCCCCACCCAAACACCCTTTTGCACTAGAGTTACCACGGTGCCTGCAGGGATGAGCTCCGGTGGCTGCGTGTTCCTCGTGAGTGTGTTTACAGCGACATTGAGCCCTCCAGGCCCTGGGGTCAAAGGTGGTCCGTTTCTTGAGCCAGAACTCACCCACCTCCTCTGGGCGTGACGGGATAAAACAGAACATGAGGCACCTGCACTGGCTCACACTGCAGGGCACTGACAGATCTTGGAGAACGGAGATGGTAGAGCATTAGGAGTCAGCGCTGGGAAGGTCCTGACCTTCCTATGCGCCTCTCTCCCTGATTCACATTTATCTCTCTGTCTCTCCCTTCAAGGGATCAGAACACAGTAGCCCCTCCATATTCAACAAGAGTCTGGTAATTTCCTTCTTACCTGAGATGATCTGGTGTTCTCTCAACAAATGTCCACAAAAGCACTTGGACTCATCTCCTATCCGGAAACAGTCCCATAAGTAATGTGGGCAGCGCCAGCCAATGTAGATACCTACATATGGAGGGAGTAATAGGAAAGACTGAAAAAGGAAAAAAATCCTAAACTCCTTACAAGTAAGTGTTCAGACGGATCCACTGGAGTCGGGGTTGGGAACTCACCACCTTACCCTGCTCACCTCCGACTCTTAGATTTTTTTTCTCCTTTCTCTTTTTCTTTCTTATTTTTTTTTAATTTAAATTTTCTTATCTCAGAGAATCACTGGTCCCCTTCCCATCCCGGGATCCACTCACTCTCTGCCAGCCTATGAGGGATAGCTGAAGGTGGGCTTCAGTCTTGGAGCAGGGACCTTATAGAAAACCTTGAAGGCAAACACCCGGCCTCTGTGACCACAGGGTGTCTTACCTCCTCCCCTCTCCATGCCAGAGTCCAACCTTTCTGAAGTGTCGACGGTGAGCAAGAGATAAGCTAACTGGCCAAGAGGATAGTAGGTGATGGGAACTGGGTCATGAGGAGAATTGCTAGTGAAGGACCCTGGAGAAAGGCTGGAAGTTGGCTGGATCTGGTGTGAAGAGGGAGGATGCCTGCTCCCTCACTGGCCAGGTTGATAGCTCTGCAATGCCTCTGTGCTCTACTGTTATGTAACTAACACCATCTATGATTCTGAGAAGGGTGGCTGATGGCTCTCCAGAGATCAGGAGAAGTGGGCCTGTCAGAAGTCATGACTGGAAGACCAAAATAATCTAAGTTGTGAGGAATGGAAAGGGCATCTGGAAAGGAAAGGGAGGCCAGTATCCCTGAATGTGGGCACTAACAGGCAGTTCCAAGACCCTGGTTTTAGCAGTGGGAGTTGAAAGGATTCAGCTTTGCAGCAAGTCCTATCACAAGTCAAGGAGAGGGCTAGGCAAAGGTGACAGGAAAGCTGGACAGCCTCCTGCTTTTTCATGAGAGCGGAGCCTGTCCCAAATTCTAGTCCAGACTCTAATCCGAGTTTCCCTGGGGACCTGTAACTATAGAATCTTGCCTATTTTGGAGGTCTCAGTGGAAATGGCACCTCTTCTAAACATTGTCCCTAGTTTCCCCACAAGGGAAGGTCTATATTTTCATCTATATTGCTAATCCCGCCATGAAAAAGATGTCAGAGAGTATAGACCTCCTGGCTGACTGACTGACCAAATTCCTACTGTGGCGTAA
The DNA here is from genome assembly GCA_030674055.1 of Rhabdomys pumilio. Lineage (NCBI taxonomy): Eukaryota > Metazoa > Chordata > Mammalia > Rodentia > Muridae > Rhabdomys > Rhabdomys pumilio. The sequence continues at coordinate 95,825,095 of JANHMN010000004.1, read as the reverse complement.
TCCCCAATTCTGTGCCTCAGCCCAGGAGGTCTTATCTTACCCATAGGTTCTAAACCTGCTCGGGTGTGTCTTTTGGCTTGGCTGCTTTTGAATTGATGCAGCCTGTCCACAGTGCCAGGACCCTGCTGTACCCGGAATGTTCGGCTGAGAGCACAGAGAGCAAAGGTCACAATGGGTGGGACAGACCCAGGACTCCACCAGAGAGATTCTGAACAAAAGCTAAACCTAGTGGCTGAGTGAGTGATGTGCATGCATGAGCCTGAGTCCACCCAAAGCTCAAAGCTTGGCCAGTCTAAGCATGAATGTGGAAATCAGTATCTAGCATTCAGATGAAGAGTATGAATAGAGGCTAGAGAGAATCCCTCAGATCCCACCCATCCGTCCCATCCCATCCTGCCCCATTATATTCTATGCCCTTAAAGTGGGGAAGCTGGGATCTGGCTCTGGGTTCCATTTTCTGGTTCTAAACTCTCTTCTGGTTAGAAGCGGACTAGGCAGGCAGATGAGGCTACTGTGGATGCCTTCCTGACTCTGTACAACTGTGTAGCTAAGCCTCTATATCACCTCTTGATTTCTAGAAGGTTTTCATCATCCATACAGCTGTCTTTTCATGAAGGATGCTCCCACCCGAGCCACCTTCTGGGCTTCAGACCCACAGGGTCATCTGTCTGTTACATTCTCGCCAGCATTTTTCATTAAACACCCAGTTTTCACCTCAAACCCCCATCTCCAGCTTGTGACCTCAGCTCACTAGGTTTGTGTGTGCCCCACATCTGCTGTTTCAGGCACTCGGTTCCTTCAGTCAGACCTTTAAGCCAAGTTTTACTCCAGGTATTTAACCTTTCTTAACTTATTATTCTGCACATCCAACCGTCCAGCCATTAGCTTTACCTTATTAGTGTCTTGTGAGCCTCCTGTTCTACCTGTCTCTACCGTCACCCAGCAATGTCCTTGATTATCACTGGTATTTCAGTGTGGTCTTCCTGTGTCCAGTCTTGCCGTCTCCAGTCTATTCTACTGCCAGAGTGGTCATTTAAAAGCACAAATATGTATGTTGTAGTCCTATTCAAAATATTTTGGTGATTCTCAGGTGCCCTTGGGATGTGACAGTGACTCATCACATGGGCACACAGATGTCTGAGAAGTTCTGTATCTCCAGAGCTGAGCTAGGGTTCCCCCAACATTCTTACACCAGGCAAAACACTACAGCCTTCTAAGATTTCTTGTCTCGTCAAATCTTTTTGGTTTACTTAAATTTTTATTTTGATAGGCTCTTTTTGTTATGCCATCCAGGTTGGTCTGGAACTCACCATATAGACAGTGACAGTCTCAAAGGTGTAATCCTCCTGGCTCAGCCTTTCAAGTGCTGGGATCACAGTTGTGTGTGAGCACACCCAGCTGGACTGTCTCTCCTCCTCTTCTTACAGATAATAACTCTGGGACTCTTTCCTTCCAATGCTTAGTAGTCTAGCACCAAAAATGGGTCCCTCTTTTCTCTATCCCTGCAGTACCCTGAGCATAGCAATTTTTTAGCCTAAATCATAATTGGCATTGCTTATTAGAGTGCAAATTATTTGAGGGATCTTTGTTTTGCTATATATTTTTTTTTGAGACAGGGTCTCACTGTGCAATTGAGGGACAGTTTTATCCTCGAGGCCTTTCTTGTCCCACTGCTTGCACAACTAAAACTCAGTGCTTAGATATAGTTGGTGCAAAATAACTTTGGAAAGAACTTAGGAGGAGCTCACATTTCACATTTCTCTGCACATCACACATTCTTAGGGAGTCTTGAATCAAGATCTTCAACATCAGAAGGATACAGACCTCAGATAGTTTAGTGTAGGATTAAGTGCACAAACCATTTGTTTAGGCAGGGAAACAGACGTTTAAAACAAAGAAGAAAGAGAGAACTCCTAAGGAGTAAGGAGTGGACAGAAGGCTCTAAAAAGGGGACTGGACAGAACTTGAATTTGAAAAAAAAAAAGTAACAGTAATAGACGTTAACTAAACAGAGATTTCACTGTTAGTGGAGACGCAGAAACAAATGAGACTTTAAAAATAATAGAGATGAAGGGAAGAGGGTCCATGCCTGGAGGTGTGGGTAATAAGATACATAAAGGATGATAAGGATATAGGATGTTCTAATTGTCTTTGTATCTTAGTCTTGTTGACATATTTTATAACCTTGAGCGGAAGTAGAAGGCTCAAGCAAATATAGTACTATTTATTGGATTCATCCCGGAAGTCCAGAATCATAGAGGATCAGAGTGAGATCAAGTCTCCTTCTAGATCCTGAAACCCAGTAACACAGGGAGACATGTTCACACATAGTGTGCCCCGTGGTTACATAGCTCATCTGCACACCCATTACAGAGATGCTGCTTCTACTCACAGGACTATCAGGAGTTCTCCTTGGACTAGGGATATAGCTCAGTGGGCAGTGTGCTTGTTTAGCACACCCCAAACCCCAGCACCATGTCAAGCCAGCTGTGGTGGCACACATGTGTAATCCCCACGCTCAGGAGGAAGGAGGAGGAAGATCAGAAGTTCAAGGTTATTCTTAAAGGTCATAGTTGACTATACACAAAGTTTGAACAGGAAGAGCTCCTCAAGTGTTTTGAGTACTCTGATGCTCATGGATTTGGCATGGAGAAATGACAGTCTTTAGTGGAATAAAGGGACCAAAATCTTTTGACATATTCATATGGGACAAGGCTCCTAGAAACTGTCCAAGGTCCTGGGACCTTAGGATTGCTCTGATATAGACTATCAGGGTGCTGTATCTGGGGCTGGCCCCCGATTCTTCTGTTGGAACAACTTTAATTACTTTAGTACATCTTTCTATTGTTACTTGGACCTCATATGAAATCTCCACTTTTTTCAGGATAGCCTACCTGCTCCCCTTCCAGATTCCAGGCAGGTGGCATGGCCATTTCTACATTGAAGAGGCAGGTTCCCAAATCTGTTGGATTGGAAGCTGTCCATGGGCCTCTTACAGGCCTCTGGAAGGCCACCTGGGCTCACCTGTCTGAATGGCCTTCAGGGCTGAATTCTTCTCCCATTGGAAAAGATTGTTCACCTGATCATCAAATTGCTCTCTGTGCACTGCCTTAGCCATTTCCACCAGCTCTGCCCGCTTAGCAGGGACCACTGGGCGGCTTGTAACACCTGGGAAGGGAGGGGCTGAGTAACCAGAGGGGAGAGAAAGGGCCTTAAGACTAAGAGGAGTCATATGCAAGAGTAACCCAGTCCCCCACTTCTGGGTAAGTCAAGGGTAGTGCAGAAACCACAGGAACAGGGAAGAGGTAGGGACAGTTACCACCAGTTCTTTTCTCCTTCTTCTTCCTTGCACGAAGCTCAGGCTTGGCTGCAGTGATCTTACTAGTACCCACTGTCAGCTCCTCTTCTGCTTCCTCCTGCTTTGTAGATGTGTCTTCCTTGGCCTGGGTTGAAGGCTCTAAAAAGGAGTTCTGTGGAAAGTGCTCAGATTCAGGGACCTGGGTCTGTGGGACTTTATCAGAGGTAAGCTCATGGGAGGACTCAGAGATACCGGTTGTCGGTGAGACCTCAAGAGGTTCTTTTTGGATTTCAGAGATGGGATTCTCATACTCAGGGATATTGGTTGTTGGTGAGACCTCAAGAGGTTCTTTTTGGATTTCAGAGATAGGATTCTTATACTCAGGGACATTGGTCATTGGTGAGACCTCAAGAGGTTCTTTTTGGATTTCAGAGATAGGATTCTTATACTCAGGGATATCGGTTGTTGGTGAGAGCTGAAGAGGTTCTTCTTGGACTTCAGAGATAAGATTATCATACAAAAACTCGTCCAAAGGAATCTCAGCGATGGCTCTTTCTAGAGAAGTCACAGACTGAGGAGACACTTGGGGTGGTGGGGAAAGAAGCTGAGGGATACCGGACTTTAAAGGAGTTTCAGAGACAGGAGGATTCTGGAGGTCCTCAGAGTCCTTGGTGTCAGGATCCAGGGAAGGAGATGTTTCAAAACGGACTTCTGGAGGCTGGAAATATTTTTTCGAGCTGGAGAGCGGCAAGGGAGTTTCATGGGCAGTGGCCTCGTCCAAGTCTTCAGCATGGGGGTCCTTTAAAGATGGGTGTTCCTTTGCATCCTTAGTGGCCCTCAGGCCTTCTGTGGTCTTATTTGCTTCCATCTAGTGGCAGAATAAGGTACAAGCTCCATTAGGCTGAGGCTGGAGGGTCTGAAAGTCAAGGCAGACCCCCAGGGTTCACAGATGGTACAGGATAAGGAAAAAAATTATTAGTGCACCTAAGACATTAGAAGAAAGAAAGAAGTTGTCTGAGTTCAGGGTGCAGTGCCAGGAGGGTCTCTCATATTCAGCCCCCCACCCTAGGGCATACTATTGTAGGTTGGCAGGGAGCTGCAGTTTAAAGATGGAGCAACAGAAGCCGTCAGAATCTCATCAGTAGATGGTAGCAGAGGACCATGCCCCAGGAGGGAGCCCCAACACAGCTCCTTTGCTAGTCCAAGTGCAGTGTGGGACATGTCTTAAGACCCTGGTGTTGTAGTTCTGGAGTGTCCGAATGGGGTTGGCTTCGAAGAGCACAGGAAAATGCCACACTACACATAGCTTTGTCCAGGGATACCAGCCTCCTCCCTTAATTTCACTTATGTTCAAGGCTTCAACTACTTCCAGCTGTGTGCTGTGTCCACTTGTGATCCCCCCTACCTCTCTCCCCCCTCTCTTTCTTTGGAAGGCCTTATAGCCCAGGCTAGGTTTCTATGTAGCTCTTTCTGAATGCCTCATAGGACTTCTGCTTCAGCCTTGTGAGGACGGGGTTATAAAGGTGCAGCATCATGCCTGGCTACCTCTGGCTTCTAAATCTGCATCTTGAACTCAGATCTCGTCATTCCCTTGTGCTTTAGGTGAGCCATGCTAGGGGAAGTCCCCACAGGCTTCAAACCTGGAGATACATGTATTACTCTAGTCTTATGTAGTCCCATCTGCAACTAGGACCACTCCTAATCTTTCAAACACTCCCCAAGTCAGTCTCTCTCTCTCTCTCTTTCTCTCTCTCTCTCTCTCTCTCTCTCTCTCTCTCTCTCTCTCTCTTCCCTTCAATGTGTCCATGTTCTCATTCTCTTCTGCCTGGTTGTATAGTACCATTGACTCTCCACTACCACCCCAGTATATCCACCCACTCAACCTTTCATTTATGACACATTTTATAAACAGCCCAAACTAACACTTTACTCAGGCACCATGTATGCATTGGGACCAGATGAGCTTGGGAGAGAGGCGATGTAACACACAGGGACAGAATGAATGGCTTATCTCCAGGATGCTGTGGAAAGGGAGGATGCTGAGTTTACCCTAGAAAGATCCAAGAGGGATGCTCGCTTTCCTCCTTCAGCAAGATCTTTTGAACACACAAAACCTTCTGAACCAGCTTAGTGGATTACATCCAAATTTCTTGGCCCTGACAGGCAAGGTCTGTTGTTACTGCCTCAGACCCCTTTGGGGTGTTAAGGGATGAACTGAGGGCCTTTCTATGCCGGCAAGTGCTCTATCATGAAACTACACCAAAAACAACAAAACAAAACAAAACAAAACAAAACAAAACACCTTAGTTTTTTGAGACAGGGTCTCACTATACAGCCCTGGCTGGCCTACAATTTGGACCAAGCTGGCAATAATTCTCCTGCCCCTGCTTTCCAAGTACTGGGATATACAGGCCACTTGGGCTTCCAAAACAGACTCTGTCATCTGTGTAAGTCTATCATCATTTGTAAGTGCTGCTTGAGGAATCTTGTGTCTCACTGACCTGCAGTTTCCCCGTGCTTCAGAGACAGCAGCAGGTACCTTACGATCCTGCATCTTAAGCTCATTAGAGCGATCTCTCAGTAGAAGACTTGGGTTTAATCCCCAACATCCACATGGTACCTCATGACTGGCTGTAATTCTAGTCCCAAGGGCTCTGACCTTCTCTTCCAGCCTCCACAGACACTGTACACATGGTGTACAAATATACACGTGGGCAAACACACCCATACACATAAAATAAGATTAAAGGTTTTTTAAAAAAGTAATTACTTTCACCGTAGTCTTTCTAAAGGGCAAATCAGAAAAAGGGTAGAGGGAGGATGATGGGAAAGTGAGTAAGAACTGGACAAAAAGTAGAGGATGTGTGGGGAGGGACAGAAGGCGTTAGGAAAAGGAGCAGAGTAAAGGAATGGGGTGGAGGGCTGTTTGAAAAACTACATACCTCTGGGCTTAGGCTTGGTGGTTCCAAGTCCTTAGGTCAGGATCTTTACCTGGGTTGGTGGGGGAAGTATTGATTCTGACCTAGGGAATGGTTTTGCTGTTGATAAGCCGGGTTGTAGGTGCTAAGAGAGAGGCCTTGTTAAGTTTGTTTGGGAAGACTTGGGCATCTGTAAACCTTAGCAAAGGAACTCGGCCCCAGTTGATTAAGGGCAGTAAAGGGAAGGAACAAAAGAGGTCCAGGGCCAATGAAGGATGTGCTCTAGAACCCAGGGCAGGCTTCGATCACCAGGGCAACAGGAATGCCAAGTAGTCTCCAGGGCAACAGAGGGCAACAGAAGTCTTCTGGTCATCTGCGTGGGTGACGTTTCCTGAGAGGGCTGCTTTAGTTGGGATCAGAGTTGAGTGAGTCTCTCTGTAGGCTGTGCAAACATAGGAATGGGAGGAACATGGCCCTAGAGGAGCCTGGTTTTGTGAGTTTCTGGAAGGTTCCTGTACCATGTGTGAGCGGCGTTCACCCGGAGTTGTGGACCTGAGAGGTCACCCCAGCTGGGTGGTTAGGGTCAGACAGGCTCTCAGGTAGGCAGCGCAGCAGGCTTCAGTTAGAGGCCAATAGAATTGGGTAGGGGCGGGCTTTGCTGAGAGGGACCAATCGCACGGGGCGCGGGGCGGAGCGCCAGGCGAGCGTCATGCCGAGGCCGCCGCGGGGCCTGCTTATCGCCGGTTCAACGCAGCCCGGAGTCGCCCAGGCCTGAACTCCTCCCCAGATCCCGGCCCCGGCCCCGAGCCCTCGAGGACGCCAGAGGCCACCCCCCGGGGGTGGGGAGCGGAGCCGCGGGTCAGCTCTACGAGCGTCCCGAGCTGGCCTGGCCGGCCCCGCCCCCGCCCCGGGCCATGGCCCAGCCCTTGTCCCGGCCCCTCGTCCTATCTCAATCTCAGCCTTGGCCTCCGGCCACGCCCTCGCCCCGCTTCCCAAACCTGTCCAGGCCCCGGCCACTGTCCCAGCGAATGCCCAAGTCCAGGTCCCCGCTCCAACCCCGGTCCCTGCCCCCAGCCTGGCCGCTCTCTCCGCCTCGGCCCTTGTTCCACCCCTTGTCACAATTTCCAGCTCAGCATCTGACCCTGTCCCATTCCCAGCGTTTGCTTAAGCCCCTGGCCCAGCCCCAGCCCTTGCTTCAATCTCCATCACACTCACTCCTTCCATCACACCTCCTGCCCTTGTTTGAGCCCCGGTGCTCAGTTCAGCACCACCCAATAGCTCAGTCTTTGCCCACATCTCTGTGTTTGCCCAAGTCTCTTCCACTGGGCCCTCGCCTCTTTCATACTCTGCCCCTCTCCCAGCCTCGACTCAGGTCTGGGCTCCAGCTGCCGCCAGCCCTATTGCTGCTGTTGCTGTTTTCTGTCCTTGGTCCAGGGGCTGGTGAGTGCAGAAGCGGAAAAGACTGAGACAGGATGGGGCTCCAGGGAGGGGTGGCTTGGAAAGAGTCAGGAGAGGTGGGACTTAGTGAGCTCGGTCACTGGGGAAGAAGTGGGGGGGGGGGCGCAGGATAAGGATGAGAAGGGGGCTTACACAAGAGATGGATTGGCAGCCCTTCAAGAGTGGGTGAGACAGAGGCTCTCAGGTAGTTCAGCAGGTGACTAACAGTCCTCAAGAGACTGGGAGATCTTTCTTGGTGTCTATCTTGAGTCTGGCTTTCCCGGAGAAGTCTTGGGGGCTTTGCTCCTTTCGTTTCCAAAGTTTTATGGAGATGACATAGTCTCACTGTAGAAGCTTCTATTGTAGCCTGAGATATGGAGACATTGTAGCCTAGACCTTTGAGGTAACAAACACATTTTTAAAAAAGGGCTAAAAAGCAGTTTTGAAGATAATATATTGCATTAAATAGATGGACATGGGCTATTTGTTATTATAATGAGCTTTCTTCTTGTGCTGGGTCTTTCTTCAAACAAGCATCACTGGGCTATGGATAGTTCTTGATACTTTTAAAGTATGACTTAACCTCAGCACACTTCTACAGATGGGGAAACTGAGGCGCAGCGAGGGAGCAGTTTGTTCCAAGTTGTATTATACATAAATGGCAATAGTGGGGCTAGAAAAAAGGTTTCCTAGTTCCTGTGACATACTGGTTGTCTCCCTCCTCTTCCTCTGACTACAACACCCGACTGAAGTAACCCTCCATTGGCCCAAGGCATAATCTTTCATAAACTGTTTGTCATTTGCTAGGTGCCAACTTGCATGCATCATCTAGTCCAAGAAACACCTTAGTTAGTTAGTAGAGTGGTCCAGCCCCTTAATGGTTGGAATGTGAGAAGCAGAGAGAGTTCTAGCCTAAGGGGCAGAGATGGCCCCATCATGGAATGGCTAGTGTTCATGGCCTCAGCCTCAAGCCACCTTTGCTGAGTGGCTCTGTAGCGAGAGTGGAGATTGTCTCAACAGTCTTTGGCAATAACAGCTAGCTGCAGCTGTGGGTAAAGGAGGGTTTCAGTGATCTCAGTGGGCCTGCTCAGTGTACAGTCTATCAGTGCCACCCTAGGGCTACAGTTCTGCCGAGATTGTGTGGGTACCATGTACTTGTGTGTATAACAGGGACCTGGGAATGGTGCATGTGTGCCATGTATATTCATGTTTGCAACATGCATTTTATCTGAATGTATACATGAGCTGATATGTCTTTGGGGTGCGTATATTACTGTGTGAGGGTGTATGGCCCACACACTTCTCAGCTTGGCCTGCTCCTCTTATGAATACATCACCAAAGTGCTACTTTTAGAAGCAGGCAATTCCTAGACTTGAAGGAAGCGTTAGGGGTGTATGTGTGATATTTGTGTGAATGTTCACATCCATGTGTGTGTTTGCTGAGGCTAGAGGATTCTTTGTTCCCTGGAGTCTATCTCTGATTGAACCTGAAGCTCCTATTACCCACCTGCCTTTATTGCACATGCACAGGAATGAATGGTCATGCTAGGCTCCCTCCTGCTCCCTCTTCCTCCTCTTCTTCCCCCTTCTCCTTTTCCTCTTCCTGCTCCCTCTTCTTCCTCCTCCTTTTCTTCCTCCTCTTCCTTCTCATCCATCCTCCTTCTTCCCCCTTCCTCCTCCCTCTTTTTCCTCCTCTTTCTCCTCCCTCCTCCTCCTCCTTCAAATGTGGGCATTGGGGATTTCAACTCAGGTTCTCATACCTACATAGCAAATATTCCTACCTACTGATCATCTTCTTAGACCTTGAGAGCATCTTATTCATTGTCCACCCAGTCTTCTGGAAGGGAAGACTCAGGATGGAGGGGTAGCCGTTCATTGTTGACTATAGTGCAGGATCAACACTTGCAGAAGCAGCTGGCAATTCGCTTTTGGTTTTGATGAGGAGAGTTAGGTGGAGGAGAAGCACCTTCATGTTCTTGTACAAGGGACATCAGGACAAGCTCATTTAGACTTGGATAGACATGCTTTCTCTGGGACATGGTTCTGGTAGGCCCTGTTAAGATTCCAAATCAAAGCATAAGGTGGATAGGGCTGTTTCCTAAGGCTCCACCCTGCCTCCAACTCCTTCTACATCACCCCCATAGCTCCAAACTGCTACTTACTCCTTTTCCAACAAATACATCCTGTGACTCCCATAGCCCCTGACTTTGTTGAGGTTGGCTTAGGCAGGTCCAGATTCTCCAGGCCAAGGAAGCGCTTTGTGCTTGTCTGGTGCTAGCTTTAGGAGGAGCATCCCTTCCTAACCCCAGCAGAGGGCGCTCCAGAGCTCGTATTTTCTATAACAATAGTATTCAAGGCTATTCGGTGTTGGGCTTGTGGGTCCCAGTTGTGAGAGGCAGGATTCCTAGGAAGCTGCCTTCTCCATTAGTTAGTCCGCTGCCCTTCATCTGCCTTGAGTACCTCCCCACTTTTCTGAGTGCAGTTCCGAGCCTCTCTGCACCCTGGGCAGTGCTCAGCTTTCAGGGTGGTACTTTTTCTTACTGAAATTGATTGTCTGGTCTGAACAACAGTCTAGTCCTTTGGTGCTGTCATGGCCTTTGAGCCATTCTGGCCAATGGCTTCCGCTCATTTAAGTCCTCGCCTCTTGAGTGTACCTCTTTAGGTTGCCCCAGTTTAGTGGGCCAACCTACTCTCCTTCAGCACCACCTTTTTCCTGATACCCCCATCTCTGTTACTTTAAATACCTTGTTTTGGGGGTCATTGCTCCCATCTCCAGAGGTAGAGATCGTCAGATTAGGTGAGCCTTCTGGGTGTTTCCTGTGTAGCTGAGGACCCTCCCTCCAACCTCTACTCTGTCTTGAAGAAGCTTGAATTTCTCTAGCTTTTTACCTGTTCAGAGACATATTCCTGGGCTTCTTTGGAACTGTTCTGAAGAAGGGAGAGGGAAGAGGGGGACTAAGAGGGAGAGGGGGAGAGGAAGAGAAGAGAGAGGAAAAAGAGAGAGAGAAAGAGAAGGAGCACGAGTGAGCGCTGTATGTGGGGACAGTTTGTCTGCATTTTGGAGCCACTGTCTCCTATCATCTGAGCTATGGATTACCATTCCCATGTACTTGTCTGGCTAGGGCCTTTCCCACCCACCCTGACTCTGCTCCTGACAGCAGTGACCAGGGATCAACATTTCAGATAACTACCTCCTCCCCACCCCCAACCCCGCCTACTCCAAATAGTCCCAAGTGATTTAGGATGCCACTGGGTCACTGAATGACTGCTTTCCAGGACCTCCCTCTGGGAGAATATCCCTAGCTACTCATTTTGACTCTAGAGTCTGATCACTCTCCTTTCTTGGGCACTGCCATGGTGGCCTGCCAGCCCCTGTTCTTGACTCTGCCACCCAAGCAGCTCCCTTGCAGCCTCACCACACCTCCCCTCCCCTCTTCTGCCCGGAGCTGGTATACAGACAGCTCTTGTGAAGCTTCTGAGAAGTTTTACTGCTCCTAACCACTGGGGAATAGAAAAGGGCAGAAAACAAACAAGTTACACAGTTCTGAGCTGACTCTCAAGCCCCACAGGTGGAGTTTTAGCTTGCACAGTGGCTTAGGAGCCTATGCCAAGACACACACACTCACACGCACACACATACTCACACAGACTCACAGGCACGCACACACACACACACACACACACACACACACACACACTTGCACACTGTTTCGTTAGGCTTGCTGGGTGGAGAACAATTCCTTCTGAGTGAGTGAGTTGTTGTGAAGTCAAATGAAGGGTCATAGGTTTTAATCATCAGGGTTTTGTTTTTTGCAATATGAATTTTTAAGAATGAGGCTTTTGTGAGGAATAAGCCAGATGACTCTAGGGCAGCACAGGCCTCAGCTCTTGGCTGGCGGAAAGTGCTGTTGACTTGGTACTGTTGGTGAGAAATGGGCGTGTCTGCTACCTAATGGAATGCTCTCCTCCCTCTGCTTCCCAGGAGGCCTTTTCCTGACTGATTACTCCACCTGCTCTCCCCGAAAGCTCAGTCCTTTTCGCTCCTTTGCCAGTGCTGAGCTCTTCCACTTCCACGTTCCTGAGGACACGTTCCTGGCTGTTTGGAACCTCATTATCTTCAAGGAGCAGGGAGGAACCTTTGGGGACCACTGCCCAGACCAAAGCGTGACTGTGTGAGTGTTGAATTACCCGTCTGTAACCCCAGTTTTTCCAACCCTAGTCACTTTCCAAACTGAATTATGACTTTTGGGGGTCTAACCATGCCTCTTGACCCTGACCTTGACCTTATTGAGGTTGAAGTGGCCCTGGAGGCTGTGACCTCTTTCACCTGAGCGTTTGTAACTACTATGAGTGTCTCAGCTGACCTGTTGCCCTTATGGATTTGACCCTCGACTTGGAATCATTTTGTGGTGTGTGTTGGTATAGGGAATCTGTTTGTTTCACTGTGATGAGTGACTGTTCTTTTTTACGCCCCCCTCCTCCGTTTCCAAATTCATGCCCCACTGTCTGCTTTTCTCTCTTCCCACTTGTCCCCAGGTATTTCCGATCTGGAGCACCTCCCGTCATCAATCCGCTGCATACACACTTCCCAGCAGACACCGCTGTGCCTGGGGTTTTCTCACTGAACCTCAGCTGGACACTGCCCAACAGAACCTCAGGCATCTTTAACGTCAGCAGCCCCTTACCTGGGGATTGGTTCTTGGCTGCCCACCTTCCCCAAGCCCATGGCCACATCTCTGTCAAGGTGGGTTGATGCTACCTGGGACAGGAAGAGTCGTATCTTCCCCTCCATCCCTGCCGAGTGCTCACCGGCATCACAGCCCTGTTACCAGAATGAGCAACAGCACCAGAATGGCTTGGTGGGCCACTGTTCGAGGCCAGTGGGTTATCTGATGGGATGGTCTACAGTAGGCAACTGGGACATAGTGACTCCAGGAAACTAGGGAGAAATTACAGATTCTGGAATGAGGCCCTGGAACTGGACAGTTGTATCCCTTCCTATTGGAGGGCACTAAGGTTAACGAAGGTGGTCACAGCTATCTGGGCCTGTGGAATCTGCCACTATTTTATTTCGTATTTTGATTGATAATAGCCCTGGAACTTCTCTCAGGCCATATCCTCATCTCTAGCCCATGCATCCTGATTTCAGGTCTCTCTTTTGCCCTTTGAGAAGCCATAAGATAAAGTTTTACTAATGAAAGAGGCTCTGGATAGCTGATATCCTTCCTAACCCTTGTCTCCCTTTCCTCTGAATACCAGCACAGATTTTAACACAGCAGAGATTGTCAGTCGGAAGGGCAGGTCCAAAGGCTGGGATGCATCTTGGTTTGGAGTGAAAGAAAACAGCACAATGTTTTCCTGCTGCTCTCGTGTGTTAGAGAAGTCGTGATCCTCCTTGTACTAAGGAAATATAGGTTTCCTACTGCTGCCTGTTGCAGTGGACGGGCGATGTGATGAGCTGGCCATGTTAATCTGGTAGCCATGTGTGTGGGGCTTTGGTAAGCGTGAAGGGCAGAGCGTGAACAGAACAGGAGTTGATAGAGAGCTACAGAAGAAGAGCTCCACAAAGCAAGGAAGCTGGTGCTGTTTGGCTATTACGAGGGACAGAAATTCCCAACCAAGGGAATGTTGGCTCTAAATTGGTAGAATGTCTAGAGCAGTGTAGGCTGAGTTTTGTGAAGTCTAAGGGGGCCTGGGAGCTCTCTGGATGAGAGTTCGTTGGGAGCTCACCTGGAAAAGTCTCTGGGCTCAAAAAAAAAAAAATTTTTTTTTCCCCCCTAGGAGGGATGTCTTCACTGACCTTTGGCCAAATGTCAAAGAGCCTGCCTCTTAACCCAGCCAGGATCTTGCCTTATTTTCTAAGAACTGACAGAAGAATCCTCTAGCTCCTGTTCAGTTATCCACCTTTCCAAGTGAGCAGGAAGTACCTGGAGCCTAGACCTGGGTAGGGATTACTGAGCTGAGGACTAGGAAGGAGTGGTGATGGTTGCTTGGGCATAGCAGTACAGAGCAAAGCTTCTCAGAAACTATTGCATGATTCAAAGTATCTGGACCACTAGGTGGTGAGAAAATAACCAGGCCTGGTAAATATGTTCCTTTCTAGAGGTTAGCAAGCAGTGCCAGGAGACCTAGATGGCTGCTCCAGCCGTGTGTTGAGACAAAAGAGAAAGTTCACAGTTGAGTCTTTCTCACTGAATGGACAAGGATCTTGGGGATGGTTCTTCTTAAATGTTGATTACCTTCTAGACTCTTATACGGACCTCTGAGGATTCCTTAACTCTCCAGATCCTGGCTACTTTTCCAGACTTAAACCTAAGGGTTTGTTGTCTAGACATTCTTCTGCATTCCCAACTTGTATCCTCTTTGTATCATGGTTCTTCAGACTGACCGTAAGGCATAGCAAACACAGGAAGTGGTATGGACTTAGGATGGGGGCGGGAATAATTCCAGTGAGAAGAAGACAGTACTGTTTCTGGAGTCCTCCTGGACTTTGGGGATTAGTTTAGGTCTCTCTTTAACCCTTTGTCCTCCAGCTGCTTTGCACTAGGCCTTGAGTTGGGTGCTGGGAATACTGAGGTAAATAAGAGATGCTAAGAAACGGGAAATACTTTAAAAGCACAGAGAGGTGGCTAACTCGGTTTGGCAATATGGTGGAGATGGTGTTCAAAGACTATTAGGCAGTGAAGCCTGATGGGTAGGAGACAGGGAAAGTATTTCAGGACTGGGAGTGGCACGTGCCAGAGTTTGGGAGGCGTACTGAAGGAGCCAGCATGAGCTGGGTGAGGAAGGTGGAAGGGTGAGCAGAACCAGACTGAAGAGGGCCTGGAAGTGTGAACTGTACCCTGAGAGTGACCCTGGAAGGCTGCCCTTTAGTCCAGTCTGTGTCCTGAGCCGTGTGTTCCCAGTGCCCAGCACATCTGGTGCACAGCAGTTCTGTGACCTTTCTTCTACCTTCTCAAATGCCAGCTGCCCCAAGCTGACCTCATGACTCCTCTTCTCCTTGTCCCTTTTCCTGTCAGCCTCTCATCTCTTCCTAAGGCTCCTCTTTGCCAGTCTGAGATGCTGGCTTTGGGGTTGTGGAACCAGCTAACACCTAATAGATCATAATGAGAAAGTTCTTCCAAATATCTGGGCATAGGTCGTGAAGACTTTCTCTTTCCAGTCTAAGACCTGGGTGTAAATAAGATCAGGTAAAGTCATGAAAACTGGACAGCACAGATGCAGATGGTTTAGAGGCAGCACTCGAGCAGGACCAAGCCTCTCAGCAGCTCAGCCGCAGTAGGTAATATGTGCCAAAGGCCTCCTACTTCTTCTCCTCTCTAAGTTATCTTATTTATATTTCAAATAGGTGACATATGCACCTGGTGCAGCCTTTGAAAGGCACAAAAGACCCACACTGAAAAGTAAGTCTGCCTTCCTGCCTGTTAGCTTTGCATTTCTCTCCCCGTGGGTAACTAGTACCCAGATTTCAACGATCTGCATATATTATTCTTTCCTTCTTGACCGGCTCCCTCTTGGCAGTTACGGCAGTTCTCCTCATCCTCCTGACCACTGCCTACTCCTCTGGCTTTTTTCTGACGTCTCTGCTTGATCTATGTGTGCAGTCGTGACTTGATGCTTGGCCCCAGGAGAACTCCTTTCTGGATTTTCATTCTCTTGTTTGGTGTCTACAGCACAGTTGGTTTAAATACCATGTATGAGTTGATGCCTCATAAGAATAGACAGCTGGTCCTACATTCTTCGAATCTCAAACTTTATATTGACCAGCTTTCTTGATACGTTCAATTGCTTGTCTAAGAGGTCTCAAGCTTAATATATACAAAGCAGAACCAAGTCCCAAACTCTTGTTTTCTATTTATTTCCAGTCTAGGCCTCTTCGTCCTGGTTGTTTCCTTCCCAATAAGTACAGCTGCTACCCACTAGTTGCTCAGGCCTCAAATGTGTCATTCTTGACTCTTCCTCTTCTCTTCCTTCCCCGTGACCAGTTCATGAAGTCTCATTCCTCAGCACTTAATGCCCGTCCACAGGAGCATCACTGCTTCTCCGTGAAGCACATCTCCTCTAGAGCTCCCTGAGCACCACAGCAGCCTCCTAAACAGTCGCTCTGCTTCCCCATTCACTTCCGCACTGATCAGTGTTGACCGAGGCCCACGTGTCTGTGAGCATCTTCAGTCTGTAAGCCTTGTCGTGTCTATTGTGGTGAAAGAACACCAGGACCGAAGCAGTGTTGGGAGGATTGGGTTTCTTTCAGCTTCCAGCTCTCAGGTCACACTCCTTCACTGAGGGAAGTGAGGACAGGAACTCAAACAAATCAGGAACCTGAACGCAGGAGCTGATGCAGAGGCCATGGAGGGTGCTGCTTACTGGCTTGCTCCTCATGGCTTGCTCAGCTTGACTTCTTATAGAACCCAGGACCACCAGCCCAGGGATGGCCCCACCTGCAAGTGAGCTCAACATTAATCACCAGTCAAGAAAATGTACCACAGGCTTGTCTATCTAGTAGGAGCATTTTATCAATTGAGGTTTCTCTCTTCAGAAATGACTCTACCTTATGTCATGCTGACATAAAACTAGCCAGTACAAAGCCCCCTCAGGGCCTGGAATTTCTTAAAGAAACCTAGCCCAGTTGGGCATGGCGACTCATATCTGTAATCCCATACCTGAGAGACTGAGGCAGGAGGACTGGCATGAATTGTAACCAGCCTAGACCACAAGATGAGCTCAAGGCTAGCCTCGACTTCAGAATAAGACCCTGTATGGGCTAGCCTCGACTTCAGAATAAGACCCTGTATG
>JANHMN010000004.1:95778872-95808639 GCA_030674055.1 Rhabdomys pumilio | reverse complement strand
AAGACCCTGTATGGGCTAGCCTCGACTTCAGAATAAGACCCTGTATGCTCTCTAAAGAACAAAAACCAAAGACATTCTCTCTGTCCCAAAAAGTATGAGGAATTCTTCATAACCTAGAGTCCAGCTATCAGGCCCCCTACTTTTCTTGGTCTCTGCTTCATGCTGAGGGAGTCTGGGTGTTGAAGGAACACACCAGAGCACACATATGTCCTGATATTTCCTGAAACCAGCAGTAAAAAATGGAAACAGCGTTTCTTTCCCTAGACTGTGAGGCAGGGAAATGGGGCACATCCTGAGTGTGAGGTTGTTGCAGATCCCTGCCTTGGGATCTGGCCAGAGTGTTTCTGATCCATAGGGTTTTAAATCAAAAATGAAGGACCTTTGCTTTGGATGTCAGAGATGAAAAATTCTGCACAATTGGGTTGCTTTAGGGAACTATTTTTTGACACCCATCTTTCAGCTTGATGGCTGGCTGTCTTTTCTGCACCTCAGATGCGCCAGGTGATGGTATGCTGAGCACTTGCCCTGCGGCAGTGAGGTGGCACAGAAAGTGTGCAGCATTGTCTTCTGACCTGACGTGGACCAAGGCCTCCTTACAGCACCGGGGACTTAGGTCAGAGTGCATGGCCTGGCTGACTTCTTCCATGGCATAAAACATGGTGAAATGTCAGGGCCTGGAAGTTCTTCCACAGAGCAGGCCTTGGAGGTACATCTTCTTCAGAGTAGCCACAAGAATGAGCAATAGTGTCTAGTTTATAGAGCCAACAGAAGGCCACTTGTATCATTTAGAGAAGCTCATTAGGAGACCCTCCCCCTCCTTAGCTGATGGTCATTGGGGCTTGTAAGATATGGATGCTGTGCAGGGCAGTGGTGACACTAAGTGACGGGGTTGTTGGGTCAGAGTATGGCCTCAGGATCAGAGAACTGAAGGCTTGGTAGTTTGTTCAGTAAAGAGAAGCCTTGGCATGTATGGTAGCTGTCTGAGGAAACAGTCTGAGGCTGAGGGTCAGGTCAGAGGGGACAGATTTTGGCTTCATAAAGGTTAGTGCTGTCCACAGCTGGGCTGATTCATGTGTTTGGCAGACATTCATGGCAAGTTGCACACACTACATTAGGCCTGCGTCTGGTGAGCCAAGTCCTGCTCTCAAGTTCCAAATAGTCTTCAGGTTGGAGAGAGTAGTCCTCACTGGTGTGATGAAGCAGAGGGCAGATAGGCACATATCAGGAGGGCAACCTGGCAACAAACGGTTAAAGGCTTAGGTTGGACCAGAGACCTAGAGGAGGCTTCCCAGCTCCCTAGAGCCAGTGTTTAGTTGTAGAATGAGATAGTTTGCTGTTATAGTGATGTGGGGGCAGACCAAGAATGTCTAAGGGGAGGGTTGGGTTGGGATTAAGTACAGCAAAGCCCAGTTATCAGTTGGGTCTGAACTTGAGTCCCCAAGCTTCATTTAGTGCTGAGACCTTGAAGACCCAGATAGGATGAAAGTGTTAAGAAATGACTGTGCAGGGGGCTGAGGAGATGGTTCAGTGGGTAAAGCACTTGCTTTGTAAGCATGAGGACCTGAGTTCAGATCTCTAGAACCACACAAAGCTGGGCACAGTAGCACACATCTATAATTTCTGTGCTTTGATGGCAAGGCAAGGGTGGGGATAGGAAAATCTCCAACAGCTCATGGGCCAGCCAGCCTAGCTCATTCAACTCACAAGAGAGCTGGTAAGCAAGGTAGGAGGTGAAGACTAACATCTGGGTTTCCCTCTGACCTATACCCGTGTTTTATGGGCATGTATTTGCACTCAAATACACGGACACACAAATGGAAAAGGCACTTCTCCCTTGAAGAGCCTGTCCGTACTTGGGCATGTCTGTCTTCTGAGTGTCTCTTCTTCTCCTAACCCTTGTAGTTAAGCCTGATGTAATTATTTTTAATGCAACACAATTCTTAATAAAATGACTACTCAGATAGGAAAAGTTAGGAGCTTAGAGACCAGAGTAGGAGACCTGGGAGCCAGAGGCTAACAGGGTTTCTTTAAGACCCCTCCAGTGGCTTCTGTGAACCATGGTTTGGTAGTGCCCTCACTGTCTCTCCTGTTCCTGCTGACTCTTTCTGTTTCAGGGTCTCCAGGATGAATGTCAGTACCTCCTTCAGCCGCAGCTGATTGTCCGACGACTGCTGGATGTGGCTGTACTGGTTCCTGGCCGTCCCTCAGAGCAAACCCTCTCCTCCCATAATCGTTCAGCCTTGTACAAGTAAGTAAACACGCCAAACTTGGCCCCTGCCCTTTCCTCCTCTGATCTGACACAGGGGCAGTCTTGCTTTCCCTCTAGCCAAAGGAACCCGGAATTCCCGGGGTGGATCCAGAGAGACATCCCAGTCTCATCTCTCCTAGCACAGAGACACCTGAGCAGAGTTCTGTCCCCATGTCCTTTGCCCCATTCATTCTCTTGTTTCCCTCCCCCAGTGTCTCTTACCACTCTGTCTTTTCTTATCCCCAACCTATCTTCTGCCCAGGGTCTTTGTGCCAAGCTTCACTTACAGGGTTTCAGCCCAGCTGGTGTGTGTAGGGAGTCGAGGGGCATCTGTCTGTCCCCTGACACTGCGCCTACGTCCCAAGGCCCCACCCCTTCACAACTCAAGCTCTGTGGCCTGTGGAGGTGCCTCAGTATGCCAACTGGAGTTGGCCTTGCCCCCCTGGGGCCACTGGGTCTATGTGCGTGTGGAGACACCATCCCGTGGTCCTGGCAGAACCGTCCGCTTCCAGCTGTGTGTGCGGTTACAAGGTCAGAACCCCTTCACCTGCCTCAACTCCCTAACCTGTGCAGTGATCCATGGCTGGGGGATATGGCTGTATTCTGTGACCCTCAGCCCATCCCTGCAGTTTCCCCTCCCCGACTCAGGTGCCGCCATACTCCTGAGGTCCTGCCTCTTTGGAACTTCAGGTCATGGGGCTGCCTTCGTAGTGTGTCTTTGCACCTGACTTGGGACAACTGAAGGCTGTCATTTTTCTTGACTCAATCTCATTTTCAGTTTCCTGGGGTGGACAGGGTCAGCTAGGACTTCTGGAACTGCCTTTGCACACAGTTGCAAATCATTAGGCCAGCATGTCACATTAGCTTACATTGCAGTGTTTTCAGTGCCTCGAGGAGGGTCACATGACCTCAACTCCTTGTTGTATGACCTTGGGGAGGGACAGATGACCTTCACACCCTCCAGCTTTGCAGTTGAATAACTGTGACAACTAGGAAACATCTGCGCCCTGTCCTATGACCCTGGATGGCTCCTTTTCCCAAGGCCACCATAGTCCAGTTTACACTCCTCCCTCCCCTCACTAAAGCCTGTCGGGCTCAGTTGGTGTCTTGTGGGGCCACATGGTCATGCAGACCACATGTCTCATCTTTGGTTTCCTCTATTTCAGAGTGTCCACAACCCAGCCTGTCCCGTGCCTTGGTCCCTGGGGCTGCCATGAACATGCCCCAGTCACTGGGCACCCAGCCAATGTCCCCGGAGCCACCATCCCTGGGGACTCCTGTAGAAGGGTCTGGAGCTGTAGCACCACCTGAGCACTGCTGGCCAGTGCGTCCCACTCTGCGCAATGAACTGGATACCTTCTCTGTCCACTTCTACATCTTTTTTGGTCCCAGTGTGGCCCTTCCACCGGAGCGCCCAGCTGTTTTTGCCTTGAGGCTGTTGCCAGTGCTGGACAGTGGGGGCGTCCTTAGTCTGGAGCTCCAGCTCAACACGGTATGTCCTAGAAGGGTGGTTTCCCTGTTGGGGAGTCTGAAGGGGAGAGTTGTAGGTGGATAAGGCCCCTGTCTCCCTCAGGAGGTCATTCCAGGCTGCTTTTATGCTTTCCTCCAGCTCTCCACACAGTTCTGGTCAACAAGTGGTCTGAGAACTCACTGCCCTGTGATTGCTGCACCACCCAAGCCTCAGAGTGGCCAGTGCTGTAGGCTGGCCTCCTGCTGGAGGCTGATCTCACCTCAGAGTGGCCAGTGCTGTAGGCTGGCCTGCTGCTGGAGGCTGATCTCAGTGGTAGCTTATCCCTCAAGGCCATGCAGCCTGGTAGACAGCTGATGGTATTCCTGATGGCCCACCATGGTGGCTTTCATGAACTCCCACTGAGCTTTGTTTTGTCTAGAAGTTGTATCTAGCAAATCACATGGGCCCTTGTTCTTAGTAGATTCCTTTACAGTGGTTTTAGATTTCTGGAAACAATGAGCAGTAAGTAACTGATTTGGTCTGGGAAACTAGCTCAGTGGATAAAGAACTCGCCTTTCAAACACAAGGACCTGACTTTGCATACAGCTATAATTTATTAGGCACTGAGGAGATGGAGCAGGGTGGTCCCTGGGCCAGCCTGGCCTAAACTTGGTGAGTTCCAGGACAAATGAAAGGCCATGTTTTAAAACCAAGGTAGATAGCATTTGAGGAGTGATACTTAACATTGATCTCTGACCTCTACATGCACATACATGTACCCATACATGTACACACAGATACATACACACATAGACATACACAAAGACAGTAAAGACTCCACGTATGTCTCCCTTCCCCATGCAATTTCCCTTATCACTAACAAATTACCTTAAAGCTGTGCATTGGTTACAACCCTGTTCTATTTTAACAGCCTTCAGATAGTTCCCATCACTCCCAATGGCTGAGATCACCTCAGTGTCTGGGGCCCTTGTGCTTGGATTTCACTACACCTGGCACTCATTCCTCTGCTTATACTTTGAGTGGCCATGATGTCTTTGAAATTGATGATCTGAGCTGTCTGTCTGTCTGTCAGTCTGTCTACCTACCTACCTACCTATCAGGCAGAGGCTCACTATGTAGCCCTGCAGACCTGGAACTTGCTATATAAACCAGACTGGCCTTAAACTTACAACAATCTGCTTGCTTCTGCCCCTGAAGCCTTGGGATGGAAGGTGCACAGCCGCACGCGGCTCAGTCTTGTATTCGTGCATCTTGATAGCAAGTTTATCCCTGGGTTGTTGTGTTCCACTGAGCTCATCTGGGATTGTGCTGGGTTGCGGACCCTAGGTCTTATAGTCTTTTTTTTTCAAGTATTTATCCCCCCTTCCCCGGACTATATACCTGGACACTGCCTTTGACTAGTCCTATACTAACGTTACCTGGACACTGCCTCTGGCTAGTCCTATACTAACGTTACCTGGACACTGCCTTTGACTAGTCCTATACTAATGTTACTTGGACACTGCCTTTGGCTAGTCCTATACTAACTTTTACTGAGTATACTTCTGCATATTGCCCTTCTTGGCCTTCCACTCAAAGAAGTGACAAAGCAGTTGTACGGTGCTCACTCTTGCAGTCAAGGAAGGGTGCACACACACAGCATTATTTGGTGAGAATTTAGCTGAAGAGGGGCATGTGTGATGGTGTACATACATAATCCCAGCACAGGAGGCAGGAGGATTAGAACTCTGGTTACATAATGAATTTCACGCCAGGACAGCCTGGGTTACGTGAAATGCTATCTCAGAAATTCCAAAAATAATAGTTAAGAATTTAGCTGAATTTAGCCCGGCTGCTGCTTCCCTGGAGACTAACAAGTTGAGGTGTGCTCACAAATGTGGAACCTCCCTGAGATTCCTTCTTCAGTTATTTTCTTATCCTGATTTAAATATTTCTCATATGCATTTATTTTTATCCTGATTTAATGTATCAGACTGCCTCAAATCCTTCCTTAATGAGATGAGCTAATGGTATCCTGTTTCCTGTTTCTTCTCATAGACAACCCCTTACCTCCACACCTGGGCGTGTCTGCTTTTTAAAAATCTCAATCAGATTGTTACATTTAACATTTAATCTCTCTGGCCCCCATTCAGTTTGGGGGTTTTATTTTTTTCTTTTAATTTATTTTAGTCATCAGAGTGCTTTGCCTGCACATAGGTCTGTACACCACATGCATGCCTGGTGCCTGAGGACGTGGTGAGTCTCCAGGTGGGTGCTGGGAGTCAAACTTC
Organism: Rhabdomys pumilio; assembly: GCA_030674055.1. Lineage (NCBI taxonomy): Eukaryota > Metazoa > Chordata > Mammalia > Rodentia > Muridae > Rhabdomys > Rhabdomys pumilio. Next base: position 95,802,650 of record JANHMN010000004.1, on the reverse strand, counting down.
TCCAGGACAAGTACTCTTAACCACTGAGCCAACTCTCCAACCCCAAAATGCGTTTTCTTAGTAAACCTCTTACCTTCAGGCCCAGGGCTGGGTAACAGGGGCTTTAAACATTCCCTAATCCACAGCTAGTTTCAGCATCTGGCAGCAGGTGCCCAGTTCCTCCCATACACTAGCTAGGATGAGCCAAGCTGCCTTCTCTTCCAAAGGGGAGGGAGATTCAGAGACGGGTCTTGCACTCTGGTTAGGCTTTGAAAGAATCTGGCTGTGAGGATCTGATGGTTTTCATACTCCTAAGTAAGAGCACAGCTTTGATGGGTTGATCCTGGAGACGTGGGCCCACTGTCCAGGAGGAGAATCGGCCCATCCATCCCAAGGTCTGACAGTCTCATTTGCATACACACCTTGCTCAGAGCTCTCTGCACCAGGAAAATGTGACAGTATTCGGATGCCTGACTCATGAGGTGCCCTTGAGCCTGGGGGATGCTGCTGTGACCTGTTCCAAAGGTGAGGAGGGGAGTGGGGAGTAGGGGGGCTGGGTAACTTCACAACGGGGTGGGGCAGTTCAGGTGTTCCCAGAGGTGGGCCCTGACTCCTTGCTGACCACCTCCTCTCTCCTGGGCTCTTCTACCTTTAGAGTCCCTGGCAGGTTTCCTTCTCTCGGTCAGTAACGCCTCCAGAGTGGCCAGGCTGCGAGTTCCGTTCCCACAGACAGGGACCTGGTTCCTGACCCTCCGGTCTCTGTGCGGCCTGGGACCTCGGTGAGCAACGTGGGTCACAATTGGGGCTGGGTTGGGCTGCCCTGGCCTTAAATAACCAGGAGTGCCTATGCTCGCAGGTTCGTGCGGTGCCGCAATGCAACGGCTGAGGTGCGGCTGCGCACCTTCTTGTCCCCATGTGTGGATGACTGTGGGCCCTATGGCCAGTGCAAGCTGCTGCGCACCCACAACTACCTGTACGCGGCCTGCGAGTGCAAGGCTGGTGAGCGGGCTGGGGTGCGGAGCAGGCTATACTGGGGGCTTCCTGGGCAGCAGGGTGGCCAGCAAGGGTGCCCTGAGAAACAGTATGGGGACAGGATGAGCACAATTGTCTGTTGAACCCACGGTGCCTTCTGTCCTCCTCCACCCTTTACCCGCCCCCCCCCCAACCCAACCACCACCGGCAGGGTGGCGGGGCTGGGGTTGTACAGACAGTGCGGATGCGCTCACCTATGGATTCCAGCTGCTGTCCACACTCCTCCTCTGCCTGAGCAACCTCATGTTTTTGCCCCCTGTGGTCCTGGCCATCCGGAGCCGGTATGTGCTGGAAGCTGCTGTCTACGCCTTCACCATGTTCTTCTCCACGGTATGTAGGGTACCTGTGCTTCACTGTGTTCTTTTACCACAGGGTGGGGAGAGGGTCTACATTTCTACCACCGACCACTCCCCCCCCCCACACACACACTTTGAGGATGTATTCTAGAGCTGTGTTGTCCTCTCAATGATGTATAGAAAGTGACTGTTTTGTCAGGCACCTTGTGGGGTAAATGGCCTAAGCAGTTTACAAGTTGACTTAACAAGGGTAGAGTTTCGCATCCCTACACTCTACCCACATGGAAGGTAGAAGAGGGAGAGGTAGGCTGAACACACCAAGTGAACCTGGTAACTGTGGGCTTGGGTTTTCTCTGTAGCCATCATGGAGTCTCTGCATGCAGGCTTCTTCACTCTCAGTGTGCCAGCCTTCTCTGCTCGTGGTCTCCATTGTTCTCACTCCAACCCCTCACTCTCCTTATTTATTTTTTATTTTTTTGAGATAGAGTTTTAATCTACAGACAAGGTTAGCCCAAGCTCCCCATGTAGCCCAGGCTGGCCTTAAACTCTTAGTATGCCTACCTTAGCCCTTCTGAGTTGGGATTACAGGCATGTTCCAGTGATTTCTGTCTGTAATATGTTCACTTTAATGATGTAAAAGCATGTCCTCCCATTCAATCACTGGCCTTCTTGCTTTCCATGAGAACCTTTGGAAGGCAGAGGGGATCTTTATATTGAGGAGTTTATCAGAAGCCTGTTTTAAAGAGTCTTGAGAACTTTGTCCTGAGGCAGCATGGGAAATGGCAGTGTGATATAAAATCCTAGCTCTAAGGATTTATAGGGTGCTTGTTTGTTTTTAAAACAAGGCATTAGTATATGTAGCTCTGTCTGGCCTAGAACTCTCTGTGTAGACCAGGCTAGCCTCAAACTCAGAGATCTATGTACCTTTGCCTCCCAGGGCTGAGATTAAAGGTGTGCACCGCCACACGCAGATTTATAGTTTTAAGTCTCCTGTTCCCGTTATAGAGTCTTAGCAGTCCTTCTCTGAGATTTCCAGCTTCTTGTAGGCAGAAAGGTTCATACTACAAGCAAGCCTTTCTGATAAGAATGGCAGAAGTGCGTCTCCTGTGTAACTTAGTTCCCTGATAGGTTTGTCCCCAACAAGATCTGACACCTATGGATCTTGTCATCTCAATGATGTTTTTTGGCAAACTGTGACACACAAGGACTACCTGTGAGCACTGCAAGACTCTTAAATGGATTTTTATTCTCCATGTGTTTTGGCAACAATAATATCACAAAAGATCTTGTCCAAACAATAACTTAGTGAACAAAAGCGCATGACAATCTGAGCCCAACTCCTGTGACCTATACAGAGGGAGGAGAGAATGGCTACCTCAACTTGTCCTTTGACCTGTACACACATACTATGACATAGTGTGCGCATACACACACACACACACACACACACACACACACACACACACACGCACGCACGCGCACACACCACTATAAAATGTAATTAAAGAGCTGAATATTGCACATGTCATTATGTGCCCCCTGTTATCCAGATCACAGAAATTGTATTCAAGGCCTCCGAGAAAGTAGGGAGCATATGTGTCCAAGTGAAGGTTGTGGGGTCTTTCTGGGTACTCAGCTACAGAGGAGCAGCGGAGACTGTAGCCATGACAACAGATGGGACTAGTGTGCCCCAGTTTAGCTGGCTCCTTTTCAGGCCTGGTCTGATAGCCCTGTCTCTCTTTGTGTTGGATTCTGTTCCTCCTCATGGCTGGGTGCCCTGCCACTGTTCCTCACAGGCTCCTCCTAGCTGCCGGTCTGCTCACCCACTCTCAGCCTCATAGAGATCTAAAGTGTCTCAGAATTAATAAGAACACGTTAGTCTAGCAGGAGCTGTAAGCAAACATAGTCATTCCTTGTACTTTGTACAAGCATTCTGTCCTGGAATATTCTAGGCAGATGCCTTTGAACTGGAGGAGCCTCACAGCCTTTCACACCACAAGAAGAATACCCACTTTTTACTGTTTTTGTTTTGTGTGCATGAATGTTTGTGTACAAGGATCATAGTGACAAGGATTGTCCATGAGTGTTCTCTTCCTTGTCTAAGATCTTCTAGGATAGTTCACCCCAGGAAGTAGCATCCTGGTGCCTATCTGGGGTACAGGAGCAGGCAGTAAGTCTATGTGTCAGGACTTTATAGATGTAAAATATTCTCTTAAAAGTAGGCCGAAGGGCTGCAGAGATGGCTCAGTGGTTAAGAGTACTGACTGCTCTTCCAGAGGTCCTGAGTTCAATTCCCAGCAACCACATGGTGGCTCCCAACCATCTGTAATGGGATCCAATGCCCTCTTCTGGAGTGTCTGAAGACAGTCACTCATGTAAATAAAATAAAATCTTAAAAAAAAAAAAAAATAGGCCAAAAACATAGCACTGGATTCTGTATGTAGTCAAGCAATTCAGATAGTAAGGCCAGAAACGGACAGCCACTGAAGTGTGCTTGTGCCATTGCTGACTAATCCCCATGACTGCACTAAGATGGCGGGTGGACATTTAGTTCTTGTGGTGTGTCTGCAGGTGAAGGGAAGTTGAATGTGTTACCCAAGGAGAAAGTGAATGGTAGAGCTCTCCCTCAGCCTGGCCCCACTTACCGACAGCATTCCCTGTGTGTTCAGGCACCGGCATGAATCCACACACTCCTCTGACCTCAGCTTCTCAGAACTCCTAGAGACTAGAGAAATACAGGACTTATGGGGCACTTTTGGCCAAGTTTTTTCCAACTGTCCTCCATTGTTTCCTCCTTCTCTCCCTCCTCCTTTCTCTGGAAAGTGAATCTAAGCTCTAGCTGAGCCATATTCCAACCCCCCAAACTCTTAAAAGATAAGAGTCACTTAGGAAATCTGACCAAATTAAAGTAAGTAAATAAATAAACATTTTAGCACTTTAGCTGCACAGTCCACACCACATTCTTTTACTGCTACCTGAGTCCTATGATCAGGTGCCCGAACACGCAGATAGAGTCCCCATCCTGGAGCTGTGTCCAGCCTTTCTTGGTGATTGCTGACATCCTGGCTTCAGGCTCCATTCCTTGTTACCTCTCCTGTTCCTCAGACTAACACAAGTAATTCTCAGTGACTCTTGGTGAGTGGTCTCAGGACAAAATTGAATTAGGAAACAGAAAAATAAATCTCATCACATCCTGAGTACAAATACCATGGTCTCTGCGTGGATTAAAGATGTTTGCGTTTTTTAGATTGAACCTGAATACCCTATTTTGAACCACTGGATAAGCTATATATTTATAGTCTAAAAATGTAAACTTCTCCAGTTTAGTTAATTTTTCCATATCATCTTATGCGTAGCACAGAGTGAAGAAGTAGAGTGAGCACATGCTAGGACAAGGCTAACAGAGCAAGTCTTCTTAGTGCCCTCTCCCTCCCCACCCACCCCTGTGCAGAGAAGCCTTAGGAGAAGGTCCTGTGACTCCCTTAGGCATGTCCTCAGCATCTACTGCCTACACTTTACCCTTGTCCTGCTGTGCTGTGTCCAACCTTGTCTGAGGTGAAGGATTTACCACAAGTCCCACTTCCTGAATCTGTTGAGCTTTCTTTTCTGTGTGCTCCAAAGGCAGGTGCAAGACAATGATAAGGCCTGAAATATAAAATTAATGCTTGAAAAGTAAAGCTAAGCCAGAAACAGTGCCTGTTAGATTACTCAGTGGTTCATAGTTTTTGCATCTGATTTTTAAATAGACTAGCCAAATAGCTGCCTGTAATCCTAGCACACAGGATGCTGAGACAAGAGGATTGCTGCAAGTTTGAGGTTAGCTTGAGCTGCATAGTAAGTTCTAGGCCAGTCTGAGGAACAGAGTCAGACACTGTCTCAGAGTGGGTGAGACATTGTTGGGGAATAGATATTTAGGAAACAGTGCCCAGTGAATCCATATTCAAGCATCAATTCTTTATGGTTGAGGAGAGGAGGGTCATGTCCCTTTGCCACGTGGTATCCTAGTGTGACTGCCACCCTGCTCTTCATGGCCACAGTGCCAATCTTCATAGCCCTACTATCACTGGGTTGGGGGTGGGGAGCTGTTGAAGTGCCTGTCCTGAGGTAAGCTGAGTGCAAAGCCTAGTTCAGAGTGTAAGAGCCTAAGAGACCAGAACTGGATACCATGGAGGCCTGAGATGGGTTGCTGATGAGACTCAGTAAGCATGAGGGTGAGGGTTGGGACCGCCTCAGCCCCTGGCTGGGTACTTTCCATAGCATATGTATCCCAGAAGTGGGGTGAGGACGATGAAGGACCAATGTCAGAGTTGCCCGACACATTTGGCTGGAAAGCAGACAAGACCTTGCTGCCATATTCTTCTGAAGGATGAGAAGAGTCAGGGCTAGAGATATGGCTCAGTGGTAAGAGCACTGGCTGTTTTTCTGGAGGTCTGGGTTGGATTCCTAGCATCCACATGGTGGCTCATAGCTAACTGCACCCCAGGTCCAGTGGATTCTCTGCTCTCTTCTTGCACTAGTGTATGCATGCAGTGCACAGATGTACATACAAGCTGGCACCATACACTGAAAATAAATATAAAAAATAAAGGAAGGAAAGAATCAGGCATTCTAGGATTGCTCACCTGTGACCTCTGACCTCTGGTTCTTGGACAGAGAAGTAGCCCCCATTCGGTCTTTCTTTGGTTTCATAACCCTGGACTTGTGGCCTCAAGGCCCATTAACACCTGTTATTTCTTCTTACAGTTCTATCATGCCTGTGACCAGCCAGGCATTGTGGTTTTCTGTATCATGGACTACGATGTACTTCAGTTCTGTGATTTCCTGGGCTCCTTGATGTCCGTATGGGTCACCGTCATTGCCATGGCTCGCTTGCAGCCTGTGATCAAGCAGGTTAGTCCAGAGTGTGTCCTGGAGACCAGATAGCAAACCTTGATTTAAAATCCACTCATGCATGAGGCTTTTCTCATGCATAAGGCTTTTCTCAGTGCTGCCACATGCTGGCCCAGCCCTAGCATCCTCTCTCTGTAGGTGCTGTATCTGCTTGGGGCTATGCTCCTGTCCATGGCTCTGCAGCTTGACCGGCATGGACTTTGGAACCTGCTTGGACCCAGCCTCTTCGCCCTCGGGATCTTGGCCACAGCTTGGGTAAGAGTGGAGGGGTCTGTGAAGGGTCAAAGAGGGAGCAGGAGTAAAAGCGGGGCACTGGCTATTTGGTCCCCACTTTAAGGTAGCTTTGCATTCTGTCATCATCACTTGCTGTCCATGGTGGCCACTCAAATCTTGGCAGGTGCCACCTAGGACTCAGGGGAAGTCTGAACAGGCTCTGGCTTGGATTCCAGGGCCTTGTGTTTCTGAATCCCACTTCTCTGCTTCCCCCAGACAGTTCGAAGCGTCCGGCGCCGGCACTGTTACCCACCAACATGGCGCCGCTGGCTCTTCTACCTGTGCCCAGGCAGCCTGATTGCTGGCAGTGCCATCCTACTGTATGCTTTCGTGGAGACCCGGGACAACTACTTCTACATTCATAGCATTTGGCATATGCTCATTGCTGGCAGTGTGGGCTTTCTCCTGCCTCCCCGTGCCAAGACTGACCGCCGGGTCCCTTCTGGAGCCCGGGCCAGGGGCTGTGGTTACCAGCTGTGCATCAATGAACAGGAGGAGCTGGGCCTTGTGGGCCCAGGAGGGGCCACTGTCAGCAGCATCTGTGCCAGCTGAGAGGGGCTTTGGGCCAAGCTCTGAGGGGACATGAACCCTATGTAGGGTTCCTCCTGGGGCTGTGGAGCCCACCTAGGTACAAGGGACAAGTTGTGTTTCTTAATGACACAGTCTTTCTCAAGGATGACTGTTTTCAGGGACCAGGAGGCTTTCCTAAGACATGGAGAATTTCGTAAGAGCCTAGAGTCCTCTGTGTTTTTGGAGTCCTTCTTAAGGATGAGCTATGCAGGACACTGAGCCCCTGAGGACCAGGGAGTCCCTAGGGTGTGGAGCCCTTCCCGGTGATAGGGAGCCCTCCTACAGACATGAGATACTTCCCAAGGAGACAAATTTTCATCAGCAATGTGTCATCAGTACAGAGGGAAAAAGGAGTCCATCCTGGAGAAACAAGTCACCAGGTTTTCCCAGTGGCTCAGCAATATTGGCCTTGGGCTGCTGTGCTGGGCAGAAGGGATGCAAGAGAGAGAGAGAGAAAGAGCTGGGACTGCCAGGCAGCTGGTGTCCTGATGTGGTACAGGTGGAGTCTGGTATGTCTCCAATGAAGTATGTACTGAGTCTGTGCTGCCTTTTTTTCCCTTGTTGGGGTCAGGGTGTGGGAAAATGGGAGGAGGACACTGAGGAAATCTTGAGAGTGACAGGGACCTTCCTGGAGAAAATGCTGGAAGCCACTGTCTGTGCTTTCTGCTCCGTGGCTTGTACACAGGCATCCCTCTCATCTGGTCCCCGTGCTTAATTTCAAATACTCCCTGGTGCCCATTTCCCAGTTGCTATGGATCCTAGTCTGGAGTAGTGAAGAGGAGCGTGTGCGTCCATGTGTGCGTGTGCTTGCTGTGTATATACAGAGATGAATTATGAGACAGACTTCTCCATGACGCCTACAACCACAGAGAAGGAAGCTGAAGTGCCAGGAAATTAGAGTAACAGGTAAAATTTCAGATGTAGAAGGCACCACAAGAATGGAGCTACTATTTTAAGCTTCCATTTTTTTTCTTGCATGACAGAAATAATCTTGTATAAATTGAGATTTTTTTTTCTTATTTTGTGTGTCTGTGAGTGTGTATGTGTGTGTGTGTGTGTGTGTGTGTGTGAGAGAGAGAGAGAGAGAGAGAGAGAGAGAGAGAGAGAGAAAGAGAGAGAGGGAGATTGAGAGAGAGAGACTGACTGACTCTCACTATATATATATAGTTTGTTCTGGCTCAGATCTCATGATCCTCTGGGTCCTGGAATTAGAGACATGGACACCATACCTGGCAACTGGACTTGTTCTTTTCCCATGGGTTCATAGCTGAGTTTTGAGGGTCTTGTCTTATGCTGAGATACTAGAACATTCTTTCTGGTCCCCAGTATCCATAGTTTACCATCTTCTGAGAGTTCAGTTAACCCAGCTGGTTCCCAGTCAGTAGTCAGACATGCTGAGAGGTTTTTTGTTCTGTCTGCGTAGCCCCACGTTCCTGTACCCATGGGTTCTGTACCACATGAGATGTTCTTGATTGGTTACCCAGACACAACATGAAGCCAGTTCTCTTCTGGGGTCCTGTGCTGGGTTTTACTTGATAAGGCAAAAGATGAGTTCTTTTCTCTTTTAAGCTCTGTAGATGGAGCCAGGGGGCTCTGCTCCTATCTCTTTAGGCAACCTAAGACAGTGCTCACTTCTTTCCTCCTCCTCAGCCCTTTCACTTGTCAGTCTGGAGAAGGAGCCAGCCTCCATTTCTACCAAATCTTCTCTCTGTGCCTTAAGTCCTTTCTATTCTCCTCACAGCCCAAGCCTTTGAAACTCAGAGCCTAGAAAATACCACTTTATTCTTTACTCTCTGTAATAAAATCTCTTCTCTGAGGTACTGAGTACAGAATAAAGTAGCTGACTGAGTGACCAGGAGTGAAGGTGTATAGGCTGGGTGTCTGTTCCTATATTAAAAGTGCTATTCTTGGGCCAGGTATGGTGGTGCATGCCCTTAACCCCAGCATTCTGGGGCTAGGAGCTGGTGAGTTAACATGAGTGAGAGCCAGCCAAGGTTACAGAGACCCTCTCTTAAAGAAGAATAAAGTAAAATAAAATAAAATGGCTGGAGAAATGGCTCAGCAGTTAAGAGCATGCATTGCTATTCAGAGGACCCGAGTTCAATTCCCTGTATCCAGTTACTGGCTAAGATGCCTGTAACCACAGCTCCAGGGGACACACTACCTCTGGACTCCATGGACACCTCTCCACACAAATGGCATACACTCACACAGACACAAACACACATACACATGATTAATAAATTTTTTTAAAAAGAAGAAATGCTATTTTTTACCTTATCTATGGCCGTACCACCCTCAGTACACTCGTGCTTGTATGATCTCAGAAGCTAAGCAGGGCTGGGGCTGGTCAGAACTTGGATGGGAGACAAGCCATTCTCACCCTAAGATAGGTAGAACTGGTCATGAGGATGGTTGACCCAATAGCCAGGGCTCAGGACTGACTCAAGGCAATGAAGAGGGAAGAGGGTTGGGACACCCTACTCTGTTGGGGGTTGGCTGACTTCTGTTGGGACTTCTGGTGACAGGGATCTTGAGTGAGAAGTCTTAAGTGGGTAAGATGTTGGAAACATTTCTCTGTGGTTGTGAGTACCTATCTTTTATTCCTTTTCTGAGACACTCATTCCCTCTGAACACCATCACTAATGTACTTAGAACATAGGATGTATTGCCCAGCCTGTTACACACACTAGAGACACAGGTCAGGACATGGTTGGAAAGGGTTCCAGTGATGGGGAGAGACAGAGGTAGGAAAGACTGATAGATATTTAGGGACCTGTGAGAGTGAAATGGTCTTGGGGAGAGGGAGGAAGATAAGCAGCTAATGGTGTTTTGAGGAGAGAGGTGGTATGCTCTTTATCTTTTGGGAGAAGAGAAATACAAACATTTCCTTACATACTGGAAGCATTTAAGCAGAACAGCATGAACAAATGTGTTTTGATGGCTGGTGTGAAGGATGTGTTTGGGGGAGGAGAGTCAGTGACAAAGCACGACAGTATTGAAAGAGAAATGGTGGGGGCTCCTTACGGTGGAAGGAGGAGACTGGTTTAAGAGCTCCAGGAGGCAGACGTTAGAGCATCAGTGCCCGATGGCATGTGTGGTGTGTGGCGTGTGAAAGTCTAGGATGTCCCCTCTCTTTGACTTGGATTATGGCTCTGTTCCCTGAAATAATGACTCTTAGGATTGAGGATGTTGAGTATAGTTTGAGACATTTAGAATTAGAGGTATTTGTTGGAGGAGCCAGCAATAAGGCAGGACTGGAAAGAACAGCTGAACCAGGCCCGAGTCCTTAGTTGTCTGCTGCCTTGGATCATTGGGAACATCTAAGATCCAGCAAGCCTGGCCCGTCATAGGCACAGACAGGGCTGTGGCCAGTACTTCCTGCTGTTTCCTTGCATGTGTCTGCACACACAGACACACCTACCACACTGCTTGGAACATACCTAATAACACCAGCTCAATGTTCCCAGGTCATGGGGATGTGAGAACCTCCATGTGACAATTAAGTTCCACAGCCTTGTCAGGAAAGCCCTGTTAGAGCCAGGGGATGAGTTAGCATCGATAGCATCCTGCCCCACATGAGCTCACTCTCACGTTGGTGATATGAACGTAAGCATCGACTCAGTCCCAAATGATGGGCCCCAACAAAAGATACCTCAAAACACATCAGAAAATGTGTGAGGGAGCTAGTGTCTAAAGTGGCCTGAAAACTTGACCTTGGTGCGATTCATGAAGAGCATGAGCAAGGAGGGTGGGCATGGTACAGATGATGTAATTAGAGGTTGGCCATGTAGGGGAGGGAAGTCATGCTGCAGAAGCAGGCCCTGAGGACTCAGCCATAGGATTTTAGACTTAACACTGTGAGAGTGGGAAGCCATGAACGGTACTGCACAGAGTTTATTGTAGAGATCATGGGTAATTTACAAATTAGACATGACCCCAGAGAACACGAAAATGCATCGACATTGTATTCAGGAATGCAAACAAAAGCACTTTGTTTTGATTTAAGATTTTTCTTATTTTTTGAGAAAGGGTCTCACTGTGTAGCCCTGGCTGGCTCAAAACTCACTATGTACACCAGGCTGACCCCAAACCCATGGAGATCCGCCTGCTTCTTCTCCCAAGTGCTGAGATTAAAGAAATGTACTACATGCTTTACTTTCTTGGAGTAATTTGACCAACATTAGAAGAATTTGAAACCTTCAGTGTCTTTCTGTGTCTTCTGTTTGTAGTCTGTGGTTACTGGCCTATCTATAGTCTGACTATTGTGTATATGTGTCTGATGTCTGACTGTCCTTGTTTCTTATCTGTCCTGTGTCTGAATGTGTCCCTGTGTCTGTCTGACCCTTGGCTGTCCTGTATATATCTCTAAAACTGGCTTTTAGGTGTATTTATAGACCAGCACAGACACTACGGCATAGGACACAAATGAGTTCTTACCAAAATCTTAAACAGGGTTTTAAAAAGGAAGTAACTTTACTGCTCCCAACTGACTCAGGATACTAAACAAAACCACACAGAGGTTATCAACCTATAACCTCAGAGGTTATCAACCTATGACCACATGTGGCTTTCGACATTTATGTCAGGCATTTGTTTTAAAGTTACTTCCAACCCATTAGCTGTTTTTAGCAGGTGATTACCACAACATGCACATAGTATTCTGGGTCGAGGCATGGACAACACGTAAGATTAATACTATGCATTAGCTTAGGTTGAAAAGCTGCTTGCATAGGGAATCCAACACCTAGTAAGACTAGTTACATTGTTCTCTTAAAAGCCAAATTAAACAAGCTGAGCACACAATAGGGCAGCAAGCTTAGTACACAGTTTTAACTAATCTCAAGGGATATTATTTACTATGAGATCTGTCAAAAGTTCAAGAGTCTTTTAGTCTTTTAGTACAAGATTAGACTTACACAATCTTGGGAGTGGTTAGATCACGCAAGCTGGAAGCTTTTCCAGGCCTGCTGGTCTGGCAGTCAAGCCACGGTTGTGAGGGAAGAATTAGAGTTGAAGAAACAAAAAGAAAACTGTCCAGCTCTTTCCAAGTTTAACTTCTCACAAGGCCTGCAGAGAAGTGGGCTTCTGACACATAGCTGCACTTGCTTGAGAGCAGCTTAGAGATGGAATCCGGCTAGAACTGCATTGGCTGCTAACAAGGTTGTGACGTGAGTGCTCTGAGGGCTGGGTGTTGCTCACCTTGGCTTCCTAGTTTCTGTGCATGTTTCCCATGGGCAACTCTTAACCAAACCCATGCAAAAGGAAATTCTTGGAAGCACACTTTTAGCCTAGTTTGGCTGTCCTGGTACAAAGCTGCCATTAGTAACTAAGCTAACTCTGTTGAGATTTTGAACCTTGCATGAGTCTATGAAGGAGAGATTAGGGCAGAGGAAACCAAGTCTCTACATCCTCTTGTGCTGAGTCCTTAGCTTTTGTTAATCATTAAGGTTTTCAAAAATCTCCAGTCCTCTCCTTTTGTCCAGACATGTGCCAGGCTGGGCTTCCCCTCCTCCTTGTGTTAGTTGTGGCCCTGAGCTGGCCACTGAGACCCAAGAGTGGAAGTGCCTGTGTCACTTCTAGGTAGAGGTTGTAAGAGTCCATGCAGGCCTGTTTGCTTCTCTTTTTCAGCAGCGTTCTGGATTGTAACTGTATTATCCTGAGTCCCAGAAGGGCGAAACAGAGCAAAGCCCCAGCCAAGCTTCAATAAACCCAAAGCATGAGTGAGAGACAGACCTTAATGGCTTGTAAGCCACTGAAAACTTAAAGTCATTAATTACCACAATAGAACTTAGTCTCTGCTGACTGACAAAGACTAGGCTAAGAGTTAAAAGTGGGACATTTTCCTGGTGAGGAGACCTCCCCATACCAGGGCTGTGAGAGCAGCTTTCACCTCTGTGTTCCTCAGACTATAGATGAAGGCATTCAATGAGGGCGCCACAATCGCATAGAGTAATGTGATAATCTTATCCACGCTGGGGTCTTTGTCTTTGGGCTTGAGGTACATGAAGGAGATGGTTCCATAGAAAATTACCACCACTGTGAGGTGGGCAGAGCAGGTGGAGAAGGCCTTGCTCCGGCCTGCAGCAGAGGGCATCCTCAGAATAGCAGCCAGAATGAAAATGTAAGAGAGGCATATGAGCAGGAGCGGGGTCATTGTCAGGACAGTTGTGGCCACCATTAATATCAGTGCATTGAGGGAAATGTCCCCACAGGCCAGTTTCAGCACTGCCAAGATCTCACAGAAGAAATGGTTGATGATGTAATGACCACAGAAGGGGAGGCGCCAGACAAGGATGGAATGCAGGAGCGAGTTGGCAAAGCCCGTTCCCCAACTTACTACCGCCATCCGTATGCATAGCTGCCCATTCATGAGCTCTGAGTAGCGAAGTGGCTGGCAGATAGCCACGTACCGGTCATACGCCATCACAGCCAGAAGCAGGCACTCGGTAGCACCTAGGGCCAGGGTCATGTACATCTGCAGGGCACAGCTGGGGAAGGAGATGGTTCTATGGACAGCCAGGAAGTTGAGGAGCATCATAGGTGTGAAGGAAGAGGTGCCACAGATGTCTATGAGAGAGAGGTTGCTGATGAAGAAGTACATGGGGCTGTGCAGGTGGGGGGCCAGCACAATCAGCCCCACAAGGAAGGAGTTCCCTAGTAGCGTTATACAGTAGATACCCAGACAGAGCACAAACAGAATGATCTCTAGGCTATGGTGGTCCTGGAGTCCCAGCAGGACATATTCTGTCACCGCTGTGTGGTTTGTCTGATCCATCTCATGTCTTTTTTTGCCACAAGGACCACACAGCTCTGGTTGGATGGAAAATGAGCAAGACGGTTGTGGGACCTGCAGCAGGTCATCCCTTCTCTCTGGGATTTAGTCCCACCATCTGTATAATGAGAGTCAGACTTTAGGTCTGCAGTTTGCCCTCTCAGCCTGCGTTCTATTGACATAGTTGGGGGAGAGCGTGCCACATTTTGGTCCCCTAAACTCTTCACTATTCTCTACAGAGGTGCTCAGCGGAGGCAGGAGACTCATGTTTGATGCCCAAGTCTCCATCCTCCTGTGTGCTAGTATCACAGGTGTGTGCTGTCACACCCAAGTTTATCACGGGTTCTTGACTGTTCAAAGGAATCCCTTTTCTAAATCGTGGCTTCCTATGACAATGGTGTGTGTCCGATGCATTTCCGATTCATATATCCACTGGGTATTTACTGAGTACCTGCTCTGTGCTAGGTATTGTTTCAGAGCCTGAGGCTCCAAAAGAAATAAAGAGAGAGGGGAAAAATGTCATACCTGTATAGTTATTGCTGGGAGGCAAGAGGTGCTCCGGAAGTCAGGTGTTTGGCGGATGCTGCCACCCAGCACAGGATATTTTGTCTCCCCGGGGATGTGTAAGTCTGATTGCTGGTCATCATGCAATTGCAGGACAGACTCTTGATTTTAAAAGCAAGATACAAGAGCATGCATGCTCAGGAGAGCTGCTGATGGTCACGGGGTTTCACCTGCTTCTGAAGGCCTGTGAGCCTGTGCTAAGTACTGTGGACACACCAGAGAAGCTGCAGCTTCTGCTTCCCTGAAGTTTAAAACCATTCACCCTCTTGCTCTCAGTGACCTTGGACACAATACTTCCTCTCTTGGGGTTTTGGTTCCTTGAGAGTCTCTCAAGAAGTCAAATATGAACTCTGAAGAGTTAACTATTAACTATTAACTAGTTAACTTAGTCATCATCGGATGTGTGGTTACAAAAAGACCTGGTTCAGTTCGACTCCTGGTAGCTGTAAATCGGGTGGAAGGCGTAAGCCCACCTCTCTGTCCTTTTCTTCGTTACTCTCTCACAAGGCCAAGGGGGATGGCAGAGACATTTGAGGCTTTTGTTAGCGCTCTGCTTTACTCTCCTACCTCATGTGAACTGCATCCATTCTACACACTGGCTTCAGTCTTGGTAGAGTACATCCACCATTAGATAAAAGTACCCATAATCCAGGCTCATTGATCTTCCCGTGAGAGGTCCTTGGGCTGGACCAGCATTTCTCACTCATTCCTCAAGGCTCAGGTTGCATGCCTTCCCTGTGTGGCTGCCTCATATGGCTCTGACCACCCCGATAGCAGGATGCTCTTCTGGCTGTTATCAGACGTATTTCACTGTATTGTGTTATGACTCCTCCCACCCCTCTCTGACTAGACTATTGAATAGTGAGTTATTGAAACGAGAAGGATACATCCACTTTGTTACTGTGAGTTATTGAAGTTAAAGGCATACATCCAATTTGTTAGCCATGGCCCTCCTGTGTCCCGTCCCCAAGAAGACCAATGGTTGCCATTCCAACTGAACCATGTGTTGAGATGGCTGCTATTACTCTGCCCTGTGTAGTGATCTCTGATATGAAGACTCCTTTCTCTTCACCAGAAAGATGTAGCTGTTGAGATTGCTAGAAGAGGCTTTTGGAGAGGGGCAGGGAGTTGAGAATAGTTGCTTTTTCTGAGGGCGGAGCATCAGGAGCGTTGCGGGCTTCATCACGGCTTCAGGATCTGCTCATGACACATTAAGGCAATGAGAACTAATCCATTTTAAATGAAGAAAATACCAGTTGCTAGGCAACCAGCAGCTTCAACTCACAACTTGGACACATGATGGGCCATATCAGTCAGGATGTGCAGGGTTGTGCTGCAGTAACACACAACCTCATAAATTTAGCTGTCTTAACATGACAAATGTGTCTTTCTTAGTATTCACATACTGTGGATTCTGGAGGGTTCTTTTAGAGACTAAGAGAGGCCTCTGCCACTTGGGATATCACCAGTTATTGATGGGAAGGACACTCTAGATAACCCCACCATCATTTAAATGCTTAATACCCAGAGGTGCCACACCATACATCTCCCTGTAAACTACTGGGCCTGTGCAGTCCCAACACAGGTTCAGAAGAGCGAGAACCAGTAAGATTACTGAATATCAGTACTGCATTTGGGCACCTTGACATCTCACAGCACCCTCAAATCCATTCTAAATAAGGCATGGTGGTACGTGCATGAGGATCGCAGGGTTGAAATCAGTCTGGTCTACATCTGAGTACCAGGTCAGATTTTTTTTTTTTTACAAGTGATTCTAGCATCTGTGTAGATGACATTGTTATGTCCCGGAAAAACACCATATTTAAAGAGCTATGAGACATGGACTGTGTCCCAGAACCACATCTCTGCTCTCTTCCTATTGTCTTACACCTTGTGGAGGCAGAAGCAGGGCAGGGCTGAGTTTTGGGGTGGAAAGGAAGAGACCTGGGTTTGATTTCTGGCTTTTTGTTCTTATCCTGTTGTGTGACTTTGGCCAAGTTCTTCCAACTCAGAAAATGGAGTCATTCAGTTAGGTGATCTCTGGTACCTCCCAAACATCCCATTGTATTGTTCCAGAAACTTCTAACCCTGAGGCCTGACAGACTAGTGTTAGTTTGTAGGGTAATTATGACATTAGTTTCATTGCTGGTGAATCTAATGCTAACCATTAAATTCTTTAAAATGCAAGCTTCGGACATTATTTTTATAGAAAGGAAGGGACATGATAAATACAACGGTCCCTTTCCTTTAAATGCCTGGATTTCTACATCAGCACTGTGTGACAGGGTTGTGAGAGAGGCCTTGCAGTCAGGCTGACCAAGGCTCACACACAGCTTTGCAGATTGCTAGCATCGGACAAAGAATGTAAAGGTTGGGCCTTGTTGTAGCCTTGCTCCATGTATGCCGCTGGCTCTGGGGCCAGAGTGGTCCTTTACTAGGTCTGGATACCTGCACAGGAGAATGAGTTGTCTCCTTTCATAATTGCTGTGTGGTAGCCTTGGGTCAGTTTATCCATCCATCCATCCATCCATCCATCCATCCATCTATCTATCCATTCATCCACCCACCCACCCACCCTCCCTCTTGCCCTGACAGGCTTTTTTGTGTGGTCATTTTTTTTTTTTTGAGACAGGGCCATTGACTAGCCTGGAATTTGCTATACTGACCAGGCTGGCCTCAGATTATAGTGATCCCCCTGCCTCTGCCTCCCAAGTGCTGGGACTGTAAGTATCACCACCATGCTTAGTTTGCCAACAGCTTTCAAGTCTTTGTTTCCTTACCTATCATAAGTAGATGGTGGCGTTTTCATGGGAGTGGTGATATTTTAGGAATGCAGTGTGTGTGTGTGTGTGTGTGTGTGTGTGTGTGTGTGTGTGTGTGCAGTGAAGCTTTTAGTACAGAGCCTGGCTCACGGTAAATATTCAGCCAGTGTAGATGTTATTATTGTCATGTAATAAGTACTTTAGCTTTTAAATATTTTGAAAAAAAGTTACTGAGAATAACACACTAGATGAATGCTCCTTACCTTGCTGACCCAGTGGCATAAGAATATGTGGGGATCTGAAGCCACACTAGCTGATCTGAAGATTGCAAGCTGGTGGGGTAGTCCTGAGCTCAGAACTAGGAGGTGCAGTGTGCTAAGGTGGGTCAGGCTGAAGGACCCCAAGGACCAGTGTCCAAGTCCCCTGTCACACAGCCTGCTTGCTCCCTTTCCAGGGACCACATAGTCCCTGCCCAATTTAAAGTTAAACTTTACAAGCTCACAAACTTTCAGGTTTGCCAGCTGAGGGACTTGGGCCCCTGGGACTCTCCAGATTCCTTGTCCTGTCCCAAGAGGTTCCTGCTGCTGTGAGGTGGACAGAGAAGCTGAAGGTTGGGCCTTGTTGTAGTCTTGTCCTGTGTATTCCACAGGCTCTGGGGATGGAGTGGTCCTTTACTATGCCTGGTCACCTGCACAGGAGAATGAGTTACCTCCTTTTATAATTATTGTGTGGCCTTGGATTCATTCACCAAACTTTGAGGAAGTCTACTTACTTGGGGGAGTATGAGACCCCCCAACTGTGTGTAAGGAGTGTTTTAGAGGCAGAGCTCAACTCAGACATGTGGTTTTTTTTTTTTTTTTTTAACAAGTTTTCTCTTTCCTCTTCCCTTCCTGGCCTCCTACAATAAAGATACTATTTACAATTTAGATGACTAAAATACAACTATAAATAAGATAGTAGAATTTATAATGTTTCATACTGTGCCATAATATATCTTCTGGAATGCTATCAGGGATACAAGTCAAAGAGAAAAGTTATAGCATGATTAGCTCTTGGTTCCTGTCTGCCTCTGTGATGGCCGAGCCCTGCTTGCTGCCTAGAGGGGCACCTGGGCCCAAGAAGTCTGGGACTAGATCAGTGTCTCCTCAGCCCCTAGCTCCCAAGTCTGTATCCCGCACCACAGTAGATGGTGGCAGCATCTGTATCTATTCCACAACAGCAAAAAACTCCCCTGAAGCCCACGGCCCTTCCTCTTCCTCATCCTCACCTCTGCAACCCCAAACAGCAGAAGGTAAATCACAAATATCACCCCATATCGCTCCTGCTCTCAGTCACTTTACTCATGAGTGTCAAAATTCCCAACTCTTTCTGTGTCTTGCTCCCTGTCTCTCTGCCCATGTGGCTTTTCCTCACTGCCCCATCCCCACCCCAGAGCCCTGCAACTCTGGAGCTATAAGACCTCCCACTTCTTAGAAAGAATCCACCCTTTATTAGATTCAATGCCATATTTATTTAGAAATATTGAAGAATAATGAAAGAACCAAGAGAACAATACTTATCTGTAACCTCATTGCCCAGAGAGGAAGCAACTGCTAATTAGCATCTCATCAGAGTTTTCCAGAATTTTCTACAGACTTAATCAAATATCCACGAGACAAATAATTAAAAAATAAGATTAGGGAGGCACTGAATGCAATGCTTTGTGGTCTTCTTTCCTCTCTCCTGTTTATTATATTGTGATAATTTCCTATCATTCAGTATTTCTTAGAAATGTTTTTTTTCTAGTGGCTGTATTGTGTTACACCATTGAACTCCACCAGGATTTATTTAAACATTCTTTACCAATTGGACATCAAGATTGGTATATTTTTGTACTGTGGATTAATGTGTTTTATATTCTTTTTTTGAGAAGGCATCTTGTGTAGCCCAGGTTGATCTCAAACTTGCTATGTGGTTGAAGATTGCCTTTAACCTCTGTCTCTTTAAGTGCTAAGATTACAGGCATGACCCCTCACTGGTAACAGCACTTGGGAAAGTGACCCCTATACCTTGCCTCGGTAGCACAGTGGGGCTGGCCCTGGTGGCAGCAAATGGGCAAGCTGGTGCCAAGGGAGTGAGCTAGGGAGAGCTGCCCTGCCACTCATCTTCCCTGGACAAGGAACAGATGGCCTCTCCACCCTTTTTGCCCCTGGATGCCTCAGGCAAGCAGGAGAGGTGGCCCCTGGGGCCATGAGAGCTGGAGAGCAGCCCTGCCCCTCACTGGCTGCAGTGTTCAGATCATGGCCCTACGCTTCCTCTGAGCAGATAGAGCTAGTAGAACCTGGTGATGAGGGCACAGGTGAGCCAGCCCTGAGGGCAGGAGAGCAGGAGAGCTGGCCCTGGCCCTTGCCAGCTGCTGCATTGGGTGAGCTAGCTGGGGCAGTGCTGGAGAGCTCCCCCTAGTGGTGTGGGTGCTGGAGAGCTACTGGGATGACCACCTCAGCTATCACCGAGCCTGAGAGCCAGGGTTTTGAGTTGGCTCACCCCAACATCTATCCTATGTATGATCTGCTGGAGCCCTCAAAGGGGTTGATCCGAAGCAGATCCAGGGCAACAGCAGGGTAACTGAGAGGAGTCCCCATGAGGATCCAGATAGTATAGCAGAAGCCTTGAAGCAGACCAATGACTCATTACAATGAATATTTGCTATGATCAAGTAAAGGTGTGTGGACAAAGGGAAATACTGTGGGGCACGCTGTGACACACCACAGAGTCCATGATGACATTTGCTTTTGTTTTTGTACGGGTGGTTTTGTTTTTATGTATATGAATGTTTGCCTACTTGTCTGTATGTGTACCACGTGCATAATGTCCACGGAGGCCAGAAGAGGACACTGGGATCCCCTGGACCTGGAGTGACAGTAGACAGCTGTGAGCTGCCCTGTTGGATCCTCTGCAAGAGCAATGAGCACTCTTACCTGCTGGGCCTTCCTCCAGTGCTTAGTTCTCATCCTCAAGTGTTTCTTTTGTAGATGGAATTGTCAGGTGTATTATTTAGAGTTAGAGGTAAGGAGGGGTGTTAAAACAATTAAACTCAAGGCACGGACATTCTGGCCCCAAGTAAGCAGAATTCTTGGTTGTTTTGAGATGTCTTTAGGAAAACGAGCACCTCCTCTGTCTGGGTTTTATTAGTCGTGTTGAAGTTTCTTGACTCTCGGCCAGCTGGACGTGCCGACTAGATCCCAGGGGGAGCGGCTTCTGTCCCCTGCCCTGCTCCTTAATGTCTGATCTCTCTCTAGCCTGCCTCACTGAGAGTCCCAGAGGAAGGAAGCAGGCCCAGTAGAGAAATGGAAGGCTTGTGTAGGGCTGTGGTGGCCCGCAGCCAGCTAGCAGGAGGGCCAGATTGCTGCTTAGAGGTCAGCCTTGCCATGGTGCAGATGACGCCGGCCACTGAGGGTGGGTGGGGACTGGATGCATTCTGTGGCTCTGGGTTCATGTGATGCATAAGCTTCACAGACAGGGAAACTGTGGGAGACTGAACAGCCAGGGCAGTCAGCTGTGGGGTGATGAGGGACACACCGAGCACCCCTAAATCAGATGAGGCAGGAATACTGGAAGCTGTTGGAGGGGTTAGAGAGAAACCCCAACTTAAGATTGCTCTGGGTGGCCAGTGCCCTGTGACCAGACAGGTCTGGCCCTTTGTGCTTTGGACCTAACTCCTGTCTCTGCTGTCAACTCGCAGAGGACTAGGCCTTGCCTAACCTCTATGGACTTCATCCCAGCTCTGTTCAGGACTTGGGAAGACCTCTACACTACCACACATGTCTCTACATTTTCTGCTTTTTTAAAAAATTATTTATGTATAGGAGAACACTGTCTTCAGACACACCAGAAGCGAACATGAGACCCCATTACAGATGGTTGTGAGCCACCATGTGGTTGCTGGGAATTGAACTCAGGACCTCTGAAAGAGCAGTGTTCTTAACCTCTGAGCCATCTCTCCAGCCCCGTGTCTCTACATTTTCATGTTCATGTATGTACTTCAGAAACAAGGCCAGGGCTTGGTGTTGGGCCAGGCTGGATGTTGGGACTGAATAGAACGTGACGTTCTCTGCTCTTGGTGCAGGATTGGAAACCAAGGACACAGGAGAGGAGAACATGGGTGTGAGCCTGCAGGGGCAGGAAGCCCGTGTGCACATGCATTGTGTGCTGGGCAGATCTGCTTCATGGAGAGAACACGAGGGTGGGCGATGTGGGAGAGGGGAAGGCGCATGCTTGGCTGGTGTGTTAGGCTATGAGGCAGGAAAGTTTGAGAGAAGGCTGGAAGCTAGGCAGGCAGGCAGGCACCTGCAAGGCCCTGAAGAGCAACTGCTTTGTCCTGAGAGCAGTGAGGAGCTACTTATGGGTGTCAGTCAGAAGAGTGATGCAATCTTAAATGGTTCTTAAAATGGTCCTCCTGATGCCCCACGAGGGAGAGAGTGAAGCAGGCAATTCCAACGATTATCATTTATTTATTTTCAGATTGGGTCTTGCTATCACAGACTGACATCAACTTTACCATCCTCCTGCCTCAGTTTTAAAAAGGCTGGTATTGTAGATGTGAGCCGCTGCACTAGCCGCTGCACTTGAGATCAGCCCAAGGCTACTGTGGAGGCCCAGGGACAGGTGCTGGGCATTAGCTTGGACCAGGCCAGGGCAGGAGCAGAAGGTGACTTGTGAGTGATTCTGTGTCAGGATTAGTGGGATTTGGTGCTGTGTCTCTGGAGTGTAGATTTTTACAGCTCCATGCTCTGGCCCACAGTGGTATTGGCATAGGATGTCTCACATAAGGCAAGAGCCGTGCCCTCCCTCACCTGCATGCCCATCTGCTGCCCCAAGCTTTCTTGGCAGCCTCCTTCACTTCCTTGTTCCTCAGGCTGTAGATAATGGGGTTCAGCATGGGGGTCACCACAGCATAGAGGACTGTAAAGACCTGGTCTGAGATATGAACCTCCTTGCTCTTGGGTTTCATGTACATGAAGATGATGGTGCTGTAGAAAAGCAAGACCACAGCCAGGTGTGCCGAGCAGGTGGAGAAGGCTTTGCGGCGCCCTGTGGCTGAGGGCACCCTCAGGATGGTGGCCAGGATTAGCATGTAGGACAGGCAGATGAGGGTCAGGGGTATAGGCAGCAGGAGGATGGCCCCCACCAGCAGGAAGGCATCACTGACTGATGTGTCGCCACAGGCCAGCTTCAGCACGGCCAGGATCTCACAGGTGAAGTGTCTGATCACGTGGTGGCCACAGAAGGGCAGCCTCATGGCGATGACCGTCTCTGTCACTGACTTGAAGAGGCAGAGCACCCAGGAGGTTCCTGCCAACATCAGGCAGAGCCTGTGGCCCATGAGCACGGGGTACCTAAGTGGCTGGCAAATGGCCAAGTAGCGGTCATAGGCCATGATGGCAAGCAGCAGGCACTCGGTGGAGCCTGTGGAGAGGCTCAGACACATCTGGATGGCGCAGCCAGTAAAGGAAATGGTCTTCTGGGATGACAGGAGGTGGACCAGCATCAGGGGTACAAAAGTAGTCGTGTAGCAGATGTCCAAAACGGAAAGATTACCCAGGAAAAAGTACATGGGTGTGTGTAGGCGGGCATCCAGTATGCTCACCAGCACAATGGCTGTGTTCCCCAGCAGGGTCACCAGGTACATGACTGAGCACAGAGGAAAGAGTAGGTGCTCCAGGGCCGGGTAGCCAGAAAATCCCTTCAAGATGAACTCAGAGACTGCTGTCTTGTTGGGCTCCATACTGCAGGCTCCTGGTTGGATACACAATGGGGCAGGAGGACAGAGGGTGCAGGTTGTAGGACCACAGAGACTGTTAAGGTCTTCTCCAGCTTGGCCACACTTTCTGTGACCTTGGGACAGACTCCTCACCCTCAGTTCATCCGTGTGAGAAAGGAGGAGTGTTTCCCTAAAAGAGACTGTTCTTGGAGGTATGAGTAGACAGTCTGAAGGATCACTGGGAGCCAATGCTGAATGAAAAACAGAGGGCTTTACTGGAGGACTTGTCTAGTGTTTATCGGTAGCTCTCCAAAGCCAAAGTAGATCATGTACTCCCAGACTCATGACCCTAGATCCCCTTCCCGCACTTAACCTATCACAGACAGCTGACAACGAACAGACTCTGGGAGCTGAGGGGTTGGATCACTTGAAAGGCTGTCAAAACACACCTTGTTCTCCCCACAGCATTTCTGGCTCAGCGGGTCTGTGTGGGGCTGCAGATCTACTGGCCCATGCACCACACTTCCAGCTAGAATGTCTCTGAAGGGCCTCCTGTCTTTCAGACAGTCTGAGCCATTACTTACGCTGTTCCCACTACCTGGAACGTCCCACTCATTTATCCCTCAGCGGTAGTGGTCTAGTTTGTCTCTTCAGGCTAGCTCTGGTCTCCACACACCCTATGCTTTGTGTCTTGGGGAGCTGCTGCTGGTCTCTAGGCCTGTGTGTGGAAACACCCCTCCCCCTCACAGCAGAGATGCTCAGCTTTGTGTGGGCTGAAGCTTTAGAAGTTGCTTCCTCTGTGAGCTCTCTAGTGGCAGAAACTGAGCTCACACAGTAGCTGCCTGGAGGAGGGTAAGTCTCCAGTAGGTGTGAGCTCACACAGTAGCTGTCCAGAGG
>JANHMN010000004.1:95748899-95778862 GCA_030674055.1 Rhabdomys pumilio | reverse complement strand
GGGTAAGTCTCCAGTAGGTGTGAGCTCACACAGTAGCTGTCCAGAGGTGGGTAAGTCTCCAGTAGGTGTCTTCCCAGCATTGTAACATGTAACCATATGGAGCCGACATTTGCCTCCAACAAGTCCCAAATATCTGCTGCCCTAGATGGGCATCCTCCTGCTTCCTCCCCACAATACTCTCACCAGCAAAAAACAAACAAGTAAATCAAACAAACAAAAAACCCCAACAAAATAAAACAACAACAAAAAAATATTAAGTTTAAATCCTTCAGTGTCAGAGTACCTGAGATGACGCTGCCTTAGCAGGAACCATCGTGCCCAGATCCAGCTCTTCCCTGTCTCTCCAGCTGGAGACTGTCTCCTCCTTTAACTTGCTCCTTGTTTAATCTTTCCAAAAACCAAGAGGTGACTTAGGATGACCAAGCACCATGCTAGGCACTAGCAGAACAACTGAGCACATGGGTGCTTCGAGGTACTGACTCTAAACCCTTCCCAGGTAGACTTTCCACTCTTCCATGCCTGCCCTCTCCTCCCTCTGCCTGTATGCCCTAGGAGACATACAAACTTCTTCTTCTTTTTTTTTTTTTTCTGTGAGGGGGCACATCAAGGGATCAAGGGTCTCTCTGGGCTTCTAACATACCTCAAGGGTCAAGGCTGGGTGGTTCTGCTGGACATTCCCTCTTCTTACACAGTATCAACAGAGTCCAGAGCTTAGTCCTACACAGAACCTCACCTCAGGAAACCAATGGCCACTTCTGCAGCAAGAGCCTCAGGTAGAAGCTCTGGTCTCAACATCACTCTGTCCGCATCGCCCTGGAGTCAGGAGTATGAGCCGCGAGCTCCCCACCAAAGCTCAGTGGGGATTCTCTGAGGCTGGGTGTTTGGTGGGGCCTTTCTTCTAGCAGAGCTCCATCAGAGACAAGCACTGTGTCAGGATTGGGACGAGGCACAGAGATGGTCCTGTGTTCTCTTGAAGCTCCAGTGACTGGAGTAAGTCCTGGGCTCCTCTTCATGTGATTGCACACACTTCGGTTCATTCCTCCAGTCGCTAGGCGGCATCGGCAGCTGAGGCCCTGGGCTATGTGCTGGAACACACATGGGGTCACCTCCTGTGCACACATGCAACTGAGTGCGAACACCTGTCTAACACACCAGTCCATATGCACCTGTGAGTGTCCATCCTACACATAGGCTCATGTGTGGCCATTCACAAACTGATATGTGTATGTAAATAGATCTCTCTCTCTCTCTCTCTCTCTCTCTCTCTCTCTCTCATTCCCCCTCTCTTTCTCTCATCCCCCCCCTCTCTCTCTCTCACACACACACACACCCAAAGACTGGCAGACTTTTGGACCTATGGCCAAAGTGCTTTCCTGAGCTAGGCAGGATGACCTCATGTCTAGAGGAGGTACATAAAGACCTCAACTTGTCGAGGGGTGCAGGGGAGTCATTAGGAAGGAGCAGCCCTGAGGGTGGGGGTTACAGAGAAGCCTGGGACAAGCTGACAAAACCAACTGTGTGTTCTGTCTGCTTCCTAACCTTTGTGCCAAAGAAGAGTTTCTCCAGCTCTGCCTTTTCTCATACAACTGGGAAGAAAGGAGGAAGACAACAGGACAGGGAGCTTTGTCTGTGGATCCACATTGTCCTTCCTGTCTCCTCTCTCCTGACCTACTGTTCCCTAAAACCCAGTTCACAAAGTAAGCCTTTCTTCAACCTCTTAAGCCAGTCTGCCTCCTCCCTTGGTGTTCCACAGCCTTGTGTTATAGCTTTGGGGTGACACCCACATTTCTCACTTCTTCTCTGCTGCTGCTCCCCCACCCCAGGCCACAGGGATGTCACCTCCTTTCCTCTCCTCCTTTGTATTCTGAAGGCCAAGTCATGGCTCTAGCTAGCTTCTTGCTGTCTTCCTGCAACAATTAGGACCAATGCAAATGGACGGGCCAACTGGCCGATTCTGGACCACTTGTGGCCCAGGGAGATGCTCTTGCAGACCTTGCACATCAGCTGGATCCTTTACATTTGGGGAAACAGGCCCAGAGATGGTCAGTAGCGCAGTGAATGAGAATGGGAAGCCAAGGCCCCAGTGGTTCCTCGGGGCTCTCCACCCTTCATTTCCTCTGCCCAAACCTGTGTCTCACCTCTGGCCTCCTCCCGATCTGTGCTCTGGCTCCCTGGAAGAAGTTTCACTTCAGCTTGTCTTTCCAAACCGTGGAAACATGCCTAGTTTTATTTTTGAGGAATTCATGAAGAGTTTTCAAGTTGATAAAATTAAGTGTAACATTTAGACTTTGGCAGAATTATTTTAAGGGCTGAGAACTCAGCAGGAGTCTCTGAAGTGGGTGGAATTAGTACATTCTGGTGAGATCAAGGCTGGACAGATCTTAGTGGCTTACTGCAGGCAGGAGGGGCTCTCCATTTTGGGCAGATCTCAGTGTTCTTCTGGCCGACACTCTTCTAGGAAGCTAGTGGGCCAAATGGAGGTGGCACGGTTCAAAGTGCTCTGTGTGCCAAGGGATTGCACAATCCCCAAGGCCACTTAAAGAGAAGAGAGGAAATGTGCCCAGTTAACAAACTTTGGGGTGCTTCAGGGAGGATGTCCCAAAGACCCAATTACACTAGCAAGTTTGCAGTCTAGTTAGAGTGCTTAATTAGTGTAAAAAAAATTGGAGAAAGTGACACAGGGATCAGGAATTCATGCTTGCAGGTCAGTCCCCAGCCAGAATCGGCCCAGGAACACTTACAAGAAAATCAACGAATGGATCGGTACTTAATGAACGAGTTCATAATTAATGAATACACAAGCAATTTTAATAAGTTTACAAATTAAACCGAAGAACAAGTGAGCAAAAAATAAACACTGCGGCCCCCCAGGTGGGTGTGAGGGGGTCTGGGGTCAGCACTCATCAAGAGCTTACAAAATTATAAAGTCTGGGGTATGACAAGGGAGGAACTGGACGGAGAAACACGTGACACTGCCTTGTTTTGGCTATCTGAACGGGCCAGTGCCTGAAGACTGTCTTGACCGAGACACACTGTATGGACAAGAGATTGCTGTAGCGCGGTCCAGTGTCAGCTCAGTGTCCTTTAGTGAGGCAGAAGGACGGCCATGGTTCACTGTGTCACTTGTGCAGAACAAGTGTGCCCAGGTGGCTAGTGGCTTCTGCCTCCACCCAGTTCCTCTTCCCTGTACTCACGGCATCCTTGTGATGCATCTTCACTGAAGTTCCTGGCTTCCAGGATCCATTCCTCTGATGCCTTAGGGGTCTCTTTCAAGTGTTCTAAGGTGTGTGGGAGGGTGTAGCTTAAAGCACAGCCTCCTCTCCTAGACAAAAGCCTGCCTCCGACAAAAACCAAGAACCCACGCTTTATTTTGGGACTGGGTGTCTTTTTGTTGCTGTTGTTGTTTAATTTTTTTTAAAAGAAGATTTATTTCCGTTTTATTTTATGCACATTGGCGTTTTGCCTGTGAGCACATGCCTGTGAGCCACAGTGTTCTTAATTTCTTCACCCCATATTTTTTAACCTTTTACTTCTGCATTTTGTTACATCGATGTTCAATTATTTGGAGCACACAGCTTTCTCTCTCTCTATTTTTTGCCTATTCATGTCCTCAAGTTATAAATACACTTTAAAAGTACTTTTTCCTGGTAACTTAACTTTTTTTTGTTGTGGTTCTTTCGAGACAGAATCTCACTCTGTAGCTATCCCAGGCTAGCCTGGAACTCATGGCGGTCTTCATCCATTTGCCTTTTCAACTTGCTTTTCACTTTGGCTCTTTTTTAGATGACATCTTCTCTGCACTGAGTAAAGCTAGCAAGCTTATTACTTCCCATAACAGAATTTATTAGAAAGTCTGTCTTATCACTGACCTTAAAAGGCCACTTTGGGGAAGTTTGGAGCCAGCCTGGGCTACATGACAAGATTATGTCTTTTTTTTTTTTTTTTTTTAAACTTATCTTCGTCATACACTAATTTCACAGGTACTTGTGTGTCTGTTTTTGGACACAAAGAAATGCCTCTCCCTGTTCGCACACCACAATGTTTTAACTGCTACGGTCACTTTACAGTAGACTAACAGCTTTAAGCTGCTGTAAGTCAGCCCTCAGCCCTGTCAGCCCCTTTCAACAATTCTTTGGCTATTCTTGCACATTTCTTTCCCACAGGAATTTTGCAGTCAGCTTGTCATATTTCATGAAAAGTCTTCTGGGACCTTGTTGGTGATTGATTGGCTGGTTTGGGGTGGGACTTGATATCTTTACAAAAATCAAGTTTTCTTATGCATGAACATTGTCCCTCCGTTAATACATGTTTTGTTTTGATAACATAATTTTTTCTTGTATGTCAACAACATGATTTACAGCAATATTTTTGGGTGTGAATGAATTCTCTATTTCCTCCTGCTGTTTATTCTCATTCTGCGTATCAGCCTGAGAGAGGGGAGGTGCGTTGACCAGCTCCCAGGCTCCCCCTGGTGGCCACCAAGCCAATGCTCATGACCTTTGACGATGGGACTGGAAACCCAGTAAAATCCTGGACTGGGGTACTCAGGCCCTGACAATTACTATGGCAGCAGGAATCTTGAATCTAGGAATAGGGAAGACATACAATCTGGGTATTCTTGAATGATTTTCCATATGGCCTCTGGGGCTCTACTAGTCTCTCAATACTAGGAAACCCCGAAGAGAGACGAATCTGCAGCTTGCATCCAGGGCATCCAGCCTTCCAGGAAGAGCTAGCAGATGTAAACTGTTGTCTTCTAGAAATGTCATGGCTGCTGCACTCACGAACTTGCTGTGGTTTCTACCTGCTCAAGACCTGTGCAAGAGCAAGCCAACTAGATCAGTCAGCATTCATTCCAACAGAGAGCAGGGCGAGCGGGGAGAAACAGAGGAGGGGGAAGGGAAGGAGGAAGAGCGCGCGCACTTACACATGAAGGGTGGGAGGGGAATGTGACCAAGACACATTGTACGAATAAATAAAAGATAAAAATATCTAGGTTTCCTACCCCCTCACCAACAGAGCCTGTTCTTTAAACCTTATGATGATTTCACATCGTTTTCCATTTTCTCTTCCTTTGCAGCGCTGATGCTTGAGTCAGGCCCCACACTCGCCAGACAAATGCTCCACCCCTGAGCTACACAGCCAGCTGCACCAGATGCCATTTTCAATAAAGCAAACCCTCAAATATAATTTCACTTTATGAACCAGGATGGCTTTTCCTATTAATAAACTCACAAATTAGAAAACTATGTCCCGACTTCTGGTTCAGAGAAGAAGCTCTTGCGTCTGCTGCCCCAGACTGTTTGGAAATCTTTCTGAAAAGCTGTAGAAGGTAGAATTTGTACATAGTTAAACAAAGAGATTCCCAATGAGTCTGAAAAACAAGAGACAGTGCCACCAGCTGGCCAGAAATACTGAGGAATTCCTGGGAAATGGCAACCAGATGAGTTGGGAGAGACCACAGGCAAGGAAGGAGGGAGCTGCTGTGCCAGGCAGGCAGGCAGGCGGTGGTCAGCCCAGGGCAGCAGGGACAGGAAGGGCCTCAGGGGACTGTTGTCATCTGAGACTGAAGGATCTCTGGGGGAAGGGAGAGCTCAGGTGATGGCTCTGCCCCCAGTAGTTCCTCCAGCCTCTCATGGTGACTTCTGGACACAGTATGTGCATGCGAATCACAGTCACAAAGAGGCACAAAGTGAGAGGTAGGGAATCCTAGATAAGAAAATACCCTACCAATAAGAAGTAGAATACACTCAAGAAAGTCAGCACCAGAGGAGGAAAACCAGACCCAACAAAGAATTAGCATTGAAGAAGACAAAACAAGCAGAAGACTTGAAACCACGTGATTGACGAGTCATAGGGATAAGAATAGATTTTTTTTTTCATCCACAGAACAGTCATAAATCAGAATGAAAGAAAAGCCAGCTAGAGAATGTGAGTCAGGCCATGGTGGCATACTCCTTTAGTCTCAGTACTCAGGAGGCAGAGGCAGGTAGATCTCTGAGAGTTCAAGGCCAGCCTGGTTTATGAAGCGAGTTCCAGGGCAGCCAGGACAGATAAATAAGTAAACAAACAAACAACAACAACAACAAAAAAAAAAACAAACAGGAAAAGAAAAGAAGAACTATTCTGCCATTTTTAAAAGGCTTATGTTAAAAGCAGGTTACCAAGTCAGAAGGCACAGTTGAAGAATACTTCCTAATAACCAGGTCTGTAATCTCTGCACTTGGGAGATGAGGCAGGAGGATTGCCAGGTGTTCTAGTCCAACGCTAGCAATATAAAGAGAAAGGAGCAGTGAGAGGAGGTGGGGGTGTGAGGTGGGAGGCAGGGGGTGAGGTGAGAGGGAGGCAGGAAGACAGAAAGTGGGTCGGTAGTTCCTCAGGTAAGGCTTGCTGCAGGCAAGTGCGGATTTCCATTGCTGGGACACACGTAGTGGACAAAGAAATCTGACTCCCACAAGTTGTCCTTTGACCTCACACAAGTGCTGCCATGGCATGCTTGGCTAAACTACGAGAAGAATGTCAGGATATGCCGTTTGGCTGGTTATTCATTAGTTTGGACTGTGCCCGACTCTGACCGTTATAAACAACACCTCTAAGGGCGCTGAGCTGGAGGGGTGGCAGCACTTCCTTTCCTTGGGCTTCTTTCTAGGAGCAAAGCAGCAGTCTTATGGAAATTCTCTTTCATGTGTTGAGGAACTACTGGACTCTTTTTCAAGGCAGCTGCCTAATTTTGCACCCCTGCAGCTGTGCACGAGACTTCTGGCTCCTTGGAATTCTTACTAATATCCAACTCTTTCTTTTCTTCCTTCTCTCTCTTTCTTTTCTCTCTCCTTCCTTCCTTCCTTCCTTCCTTCCTTCCCTCCTTCCTTCCTTTCTTCCTTCCTCCCTTCCTTCCTTCCTTCCTTCTTTGTCCTCCTCCTCCTTTTCCTCCTCTTCCTTCTTTATTGTGGCTGTGTGAAAATAGAGAATGAAGTGATCTCTCCTGGATTTTATTTCCGTCCCAGTGACATCTTTTCTGTGCTTATTGGTGATTTTTATCTTTGAGGAACTAGTTCTTCAAACTTTATCTTTAGATAGTGGTATCTATCTTTCTGTGAGTTCTTCACATGTCCTAAGTGTGAGTCCCTTGTGAGTCCCTTGTCAGATAGATTCTTTGCAACACCTTTGAGCATTCTGTGAGTTGTCTTTAAATGTCCCTTGTCCCTAATATTTTGAGCAGGTTATTGTTGAGTTATTGTTAGAGTTGCTATTGTTTCTTTAAGTGTTTGGTGAATTGACCAGCTACTAGCCTTGTGCTTTTTCTTTTTACCAATTCAACCTCTTTGCTGAGTATAAGTTGCTCTGGTCGGCTTTCTACTGCAGAGATAGGACTTCGTGATGAAATACTCTCTGGGGAAGAGAGGGCTTATTTCACCTTACAACTTACTGACTGGCTTGCTCCCCATGGCTTTCTCAGCCTGCTTTCCTATAGAACCCAGGACCACCAGCCCAGAGTTGGCCCCACCCACAATGAACTGGGCCCTCAAGCAAATGCCCTACAGACTTGTCTACAATCGATGGAGGTATTTTCTAAATTGATGTTCCTCTTCTAGCTTGACAATAAGGACAAACTCAGATTTTCTATTTTGGGGGCGAGGAGGGTGAGTTTGGGTATGTGCAACATGTGTGCACACACGTCCACGAGTTTTCTTATGTGTGTGTGTGTGAATGCTGGTGCGTTTGCACCATGACACAAGTGTGGAGGTCAAAGGACAATCTCAGAAGTCTTTACCTTCCACCTTGTTTGAGACGGGGCTTCTAGGTTGTTTTTCTGCTCCATGTGTCAGGTCAATTGTCTGACAAGCCTCCAGGGATCCTCCTGTGTCCATCCCTATTTCCCTGTAGGAATGCTGGGATTGGAACCCCTCTTTCCTGGTGTTCTGGGAAGAGACTCTGCAGCATCCCTCTGCAGGCTGGCATCTATCCCTTGCTCTCCAGTGCTCACACTCTGTCCCGTGCTTTAGCCAATGCTTTCCAAGATCTGATGAGTTTGGGGACCTCCAAGTATATCATGCTCCCCAGCTCCCAGAGCTCCAGACATGTCATTTCCCCTGGGGGCTGTCCCTGAAAGTGCTCTGCTGTGGCATTTCATGCTGAGCCCAGGGACAACCTCCCAGAAGGTCAATTAGACTGGGCTAATTACATTGCTTTTGTGATCTTCATAATCAAACGGATGTCCTGATGGGACCAAGTTCTTCAGTATTCTGACTGCCCTGGGTGTTCCCCCCCTTCCCCTGAGAATTTATTATAAACAAACAAACAAACAAACAAACAAACAAAGACCGGTTGAATTGGCTTCAGGGCCCTCAAGCAGGAGGCAAAAACAAATACGTTAGGCCTTCCCCCACCTTAGGTTTCTCAACAGGTGCATCAGTGGTACTTTGGAGAGGGACCAGACCAGCTCTCTTCTGCTGCACCATCACACTGCTGGAGGATACTGAGCCATCTCTGGCTCTTGCTCACTAAGTGTGGACTCCATCCTCCTGACATGTCTAGATGTATCTCATGTTTCCAAACGCTCTCTAGGAAAGTGGCTATGCCCAGGCCATATCCAAAGGTGTCAAATGATGTCCTCAGAGAGGCAGTCACTGAGATTTCCAGTGATAAAGATCACAGGTTGTTGTCAGGTTCATTCAGCTTGGTCCTGGATTTTCAGCTTTCTGACTTCAGTGACTGTGCTGGGCTTACCTCTGTTTCCCTCTGAACAGGACACAGCTTGGAGCACCAGGTGTGAGTTGTGGTTCTGTCCAGTGGTGTGCCATCTAGCTTTTTGTCTGTGTGACACAAGTTATGGTCATCTGGGAAGAGTGACTCTCAACTGGGAAAATGCTTCCACCAGATTTGGCCTATAGGGGATATTTTATTGATTAATACTTTATGTGGGACACCTAGGCTACTGTGAAGTATGACAGCCCTGGGCAGGCTGAGCAAGCCATGAGGAACAAGTCAGTAAATAGCATCCCTCCATGGTCTCTGCTTCAGTTCCTGTCCTGTCTTCCTCAGCGATGGGTTGTGGCAGGAAACTGTGAGTCAAATGAACCCTTTCCTCCCCAGGTTGCTTTTGGTCATGGTCTTTTATTACAGCAACAGAGGGCAAACTGGGACAAGTGGAAACACAGTAAAAGCCACATTTCAAACTTTTTGTCAGCTGTACCAGAGAGGCTGAGAGAAGGAATATATATATATGCGCCAATGTGTGAACATGTTCACAATAGTTAGTAATGATATATTTGCATTCTTTTCTGTCTAAGTCTTTGGAATACAGAGTGCATACAACACACACAGTATCTCAACTCAGAATAGGTGTGTCTCCTCACTGACCAAGCAGGTAGTGGCTGTCATATTGGGCAACATCAGAAGATTCTACTTACCTACCAACCCCACAACAGTTGCCTGGTTTCCTTTCAATTTTTGTTTGCTTTCTCTTTCTTTGTTTCTTTCTTTCTTTCTTTCTTTCTTTCTTTCTTTCTTTCTTTCTTTCTTTCTTTCTTTCTGTGTGTAGTTTTACACTCTATTAGCTCCAGGAAGTGACCATAGTCCCAGCCCCCACCCAGCTTCCCTTGAATCCTTGGACAAAAGATACACACAGTTTGTTCTTTTTTTCAATTTGCCTTAGGATACAATTGCTGGGTGCTACGATCTCCCACCTGGAAAAGCATGCCCTTAATAATATTTTTTATCTCCCCACCTGTTCTAAACTTCAGTGGCTGGTCCCACCTAGCTCCTGCCAAACACCCCAGACCATTTGCCTGTAGTAGTGACCACAGGCCCCAGCTCCTCCAGAGACCTCACATGGCTACTTCCCCCCAAAGCATGGCAAAATCTCTTCCTCTCCTTCCTTGGATCTGCCTTTTCCTTTTGGGACCTGGAAGTTCCGCCCGTACCTTCTGCCCAACAATTGGCCCAAGGCTTCCTTCACTGGCAGATCAAGAACCAGTTGGGGAACAGAACCTTAGAATCAGAACTGCCTCCTTTCTTTGTTTCTTCCTTTCTTCCTTGAAAAATTCAAATATATTAAGAATATGAGATAAAGCTACAATAAATAGCTGTTGGGTTCCTGTAGCTGTGACAAAGATATCCAAGAAAACAACTCAAGGACAGAAAGAGGTCAGAGGGTCCAGTCAATGGTCATGCCAATTCAAAAACACAGCTCCCATCCCAGCCTGTATCACCCCAACCCCTCCACACCTCTCCACACCCCTCCACAACAATGAGGTCCTAATCCATTAATCAGCCTTGCAGAAGCCCCAGTGCAAGTGTGGCTTCCTTCCAGGAACTTCTGTTCACAGTTGCTTAGTCCTGCATCCTTGGACAGATCACGATGGCTGGAGCAAGTGCTGAGGTGGCCAGAGAGCAGAGGAAAGGGATACAGGAAAGGCCGGGGGAAATATAACTTCTAAGGACACATCTCTGGTGACCTACTTCCTCCAACAAGGCCCTACACTGCAAAGATTTCACAACCTCCCCAAACAGTGCCACCATCTGGGAACCAAGCATTAAGCACATGAGCCTATGGGGACACTTCATATTCAAACCAGAACAATGGTCATATACTCAACACCGAGTCTCTACAGTTATTAACCATTTAATAAGTTTGTCTTATCATATATCAATCTGTTTACCCAACATCTACCCATCTGTTCACATTATTTTATTATTGTTTTTTTTAAAGATCTATTATTTATTTAATGTATGTGAGTACACTGTAGCTGTCTTCAGACACACCAGAAGAGGGCATTAGAGCCCATTACAGATGGTTGTGAGCCATCTTGTAGTTGCTGGGAATTGAACTCAGGACCCCTGGAAGAACAGTCAGTACTTTTAACTGCTGAGCCATCTCTCCAGTCATGTCTGTTTTTTTTAGAAGATGTCTGTGGTGCCTGGGGAGATGGCAAACATGGAGACCTGATTTGGAATTTTAAGCACCCACATAAAAGCCAGGTTGTGGTGGCCTGTGCCTGTAATCTCAGCTCAGGGGAGATGGAGACAAGATGACTCCTGGGGCTTGTTGACTAGCCAGAGTAGGAGGATCATAGTTCCAGTGTGAGACCCTGTCTCAAATAACAAACAAACAAACAAACAAACAAACAAACAGTGGAGCGTTATTGAGAAAGACCCTTCATATCAACCTCTGGCTTCTACACACATGTAGACACACACACACACACACATGCATGCACACGCACACGCACACACACCCTACCACCACCACCCTCTCAAACATACATACATGCCTGCTCTCTCTCTCTCTCTCTCTCTCTCTCTCTCTCTCTCTCACACACACACACACACACAGCACCATGCCTTGCCCAGCTACAACTCTCAGTCTAGTGTCTGAACTCAGAATGTGTGTGTTACATTGACTGAGGAAAGACTGTGGAGTGTATTTAGAGATACTGAGTAGCTGGGGCTGGGAGAGTGCTTTATTGCTTACAGATGATTTCCCTTGTGCTTTTCTTGTGACCACTTTGGTCCTGACATGCAGTATGTTGTAATACTTGATATTTCTGTCTTCTGACTCAAGGACCAGGCTCCCAGGGCAGCAAGGCCCATGCCTTCTTGCTTTCCTCCTCAGCTTGTGCACCACGAATAGGCTCCAGATCAAGAGGTGTTGGGAGAACAAATTAATATAATCCAAAGTTACAAAATTATCTTAAAAAAAGCCTTAAGAAAATTAGAGCCACTTGGACAGAGGGGGAACAAGGACGTTAGAGTGTGGGAATGCAGATGGTCTCCAATCTTTTCCCATCACACATCAGGAAAGACAGGGTCAAGAAAGCTTGTTGTTTGCCCATGGTCATGTTCTATAAGCCCATAGGAGGTATGCAACAAAGATTTCTAGGATTAAACCATTCCCACCCAACCCTGCTGGCAGCTAATCTATAATATAAATTATATACAATTTCTCTGTCTCTCTGTCCCTCTATGTCTCTCTGTCTTTCTGTCTCTCTCTCGATATATCTATCTCTATATATCTGGGCTCAAACTAAAGTCCTTACACACACACACACACACACACACACACACACACACACACACACCTCAATATGTAGCTCAGGCTGGCTTCAAACTTGAAATCTTCCTACCTCAGTCTCTTGAGTGCTGAGCACACAGCCCTAGGCACACAGCGCTACTCTTGGCAGCTTTGAGAAGGTGTCTGAGGTTGAGACTCTGCCACTTGGCTTTGGTAAATGAGGTTGATCCTTGGCTGTTGTGGTATTATATTTGAGTTGGCATTATTTCTGATCATTTTCCTAAAGATGCAATAATTTTTCTTTCATTATTGTACAGAAAAATGTTCATTCCTAGAAATTTAGAGATATAGAAATGCCAAGTATAAATCGTTTGCAGCCAGGGGTGGCAGTTACAGAGACAGCTGAGCCAGATGGCACCAGGAGCCTCAGCTATACAGTGCGTTGGAGGCCAGTCTCTAGGCTCCATGAAACTGTCTCAAAAAACCAGAGCATAGCAAAGCAACGACAACAACAACAACAACAACAACAACAACAACAACAACAAAACTGGGGTTGTGGAAAGCCGAGGGGGGAGCAGCGCTTGCTGAGCTTGCCTTGTGAGGGTAAGGACTTCAGTTTGAGCCCCGGAATCCATGCTAAAAAAGAGGAAAGAAAAAAGGCATGGTGATACGGACTTGTAATCCCAGCCATGTGACTGGGACATGGAGACAGGTGGGTGCCTGGGGTGTGCTGGCCAGTCTGCCTATTCTCAGTAAGTTTCAGGGCAATCAGAGACACTATCTCAAAAAATAAAAAAATAAAAAAATAAAAGGTGACACAGAGGAATGTCCTCTGTCCTCCGCATGTATACACACACACACTCACACACACACACTCACACATACACACACTCACATACACTCATACACATGCACACATAAGTTCACACACATGCACACTCACACTAACATACACTCACACTCATACATGCACACATATGCTCACACATGCACACTCACACTCACTCACCACATACACACTCAACACACACACATGCACACATATGCTCAGACACACACTCACACACTAACACACACACACACACACATACAGGCATACGTTCACACACTCACACACAGTCACACAGTCACACACACCCCGGCAGACACCCACACAACCCTATGCACATACAAATTACTGTTAACTTTGCTTATGTAGCTTTCTAAATGTGTACCTGTGCCTGTTTATATTTGTAACAAGAACACTCCCAGCTAATGGGCAGCGTTTATGTAAAAATGAGGTCCCAGTTTCAAGAGTACCCAGGTTTTGTGTATTTTGTAGACCAAATCCCCTCTCCAAGTTACGTCTGCGCTCTGGCTGAGTCTCGCACCATCTGCCTGCAGCTCCCTGTTTATCTTCAGAGCTCAGAGCAGCTGCTGCACACATTTGCACTTCTCTCTCTTCCCAGCATCCCCTGGGGCCAGAAATAGATCATGGCTTCCATCTACCTACCTCGGGGTGGCTTTCTACACCGTGGGGGGATGTCATGAGGCCTCAGTTGGTTCTTTACTCTGTATGCTGAAACAGAGAGAAACAAGAATTTAGAAGCTCCCCAGGAGAGACTTGGGTTAGGCAAAGTCTGGTTTTGAAGGTGAAGGAGAAATCTTCCATTCTGCACAATTCTGATCCCGATGCACGGCTGGGCTATTTGGGGAAAAATTATGTATTTGGAGAGATAAAACAGAAAAGCACCCCCTCGCTTTCAAACTATTACCTCTGTTGCTTGGAACAATCCCTCCAGCAATGCTTGGGGCAAGCTGTTTCTAGTTTCACGTGACCAGTGTCCTTTACTGAAGTGAAGCCTGGTTTAAGGCCATGAGCTTTTTCCATTGAAACTCAAGGTGAGTTGCTTCAGCTGCTTGCACTTTTTTCTTCACGTCTCTTGATGAAGTATTGCATCCTACACACAATATTTTGTAGTTTTAAATTTTATATTTACTTACTGATTTTCTTGACACCAGGTTTTACTCATCAGCCCGGGCTGGTCTCAAATTCACTCTAAATTTGAGGCTGACCTTGAATTCCTGGTGGTTCTAACTCTTCGTCCTGACTGCTGGATCTGCAGCTGTCTGCTTCCACACCTGCCTCGTTTCACACCCCTCGTTAAGTTTACTAAACAGTTTTACAGTTTCATCACCAACGTCAGCGTTGTCTTCATTTTAGCACATATATAAACTAATTATTACTGCTGTGCAAGAAAATGACTGGTATTTACCTATTTAACTGTAAGTGATCTAATTCTGAGCTTGGGCTATAGTAACCTGACTGGTAAGGTGCCTACATAATGCAGGAGGCTTGATCTCTTGCCCAGGAATGTAGTCTCCTGGGGGCTGGAGAGGTAGCTCAGTGGTTAAGAGCACGGGATCCTCTGACCCAGCTCTAATTCCCAACGCCCACATGGTAACTCACAACTGTCTGTATCTACATAAAATAAAAATAAGTAAATCATTAAAAAAAAAAAAGAATGTAGTCTTCCTTTTCTTGTTCATTTGTGATACTTACCAGGAATGCATAGCTAATTTTATCAGATGCTTTTTTGGGGCCATCTGTCAGGATAATGATATGGTCTCACTTTTTTATCCTATTTACAGAATTAATTACATCAGTAGATTTTTTGAAAAAAATACCAAACCGCCCTCGCCTTCCTAGAATACTTGTTACTTGTTCATGGATCTTTGTCTCTCAATATTCTAGGGACAGAAAGAAGCATATTTGATACTTAAGACTCTGCTCAGAGTCCGTGGCACTCTGTGCTGGGCATTGCTAGCCCTGGTGTGAGGGTTTGGTCGATTCATAAAGTAAACAATGAAGATTAAAAACTAAGCTAGGGGTGGCAGCTGGAGGAGGTGGTGGCTAGGGGTCGTGGTGGCAGCTATCGAGAGGGGGCATGGTAGCTGGCGGCGTGTGTGTGTGTGTGTGTGTGTGTGTGTGTGTGTGTGTGTCTCACAGTTGTAATCCCAACACCTGGAAGACTGAAGCAGAAGGATTGCCACAAATTCAAGGACAGCCAAGACTATAGAACGAGATTCTGTCAAAAACCAAGAGACCAAGAGACCCATGAACAAGAAATCCTTCTTTCTCTGTATTTAGACTGTTTAAGGGCGTCCTACTGTTTGTGGGACATTCTTCACCCCTCTCCTATTAAGATCAATCTTTACTTAGAGTAATGTCTGAAGATTGCAGAAAAGTGAAGAAGCAGAGATTCCACAAACCGTCCTGAGCCCTTTATGCTCTGTCTTCCCTGCCATCAACCTCACAAACCACAGCAGAACATTGACACTCACAGTCATGTCTGTGTTAGGGCTCACTCTCGGCGGCATGTGCTACACAGTTGAACAAGTATATGACGCCACATGCTCACCGTTGTAGCTTCTTAAATACGTATGTCCCACCTTAAGGGTTTCTGTGATCCACTTTTCTTCCTCTGTTCCCTAGGGCTCCAACAACACTCATCTTTTGTTCTGTTCTTTCTGGAGTTTTACATTTTCCACAGTGTCATAGACTTGGGTCCACATGGTGTGGAGTCTTCATATTGGCTTCTTTCATACGGCAAAAGATGTCTACTTTGTGTATGTCAGCTCATGAGTTGCTAGCTCATTTCTTTTTGAACACTGAGTAGCAATGCACTATCTCCCTGCGTGTGCACTCACCTACAGGAGGCTGATACAATATAATATGCAGGGCTTGGGGCAGGCATATTTTCAGCTCATTTAGGTAAATTGTTAGATTGTATGGAGGACTATGTTTAGTTATATAAATGAAACTGTCATTTTTTTTTTCCGCTATGGTGGTTTGACCTTGTCACTTTAAAAACTATTATTATCGTTGTGGTGATACTAAGATCTCATTGGTCCTACCTTTGTGGCTTGGCCTCTTTAAACAGTATCCAAGGATGGCCTGGGAATTCTGATCCTCTTTCTGCTACCTCCTGAGTTGTCCAGGTCATCCAGCTGTTTACTGCTGCAGCCTGCCTCTGAGCTGATTCTTGACCCAACTGACTCTTGCATAGTTTTAAAACAGCCTTGCTGGGACTTACCTTCAGCTCCTTCCCAGGAACGCCTTGTCTTAGTCAGTATATTCTCTCCCCAGCTTCCATGCACTGTACCCAAAGAAATTTACCATAAAGTTCCAGGTCAAGGGTGTGTCGTGTAATACTACTTTCCCATTTTTAATTCTTTCGCCATGTTATTGATAATTTGGAATGGTGAGTTAGTTAAATGCATGGCTGCTAAATATGGTCTACAAACCAAAGTCAGGGTAATAGAAATTTTTGATGGGTCAGGATATGAAAGTGATTTATTCACTGCCACCACTAGGTGGTGCCACCAATTAGTCAAAACAATGGTTGTTCTTGCTAGTCAACCAAGAAACCACTCACATAGCCTCGTGTGGAACATGTATGAACATGTGGATACATATGTTTGTGTGTGTGTGCATGTGCGTGCGCGTGTGCACATACATGCACACAGACACATCAATGCAAGGCTCATGCATTTCCCACAGGGGACATTACTTTAATAGTGTCTGTGTGCATGCGTTGACACTCACTGAGGTGAGGCATCCTGGAAAGCATAGGATTGAAGTGTAATAGGAAGAATTTTCAAAGGCTTGCCTAGCAGCTGGCGGTCTGAAAGGCCTGACTAAGGCGGCTGTCTGTGGAGTCCTGCAGAAGACTCAACTTTGGAGGAATAGGGGTGGGTATCCAATGACAGTGCCACAGGACAGCTTTTCTGGGGGCAGTCCTACTTCATCAGAGCCAGTCCTTCTAAGGTCATCAATCTAGCAGAGCCTGCGTCCGGTCGGGCCACTCAAAATGATCACAGGATTAAGAGTAGGAAGACAGTATCTCACAGGGGACATAAGGCTCCGGAGACTGCAGCCTATCACCTCTAAGTACCCAGAGCAGCTAATAAGATGGCCACTTTAAGGTCCTATCTTTTATCCAAATGGGGAGAAAATCTGTACCTCATAAAATAAGTGTGTACTGTGTGCAGACGTTATCTCTTCACCCCTGGTCCTCAGTCTTCCCCCTCATTGAACAACATCTTCTACTGTCTTGGAAGGTCCCAGCAGCAGGTAGCATTCTCAACCCTGCACAGCCCTTCCCACCGCAGCCAAAGGGCTGGAGATTGCTTGTAGTATACACCAACCCACAGAGGTGAGACACTCAGGCAAGTTTCTTCCCTTCTTTGCCCTCAGTTTCCCTAGTATGGGCTGAGGCAGAATGATTCCCAGAGGTCCGTAGGAATGACTGAAGGTCTTCAAATCTGCACACTGCAGAGGAGTCGTCAGCTTGTGTGGGGTGAGCATCTCCTTGGAGAAGTTCAGTAGAGGGGAGTTATCTGGCTAATCCTCTCTTCTTCATGCCTTCCCCCCCTCTCCCCCTCTCCCTCCTCCCCTCTCTCTCAGCTCCCATAGGCTTTTTCTTCAATGTGCCCCTAGGAAAGGCAGCTGGCTCCAGAGCCCCAGGAGTCTGCAAGAGGAGTTCTATATGCAAGCCTCATTAAAAATTCAAGTGACTTCTCTGCAGGGCCAGGAAGCCTCTGGAGGCCAGCCTCCCCTGAGCTCAGCTTGGCCAAACGTGATGTTTAGCCCTTTGGACTGCTTTTCAGTGAAGATGTCAGAGAAAGCAGCTGTGACTAGGATTACAGCAGGGGAGTGAACCTGGAGTTTACTTCTGCTGTCCTTCAGAGAGGACACAGTGGGCTTGAGGAAGGGCCTTGCCCAACTTTACAGAGTGAAACTACTGCAGAGCCGTGAGCCAGTCTGAGGTTTAGGGGGTAAGCCTTCTCTAGAAGGAGCTTTGAGGAATGAGCTGAAGGATCCCCAAGGGCCCTGGACACAGAGCTGGGGCTTTGGGGAGCCCCTTTGCACATGAGAACCCAGTCAGCTTGCAGACAACAGAGATGCTAGGGACACCCTGAGTCCCAGCCTCATCCTTGGTGACTAGGGGACAGAGGATTCAGAAGCAGTAACAAGAGAGTTGAAGAATGCACGTTCTGATCACCAAACAAGTCCCCAGTCAGGCAGGAATGACCTGAGCTTTGTGGCAGGGCAGATGAGAGGGCAAAGAGACTGCTATCCACTGAGATTGTTGACCTGAGAGACAAGGGGCTGGCCTGCGTGACCTCAAGTGGCTTCCTTTCTGTTTCCTGTTGACCCAAGGCTGACATGACACCCGGCCTTCTGGCTTCCTAGACCCAGCAGAGGAAGCATCCCTGGATGAACTGCTGTGGCCCTCACCAGGCTCCACACACCCCTGACTGACATTCACAGAACTTAGGCTGACTCACTGACCCTTAGCTGTGGAGGATATTGCAGGCTGCATCAGAGCTAGGGAATTGTGTGCGTCCAAAGCCTACTCTTTCAATCTCCATACAGTGGAGAAAAAACCTGAAGCCCAGAGGAGGGCCCTCTGTCTTCCAGGAGGCAGGAATAGATGGGATATTGACCTCCCTGATTCAGGCCCTCCCCTCAAGCAAGTCAGTCCCATAGCTCCTTGGTCTCCACCCACTCTCCCTTCGTGGCCTCCTCTTCCCCACCCTTTCTGGCTGTGGAGAAGCCTGTCCAAACAGGCCTCTCCCACATTCCCTGGCTGTTCTCCAGTCTGCAGGAACCGAGACACCCTTGAGTCCAGTGACTGTGAGGCCTGAGCAGAGGCTGCTGAAGGAAGCCACTGAGTGAAGTGCGGAGATCCTCTGGCTTCCAGATGTTAGGCCTTCTGGGGAACACAACCCTTGTGTGCTGGATCGCAGGCACTGCGCTGGCTTTTTTGATGCTACTGTGGCTGCTGGCCCTCTGTCTTTTTCACAGATCACAGGAGCATGACGTGGAGAGAAACCGAGTCCGACAAGCCCGGCCTCGACTCTTCCATGGCCGGCGCCTGGGTCTCCCGGGAGTCATTCGCCATCACCATCACCGTGGCCCTGTGACTGGGATGACCAGTATAGGTGTTCACCACCAGCACCGCCATTCTCCCCATCGTCTCCACCAGCACCGCCATCACCACCGCCATCATGCTCACGGAGCCCACCACTGAGGCCAAGAGATAGTGTCTACCTGGCCCTCCCCTCCATCTGGCAGCAAAATGAGAGCACCCTGATGCTCCCATAGAAAAGGATGTCTCTGTGATGAATAGGGGTACTGGAACCCTGGTCCTGATTGGGTTTCATTTGTATATGAGGCCTTCTCCCTATGTGCAGCAGAGACCTGAGAGCCACTTAGGTGGCCCTTTGCACAATGTGGGGATTGAACTTGGAGCAGGACTGGCTGAACTTTCTATCTTGTGACTGCAATTCCTGGTGACCCTGGAAGTAACAAGGGTGCCTGGCAGAGCCAGAGCCCAGGTGGATATGGATTGTTCTTCTGATTGGGGAGGCCCTGTGATGCACTTCCAGAAGCAGACTTTGGTATGGGACATTCCCTGCTGCTTGGCTGTAAGAATAAAAGCCACCGGAAAGCCTTTTTTGTGAACTGGTTCTTGACTGTAGCACAGTGGGAGGGAGGGACGGAGGGAGCGACGAGGGAGGGCTGTGTCACAGGGCCCTGGGAACTCTTCTGGAAGGAGAAGATGAACCTGACGTCTGGAACAGGGAGAAGTAGGTGGTCCCTGCCGAAGCTCTGAGGAAGAATTCAGTGTGGACAGCTCAGAGCTTTGGAGAAGGGACCATTGAGACCGCCTAGACCGGGTTCTAGCTCTCTGAGCAGTCTGCCTGAGTGCTCCTCCTAGCCTGGTCCTGGGCAGGCACCAACACTGGGCTCAGTGTCTGGGGACTGAATAAGGGATTCTTATCCAGACCTTGACTCTCCACTCAGCCTTTCTGCAGATACACAGTAGCACGGGATAAGAGCAGAAGGAAGGAACAATTAACTGCTTGGGTGGCCTCAAGAGACTGCCTGGCCTGGGTCTCAGTTTCTCCTTCTTAAGATGGAATGGATAGAAGAGAGTACTACCAGAGTCAACAGGAATGCAAAGGACCCAAACACACTATGAAAAAACGGTTGGGTCCATGAAGGGGAAGGAAATCTTGTCCCAGCCTGAGTCTGAGAACAAGGGAGAAGCAGGGCAAGGCTCAGCGGAGGGAAACGCCAGAAGTCAGTGACTCACTGGAATAGAATGTCCTCTTTCCTTCCGTTTCCCAGGGGACTCTGTGAGGACTAGACAAAGGGTGACCAGTGAGGAAGGGGAGAGGCAAATTCACACTGACGACTGCACTAGGTTTCTGTGCTGGGAAAGTGGATCAGAGGTCTGATGGGCTGATTTCTCTTCCTGGAGTGTCTTTCACACCCATCTCTCCTTCCTCAGTGCTGGGCTTAGCTCAGTCCAACCCCTCCACCCTTGTTCTCCCCCCAACCCCCCAGTCTAGCTACAGCCATCTGCATAGTGCTTGCTGCAGACCTGCCCGCTGCAGCCTCACAGGAATGTTACAGATACACCAGAGACGGGGAAAGAGGGAAAACATTAGGCAGAAAAGGAAACTGGGCTGGACAAGCTTCCTGTATTCCTGCTGAAAATGCCGCCCCGTTCTCCCCAGCAAGCTCAAAGAGCAGGCAAAGGAGAAGCAAGATAAAAGTTTGCAACAGCCTCTAGGGCCCATCTCCCAGCCCCACCAGGCGATGTCGGGGATTCAAAGAGATACCCTACGGCACCCATGTGGAGGACGAGCCTGGATTGTCACAGAGTCTTAGAAGAGAGGCTGTTGTAGAACAGGACAGCATATTGCTTGCTCTCCTCCCCCGTGAGTGGGCTGTTTGCTCATATTGCTACTAAAGTTCTCTTGGGCCTCGAAACTGGAAAAGTTCCTGGCTGCATGACCTTGGGCACAGCTCTCTCTCTCTCTTTTTGGGGCCATGGGGTCCTGATCAGGCAAACAGCAGAATCAGGTGATCACTGACTGTATGGTCCCA
The DNA here is from genome assembly GCA_030674055.1 of Rhabdomys pumilio. Taxonomy (NCBI): domain Eukaryota; kingdom Metazoa; phylum Chordata; class Mammalia; order Rodentia; family Muridae; genus Rhabdomys; species Rhabdomys pumilio. Next base: position 95,757,902 of record JANHMN010000004.1, on the reverse strand, counting down.
GGAAGAGAGAGTTGGGGTTGAGAAAGGGATCGCTGTTCTGCCATTGGGTGCTGTCATGGCTCACTAGCAGCAGGTCTGGCCAGGTATATTTGCTCTGAGACCATCACCTCTGTGCCTGTCCCTGTAAAATGGAGGTCCTATGACTGCACAGGGCGGCGGGACCAGTGTTTACGAGAGTGCCTGGCTGTGTTCAGTACCCAGAAACACTATTTCTTAAGACTTCAGTTTTCACAGTGAGTAAAGGGCAGGTTGACAACACACTCTTCTCTGAGTGTGGGATAGTTTCAAGAGGCACTGGGTGTGAGTGGGCTTGGGCGGAGCTCCCCTCCCTGACACTCTCAAGGGTCAGTTAATAAGCCGGCAAGTGTGTGGGGCGGGTTAAGTGCTGTAGGTGGGGAGGTGGTGGCTGTGGGTCAGAGGCCCTCAATCACAATTGGAGGAAGGGATTCAGGAAGTACTCACAGCTGCTCTGGCATCTCAGAGCCAAATTCCAGGCAGCACCAGCAAAAACACTGCAAACTTCAGGGGAAGAGCCATGGCCACCTGGGGTGGTCACCAGACAGGGGGTCTACAGCTCCAGATACAGTCAGGGATGGCACTATTGGAGTCCAGGGTAAGTCTTCACAGCACCCCATGTGAGTAGTGGACCCAGGTTGGCAGCAAACAGGAGTGGGGTACATAGAAAAGCAAAAGGGCCCTGTGACTCAAGGGGTTGGAGGAGGTCCTTCCGCATATACACCACGTCACAACCCTGCACGGAAAATGGGGTCAAGTACAACGGACTCTCACTCTTCTATCTCCTTTCCTGCAGGCCCTTGTGTGCACCGCCCCTCCCTCGCATCTCACCTCCACTTTCCCGGGAGCTGGCATGTATCTTTCTCCACATCTGCCTCCCAGCCTAGGTGCAGGGCCTGAGAAGGCAGAAGAGATGCCAATTGCTGGCTCTGGGTCCTTATCAGGGAGGAGCCAGAATCTTCCTGGGTCCTCCTGGGGGGGGGGGGTTTTTTTTAATGTGTTTTTTTTTTTTTTTTTCCAGGCGTTGCTTGTGGGCCTGGCTTCCGTCTTAGCAACATTTTCAGCCCCTCCTTCCCTTGCCCCTTCCATGTCCAGGGAATCATTTGCTTACATCTTTCCTGATGGTGCTTCTAGCAGCTGCCAGTAAAACTGACCACAGCCCTTGGAGGTCTGACCTGAGGTTAAAACTAGACCGAAGATCGTCTGATTCTAGCAGAAGGGTTTGGTGGCCTGTGGTGGCACGGTCCAAGGTCTCAGACTGTAGTCTTAGAAGGCGGCGGAGGAGCAGCAATCCAGCATAGAGCCGCTCGCTCGTGGACGCCAACAGCCTCAGCTTCTGATGGGACACTAAAGCTCAGAGACCACCCACAGTGTTCGGTGTGCCGAGTGCCACTCGGAAATCATGGAGACAGCAGTGATTGGGATGGTGGTAGTGTTGTTTGTCATCACCATGGCCATTACCTGCATCCTCTGCTACTTCAGCTATGACTCACAGACCCAAGACCCAGACAGCGGCCCCAGACGTAGCTTCACCGTGGCCACGTTTCACCAAGAGGCGTCGCTCTTCACTAGGCCGGCTCTCCAATCCCGGCCACTGCCAAGGTCCCAGAACTTCTGGACTGTCGTGTGAGGTTGGCAGTCCCTCGGCATTTATTCTGCCAGAGGGCCAGACCCATCTACCCCTTCAATAAGCAGTGTCTGGTGACCCACTCCACCCAGGTCTCCATATTTATCCTTCCTCGTTCCACAAACTTCTTGCCTTCCCCCACTTTGGGTTTGCTCTGCCCTCTATCCTGGGGGAGCTGAGGCGTTTGGGACCAGACGTGAGTTACCTCTAAGCTGAGCCATGAGCTTGGCCCTACTCACAGTGGAGCTGAGGAGTCTGAGAAGATGTGGGTGGATACTGTGTGTTATTCTGTAGTGGGGTAGCTCCAGCTAGCTAGAACCTCACCGGAAGTTAGCACCCTGTCAGCAGAGTGCTGTGACTGAAGTCTATTTGCCACCCAAGGAACCAGAGCCCTCAAGTGGACATTTTGAAGAGCTACACTTTTGTTAGTATTTTTGGATGCTTCAGAGTGCCCAGCCCTTAGGCTTGATCCTGTTGCCTGAAATCAGCCCTGAAATTCTGAAAAGCTGTTTTCTGGGAACAAGTGACTTATTTTATAATTGAGGACGTATATCCTTTTATGGATCTTTCCAAATCTGCTCTGGAAAACCACAAAAGGAAGCAGAATAGAAAAAGAGCCTCAGAAAGCACAAGGTGTTTCATTAACAGGAAGGCCACCAAGAAGACGTTTAAACACGTTTTGAACAAGACTTGCTTGTTGCTACAGTCCGACAGACTGCATCTATTCTTAGCAAATGTGAGTGATTTGCGTCACTTAGGAATGATAGAAAAATCGTGAACTGAAAGATAATTCCAAAAAAAGTTAAAATGTTGTTACATTTCAGCGCATGTGAAGAAGCTGTTGATTTTAACACAAAAAAGGGACGTTTGTTTTTATTAATAGAAAATCTGTTCATGGAATAGATGCCATGTCGTATTTAAGGACTATGGCCCGAAGGATGGAAAATTAGCTTCCTGGCTTGTATGTCTGCATTTAACCTTGAATGGGTAACTCTCTCAGGACCTGCCTGTTGAGGGGACAAGACTGAACAAGGGTCCTCTGGGGTGTAAGGGTATCCAGACATGTGGCTGCCACAGGAAGGATCCAGAGAGACAGCTTGGGTCTGGAGAGATACAGGGGTGGGGGTGGCAGGGAAGAAGTGCAGGATGGGAGTCAGGCTGCTAGCTGGGAGTGGAGTGAATCTGGGGAGGTCAAGGCCCAGGAGGTAGAAGCTTCTGGAAATATGTCTTTGTCCATCTGGATACCAAGTCCCTGATTAGGGCTTTTACAGATATGCCAGAAGAAAGGGCTGGGAGTCCTAGGACTTAGTGAAGGGGCTCGCAGCAGGTGGGAAGAGTCAGTGTGGGGCTCACACTGGCTAGGAATGAGCTCCTGAGAGGAGAGAAAGAAACAGCATTGCCTAAGGGGAAGCAGCCAGACTGAGGCAGAGCCCGGGGACCCTCACAGCTGACACTCACTGCAGCTCCTCCTGAGAGCTGACTCGCCAGGGATTTGTCTTCCCCTCAGGCAGAGTTCTGCCCTGAAGCAGGCTCTGAAGATCCTCCTTGAAAGGAATCTTGCCAGCATATCTCCACAGGAGCTCAGCAGAACCTTCTTCCACAACATCTAGACTGCTTGGGATGGGTGAGTCTCCAGACACAATGAAGTACCCGAGCACAAAGGGGTTTGTGTATGTGTGCATGTGTGTACAAGTTCTTCCCAGGTTGCTTTTGCTCATGTGTTTTATCACACCAATAGATACCCTAAATATGTCATGATCCATCCATCTACTCACCCAACAAACCACATACTCAGTCACCCATGTAACCATGTCTTCCTTTCCTTACCCATGCACTTCATTCATTCATTCCATTATTCAGTCACCCGTCCTCCATTCGGTGAGCATGGACAGAGCTCTGCTGTGTACCAGCTCCTGCTCAGAGAAGGTGAGAGTCAGTCAGACCTGGTCCCAGCGCTCAGGGAACACCTGACAGAGCAGAGACAACATGCTTTGGGTGTTGGGGTGGGGAAAGAGAGAGAGGTGGGAGCCTAGGAGATTTGGGAGGAGGAGGAGGAAGAGGAGGAAGAAGAAGAGGAGGACCCTGAGCCAGAATGGAAGTGGAGAAGAGTCTTCAATGAACAGATTCAAGAAGGCGTTGGTACAGAGAACTGTGGGGCAGGGAGATCAGCAGCCTGGCCTGGAGGAGACGAGGCTGGACACCAGTCATCTCCCAGGGACGCTTATTCCCGGCACTGGATGTTAAATATAGCACTGAAGTAGTCTTGGTTTTTCGGACTGAGCAGACCAGGGTCCAGGCACAAATGAGGGTGTGGCTACCTGCTTCTGACGCAGTGGTGAGGTAGGTATCAGTGTAGGGCATAGGCCCCAGGCCCTCAGGACTGTGGAGGTGGGTCTGAGGGCAAGGAGATGCAGCCTAGGAGAGTAGGACGCCTAAAAAGGAAGGTGGTCTTCCCTGGGGCAATCTAGCAAAGGGCTAAAAGGTGTAGCAGGGGCAGGAGATGGGGAGATCACCGAACAGAGACTCTGGGGAGTAGAGTCTCTAAAAACATAAGAGTGCCAGATAAGCTAGGATTTCATGTAGGGGATGAGTAATTTCTAGTTTTGACTGTATTTCATGAAATAGTTGGAACATACATTAAAACATTCGTTGTCTATGTAAGATCAAGTGTCACGGGCCACTCTGCATTTTTTCTGGTAGCCCTATGGGGACAGGGGCAGTCTGAGAGGCTGGGTAACTGGTTAAAGACAACAGAGGGCTGTCAGAGGAGAGGATATATATAGAGAGGAGATCCCTGAATTTTGCAACACAAGGGCTGACAGTGACATTGGTGAGGAGAGTGGACGGCCACTCTGCAGGCTATGATGTGCACATGATTGTGTATGTGCATGTGTGTGTGTGTGTGTGTGTGTGTGTGTGTGTGTGTGTGGTGTGTTGTATGTGTCTGGTGTGCAGTATGTATATGGTTCATGATGTGTGGTATGTACAATATGTACAATACCTGTGTAGTATATGTGGAGTCTTAGGGTCTCTACTGTGATAAGCCACTGTGACCAAAGCAACTTAGGGAGGAAAGTGTTTATTTGGCTTACACTTCAATATCACTGTTCATCATCAAAGGAAGTCACGACAGGAACTCACACAGGGCAGGAACCTGGAGACAGGAGCTGATGCAGAGGCCATGGAGGGGTGCTGCTTACTGCATTGCTTCCCCTGGCTTACCTGGCCTGCTTCCTTTTAGAACCTAGGACTACCAGCCCAGAAATGGCCCCACCCACAATGGCCTGGGCCCTCCCACATCTATCACTAATTTAAAAAATGCTCTACAGGCTTGCCTACAGCCCAACTCTTATTTTTTTTTAAAACTTTTTATTGATTCTATGTTAATTTCATATGATAGACTTGTTTCCTCTCTCCATATTTGCCCTCTGTCCTTGCAACCTCCCCCTACCAAAGAAAACAAAAATCAAAAACAAAAAATGAAAATAAAGACATTAAAAAACCCATCTACCTGTGGAGGCTTCAGTGTGTCACACAGTGTCCCCTTTTGCCCAAACAGCCTTACTTGCAAATATTCATTGCAATGCATCATTGATCTGCCTCGAGGCTACACCGTCAATGCTGGATCCTCACTGGGCTCCTCTTAGATATCTTGATGTTGCCCTGTGTCATAGAGAGTCTGAAGCTTTGGATCTGCAGGACTGGCCCCTTCATGTGCCCCAGCTAGGTTAGGGCAACTCAAAGCCGTGGATCTGGGCCTGGGTGCTCGCTGAGTTGTTCAGCTTTCCCGCTTTCTCATGCCCATACCAGCAGGGCCAGCTCTCCTACACAGCCCAGGCAGCGGGGAGGATGGGGGAGGGCATTTCTTCTATGTCCACACCACCACAAGGCCAGTGAGGGACAGGCAGGCCCTGCTCTCCTGCACTCAGGCCACCAGGGCCAGCTCTACTGTGATGCCAGGTGAGGTGGGGGCTGCTTTCCTCAGTACTGCAGCTGGCCAGGGGCAGGGCCAGCTCTTTGCAGCCCTTGGACATCAACATGGCCCCAGGCAGCAGCCCAGACCAGGGATGTCTGAATGACTTTTGGTGGTAACATGGGCTATGGACATGGACCTAGACATGACCCTTGGTGACAGCCCAGGCTGGGACTTCACTGTGGCCTCAAGTGGAAGTGAAGGCCTCTCACGTCAGGCTGTTCCTCACCGCAGTGGAGTCTCCAGTTCCTCCTCTCTTCATGGTGCACAAACTGCTTCTCTTTCTCTTCCACCATGCCCATTGTTGTGGTGCCTCTGACAGCCCAGTCTTATGCAGGGAATTTCTCAGTTGGAGTTCCCTCCTCTCAGATAATTCTAGCTTGACTCAAGTTGACATAAAGTTTGCTAGCACATGTGGTCTGTGTATAGTGTATGATGATGTGTACTGAGGGATGGGTTATGCAGGGTATACAGGATGTGGATATGTGGATTATATTTTGTACATGTGGTATGAGTGTGTGTGTGTGTGTGTATGTGTGTGTGTGTGTGTCTTCTGTGTTTGGTATGTGTGTGTGGTTTCACTGTGGGTGGTGTGATGTATTTTCGTGCTGTGTTGTGTGTCTTGTATGTGTGGTATTTGTATGGTGTATGAGGGCTGTGGTCTGCCATTCTCCCTGGTGTTGATTGCTGTATAAGAAGAGAGACAGGCCCAGCACCAGCCAGCAGGGAGCCCCCTTACTGCCAAAGGCGGTCCTTTGCCCACCATCCCCAAGAGAGGAGGTAGCAGTACCAGAATAAGAGAATGGCACCCAAATACTAGCAAATTGGGGAATTTAGCTGGTGGCAGAGAGGGAAGCAGCAGCTTCAGGCCAGCCTAGCAATGTGGGGCCAAGCCACTCTGGCACCCAGCCCTCCCAGTTCCAAATCTAGTTCGTTTTCTACTCGCTCCATAGCTACCGCCAGTTCTCGTGATTCTTACAGTGCAGCAGGCACTGTGCTCTCACCGTAGACCATCTTGTCAGTGCCCACAGCAGCCCGATGATTGCCATAGCACAGACTGGAGTGCCAAGCTGCCACTTTGTGAGTGCTTTGGGCCAATTGCAGTTGTGCAGGAGCGAGGTCGGGCTGCTTACAATGCCCATGTTGCCTCAGTGGGATCCAGTCTTTATCTTCAGGAGGAAAGGAAACTGGAAATCTGGCTCCTTGAGCTTACCAAAACTTACTGACATCTGCCCCTAGCTCTACATCTGATTCTGAAGATGAGGACTTTACCATCAGCAACCTTTTTTGGCAGCTCAGCTCCTGAGCTGAGCATCCTTTGGGGGCTGGGACCCTGGAAGAACAAACTCTAGTCCTCTAGGGTGTTGAGGACTTCTGCTCAGATTAACTCCATCTTGCTTCCACAGGTCTGACTTCCCCTACTGCCTTGGGGCTCCTTTCTCAGATCCAGCCCTCATCAAGGGGCAGCATGAATGAACTGTGTGGATACCGGGAATCCCGGCCAGTTTGTACCAGTCCTGGCTGGGCCTCTACCACCACATGCTATGGTGCAGAGATGAGAATCCCACCTTGCTCGTCTGCAGGATGAAACATGGAAATCCTTGAGCTGTGAGCTTTAGGAGAACGGGGAGGGGCACCCCCACTGTGCCCTCTCTCCACAGTCCCTGGCTCTGAAACCTGGCAGGGGTGTCTCTGTGGGACTTGCTGTGTTCTGGAATCAAGAGGTCTTGAAATAACATGTTTTCCGGAAAAGTACCTTCCTTAGGGGAAACCACTATTCCAAGGAATAGAAAAGGGGCATTGTGTCTTGCCAGATCCCCATTCCTGAGGCCGTGACACTTGAAAAGGCAGGCACAGTTGGAGACATGGAGGTCTATAGCCTTTCCACACTCCCACCCAGACGCCCCATACAGCACATGTGCAGTTAGAAGTGCTTTAAATGCCAACAGGAGTAGCTGACTGCCATGTCCCAGCAGGCCCATAACAATCCATGGTAAGCAGTCTTTAAAAACAATGAGGTAAATTTAGACTCCGTACCCTCCCCACCCCCAATAACTCATCATATATTAGCAAGTAAGTAGAGTGATCACACAGCTGTGTGGCTAAACTTGACTTTTGATGGAACACACTCTGCATAGAAGATGTGGAGAATTCCAGGCCCTGATGAACTAATGTCTGGGTAAGTGAGACAGCATGCTTCACCTTAAGCAGCCCCCTGAGGCCCTGGTGGGAAAAGCTTGCTCCTCAGGGTAGCACTACTGAAAAGATGGTAGAACCTTTAAGAGGCTCTTCTGTAGCTGGAGGTCCATTTTTGAAGGACACAGTGGGACCCTCGTATTTTCTTCATCCCCTCTTTTACCTCCTGACAGGAAGGTGAATGGTTTTGTTCTACCATGATGTAAATCTTAGAGACACTACAGGCCTTAAAGCAACAGTGTTGACAGCTCTCAGAGGACTGGACTCTTCAAACCTATGAGCCTTCTTCTTGAGACTGGGTCTCATTCTGCAACCCAGTGTGGGCCTTTAACTCCTGATTCTTGGCTTCAGCCTCTTGAGTCCTGGGACATCTGACACCACACCCAGCTCCAAGAAGGTATGGTTGGGAAGACTGCAGAGAACATAAGGAATGTTCTGGAACTCACTGGCCTCTGGGAGATGCTTAACTGTTCCTTAACTGTTGGTCCCATGCTTTCTGAGATAGGGCATTAACCCAATTCCAAGTCTCTAGTTGTATATATAAGGCAAACAAACCAGCCGAAGAAGCTTTCTGTGTATGCTGGTTATGGAGGAAGTAACAGAGCTAAGACATTCTTTGTGGCCATTTCTATCTTCCACAGACCATTCCAGATGCCCATTATGGTGATTTGAATATACTTGGTCCAGGGAGTGGCAATATTGAGGGATGTGGCCTTCTTGGGGTAGGTGTGGCCTTGTTGGAGGAAGTGTGTCACTGTGAAGATGGGCTTTGCAACCTTCCTCCTAGCTACTTGGAAGTCAGCAGTGTTCTCCTGTTGGCCTTCCGAACAAGATGTAGAACTCTCAGCTTCTCCAGTGCCATGCCTGCCTGGATGCTGCCATGCTTCCTGACTTGATGATAATGGACTGAACTTCTGAACCTGTAGAACCAGCCCCAATTAAATGTTGTCCTTTATAAAAGTTGCCTTGGTCATGGTGTCTCTTCACAGCAATGGAAACCCTAAATAAGACACCCATAGACCCTGCCTATGAAGTGGGGGTTGTGGTGTTTCAGAGGTCCTCTGTCCTTCTGAGATCCAGGCACATTGGCATCCTAGCCATAGATAAACACTGGCTGCTTCCTATTCAGTGTCAGTCAACTTACCTCACCTGTCAATCACCTCCTTGCAAAAAGCCAGGCGCATGTGTGTGT
>JANHMN010000004.1:95731903-95741903 GCA_030674055.1 Rhabdomys pumilio | reverse complement strand
TTTTCCAGAGCTGAGTTCAGTTGCTCGCAGGCTGGTCCTGAGGCTCACAACCACCTGCAACCCCAAAACTCCAGGGTATAAGACACCCTCTTCTGCCTGCCTCATTCCATAGGCTTGAGCTCACAGGAATAAAAATATCTCTCAAATAAAAGGAGAAATGTTAGAAAACCAACATTAAAGCAAGTGATTCGAGGCACTCTAAGGTAAAAGGAAGCTTTTGTCTCTTGTTATTATTGTTGTCACTGACATTTTACGTTAAATTAGAGCAGCAGAGAAACACGGGATAGCCAGTGTTTTAAGGATTTATTATTTATCTGAAAATTACGTAACTTAAGGCATCTATTTTTTGATGCAGCAGGCCCTGTTACATTCAATACTTGGGATGCCACAGGTCAAACTGAGGATTTCTGGCCCCAGACTTTCTTTCACATAAGATAGCCAGCCTTTTTATTTATTCGGGTCACTTGATTTGTGTGCCTAATGAAACCCATTACTTTGTAAGATAACTTTAAAAACGTAGTTTAAAAAAGTTTCATTTAATTCAGTTTTCTAAGTGTATTCTATATAACGGTAAAATTATCCACAGAAAGGTAATGATTTATAATACATTTGCTTAAAGGTTCGCAGTAGGTTTCACATCAATCTCCAACAAGGCTGGTCTTTTCAGTACCCACTGGCTCTGCTTGATACTTAGGCAATTCAAGCTTAGCTTTAGCAAAAGCAAATATTTAGATTTCAAAAGTAAACATTTGAATCCAGAGCCCATTAGATTAAAAAGTTAGCGAACTAAAGCCGCCTTGTTAGTGAATGCCCCTAAAGGTAAAATCTAAGTCATACGTCTGTTGACCTGGGACACCTTTTTTGACTTTACACAATCATGTTTATAATTCTTGCAATAAGGGCATTTTTAAAAACTAGTCCCTTTCATCTAAATTCCCACAAAAAGCTTTTGAAAGTAACAATTTCTGCTCAGTTGTTTTTTCCTTTAAAAAAAAAAAAAAGGTGCCAGGAATCCACCCCACCCTGTGCTGGGTCATAGTCAATCATTTGTGATTCCTGGCTCCGACACAGGCATTCATGCCTAGGAAAACACTTTGCGATGAATGGGATCTTGGTCTCCACTAAAAACAAAAAATGGCTAAAAAGAGACTTCAATTTATTTTCAAGTCCTATGACTAAATTCCTTTAATTCCTAACTGGTGAAGATATTGGCAAACTACCGGGTTTTACTTGGGGTCAGAGTGACTTCTCCGGTGTATGCCCAGAGGTGTCGGTGGCGCACTGTCTGAGACTCACTCCTCAGAAGGTCACGAGGTGGACCTCAAAACAGAGTAAACATTGTCCCTGAAGTGCAGTCAATGTCCAAAGATATGCAGGTGAGAGAACAGAGAGCTTCAGCTAATGATATAGCTAATGGGATGGGGGATGGCTCAGAAACCAGACCATGGGCTGTCTTTCCAGCATAGACTTTGATTCCCAGAACCTACATGGAGGCTCCTAGCCATCTACAATTCCAGCTTGACACCCTCTTCTGCCTCCGAGAGCAAGCACTAGGCAAGTAAGTAGTGCACAGACATACATGCCAACAAGAGGCTCATGCACACGAAATAAGAGTAACTAAGAAGTTAGTTACTTTAATATTTGTCGTAACAAAGTTACTTCTCAAAGTAACCAAATTTACAGATCCGATGGAAGAATGCCAATAACCCTTAGCCACTCAGCCCCAGAATTTACTCCAACTCCCAATGTTCCAGATACATAAAGAGTAAGTTACTTTATTTTCTGATAAATTTTCAGACAAGTTAAAGAAAAGCTTTTAACTTTACAGGCATACCTTCAGTATTTGAGGGTATAACCTTAAGTGGGTAGGTGGGGGGACTTCAAACATGGCGCTGAGGAGATGGCTCAGCTGTCAGGGCATCTGCTGCTCTTGTAGAGGACCTGGGAAGGTTCTAGAATTCACATCAGGTGTCTGACAGCATCTGTAACCCCAGCTTTTGAGGATCCGATGCCTCCAGCTTCCGTTGGCACCAGACGTGAATACGATACATAATATCACCATGTATGCATAAAACAAAGCACCCAGAAGCATAAAATAAAAATAATATTCTGAATTGTATTTAAAATTAAAATAAAACATGAAAACATCGTAAAGCAGGCTGCCACTTGAGGTTTAACTGAAACAAGTGTGAACTAGGGTAGCTGTAGGGTGCTAACTAAAAGCCATCACAGGATGAGGGGCAGCACAGCTCAGATGTTCTTTAAGGGTTTGGGAGTGCTGGCCACTGTCAGTCCCTTGCAGAATCAAGTCTGAAGTTACTGAAGTTCCCGAATGCTGGGCTTGGAAGCAGCTGTGAGAATATTTTTCTGCAATAGACGTGTTTAGTCTCGGAGGCAGAAGCAGAAATGATAAGGCCCCTCCCCTTCTCCTGGAGCCTCTGGTGAATACTAGAGGTTGGCTCACTTTCTCACTTTCTGTCCAGGGCAGAAGCCTTAAGCACAGGTAGCCTCTGGTAGAATCTGTCCCCAGCAACTCTTGAAGGCAATCTTCCTTCTTCAGTGAGTGAGCTTGTGGGAAGCTCTCAGACCTGAACTGGTACTCAAAGATAAATGTCTGTGGGCAGGAATAAGACTGCCCCCTACAGGCTCATGTATTTGAATACTTAGTCATCAAGGAGACGTACTACTTGAGAAGGAATAGGAAGTGAAGCCTTGTTGGAGGAAGTGTGTCATGGAGGGTGGGCTTTGACGTTTCAAAAGTTCAAGCCAGGCCCAGTTTCTGTCTCTGTCTCTGTCTCTCTGTCTCTCTGTCTCTCTGTCTCTCTGTCTCTCTGTCTCGTCTCTCTCCCTTCTTCCTACAGATTTGGATGTAGCTCTCCACTATTTCTCCAGTGCGTATCTGCCTGCAGGCCACCATGCTTTCCTCCATGATGGTAATGGACTAAATCCTTGAAACTGTAAGCCAGACCCAATCACATGTTTTCTTTCATAACACTGCCTTGATCATGGTGTCTCTTCACAGCAATAACAGTGACTAAGACAGTGTCTACTAGAGTTATTAACTCTAGACTTAAAAAAAGGGACGAAGCCAGCACAGTGCCTTGGGTGTTGTATGAGGTGCAATGTTTTCTCTGGAAGCCCATTTACAACACAGAGAGTTGTTATTATGTCACTCCTTAGCTTGTCTCATCTCTGAGATACCCAAGTGAATGTTTTATTCCCAAACATTTCGGAAGCATGTCGCAGAAGACGAAAGGTGTCCCTATTATCTGGAAACAGTCAATGAAGCCGATCTCACATGCAACTTATTGTTTAGATGCACACAGTCAACTTACAGTTCCTGTGCCCACTTCATCGAACCGTGAGTGAGGGTTAAGGACAAAGACTGTGTAAGACACTTTATCAAGGAATTCATAATTCAGGGCGTCTGAACTGAATAGGCACAGCCACTAATTCAGTCCTGTGATGACCATTTCACCATGAGTTGGTAGTTGTGTAAGATTGTCCTGGCCACTGTGAGAAAATCAATGCAAATAAAGATAAAAGAGTTAATACCTATTTTATTGACTGCTTTTCCTAATTAGCTGCATAAGTTTCCATAGGTACAGGGGTTTTGCTTTGCTTTGTTAGTGGTGCTAACGCTACAGACAGAAAGCCTTCTAGAAACCTCCCACTGAGCTACAGTCCTCAGAGCCCACCTTTTTTCTCTTTTGAAAAACAAATGTCTTATTGTGTAGCCCAGGCTAGCCTCACACTTCAGAACCTTCTGCCTCAGCCTCCCCAGTGCTGAGACTCAGGTGTGTGCCACTTACTGTGCCTGGCCCAGTGGCAGCTCTTACATCAAGAACAAAACAGTGTAGGTATGACAAGGCTGTGGTAATGAACTCATAGCATCTGTCCCTGTAGGACCAGGAGCACACAAGTCAGGCCTCCTACCAGCCAGTGCCGGGATGGAAGGGACTCATCAATTCTACCATTTACTGCTGATCTATTGACAACTAACAGGCTCTGGGAGAGGGGAAGGCATAATATCCAGCTGTTTAACCACTGGAGAGCCCATTATTTTCTGATGTTAGTTCAAACCCAAGATCATGCAGACAGCCCTTGTTAAATGCTGCAGGACAGCAGACAAGACATGGCCTAGTAAATTCGAGGGAGAGATTTGTAAGGGAGGAGAGAGGCGATCGGAGGTGTGGGGAAGGATAAGGAAGGGTGGTGGTGGGGAGGTACATAGAATACATTATATACACTGTGAAATTGTCAAAGAACAAAATTTAATAAAATGAACCGCAATGAGGCGTTAGAACCCCGGGGATCTTGTGGCAGTGACTGCTGATCACCTCCCAATGTCTGGGCACCTGTCCTTCAATGATCAAAGAATCCTCCACTTTAAGCCAGATCACATGATACTGTGGACGCAGAATGTTGATATCCCTCCTGTGTTCATATCTAGGTCTCACGGGGTCAGGAGGATACACAGAGAGACATTCTCCTTTGCTTTCTCTTTGTACACATACATTCTATCTCTACACACACACACACACACACACACACACACACACACACACACACATTCTCCATTCTTTCTGTATACATATGCTCTCTCTCAGTCTGTCTTTCTGTCTGTCTGTCTGTCTCTCTGTTTCTCTGTCTCTCTGTTTCTCTGTCTCTCTGTCTGTCTCTCTATCTGTCTGTCTGTCTCTCTCTCTCTCACAGGATACACAGAGACATTTTCTTTGTTTTCTCTTTCTACACACACATTCTGTCTCTCCACATATACACATACATTCTTTCTCCACTCTTTCTGCATACATACGCTCTCTCTCTTTCAGTCTCTCTGTCTGTCTGTTTTTCTGTGTCTCTGTCTATGTCTCTGTCTTTATCTCCCTCATGCACACAGACACACACAGACAGACACCCACAGACAGACACCCACAGACAGACACCCCCCCCACACCCCTCCCCCACACACAAACACACATGAGCACACAGCAAGAAGCAGAAAGACTATTATCTGTGAGCCAGGATGACCAGAAGGAGCCCTTCTTGGGAATGGAAACAGGTGGCAGGTGACCTTGAACTTCCTGCCTCCAGAATGGGAAGAACTGGATGTTCTTTAAGCCTATAGTGCTCTGTTATATCCTGAGGAGCTAAGAGACTCAGTCACTCAGAATCAAAACTAGCTTTAGCTTAGCGATTCAGTTAACTGTAAGAGATGCTGAGAAACCATCTTGATATTTGGTGTAAGTGGAACTAAAGATGTCCATGTGTCCTGATGTCCGTGTGTCCTGATGTCCATGTGGGAGTCGGAGGACAGCCCGCAGGGTTTGGTTCTCTCTTCCTACATATCTGAGTTCCCAGGGACCATGCTCACATCACCGGAAGCGTTGGCAGTCACCTTCTCCCAACGAGCCAGCTCTCTGGCCCCAAAGAAGCAGACTCCTTTACAGAGTTTTCTTCAACAGTTTTTCCACATTTTAGGCCAGTAAAATGATCTTTCACTAAAAGTATGCAACTAATAAAATTATACCACAGGAAATGCTTTAGGGACAAATATATACAAAATACATGAGCGTCTCAAACATGTTATTTTTGGTTTGTTTTTTGTTTTTGCTTTTTTTTTTTTTAAAGGGATGTGTGTGCAGAACCAATGGAAGTTTTCAGAAGACACAGTTAGTCTGTGTGTCTATTCATCTTGCTTGGCAACCTGGACTCATCCCTCTGTGACAAGCAATCCCATTTGTTCCATAGGGCAGGCTCCTTCTAGACCATGGCATGCCCAAAAGTGAGCTCATAAATATATCTCTGTCTGAAATAGAAAGGCAAAATGTTACTTCTTGTAGGATACGTCCGTGGGTTAAAACATCATTATGATGTGTGTGTGTGTGTGTGTGTGGTGTCATTGTGTGCAAAGCAGATGAAGTTTCCAGAGCTGGAATGATGGGAGTTCTTGGCAAGCTTGCTGTTCTCAGGTAAGTATGTAACTGGAGAGAGCTGAGAAAGAGACAGCTCAAGCTCCAGGTTCTGCAGTGCGCTCAACTGTGGTCAAGCGGAAGGCTGCGGACTAACCTCTGCCTCACACAGCCTTTCTGCCAGGGCCCTCACACCTCCAAGCTCTCTGTTTTCTTTCAACCAGACCTGGCCTGTGTGAGGCCTGGGAGTTTTAGTGTTTCTGGGAAGCAGGCTGGGAGTTTCCAAACGCTTGGTGACTTTTAAAGAGACAGGACTCGGAATGCTTCAGTCAGCCTGGGCACACATAGGGTTGTTTTGTTGAAGAACTAAGTCTTGCTGGTGGTGAAAGGCACTGCTGCTGCTGCCAGGAGGGAGAACGGGGGAATTTATCAGTCCCTGCTCACGTGGCCTCTCCCATTTTATTCTAAAATCTCTTGAGAGACGGTTTGGTTTTGTTCTTAGTCACAGAGGCTCTAGCAGAGCAAGAACTGCTGGAACAGAGGTCTGTGGGGTGAGATGGAGCTGGTTCAGATCCCTGCATTTCCTTTTCTAAACACTTCAGGTCTTTTTTACTATCCACCCTCCATGGGAAGGAAACCACAGAACCTCTGACCTTGTATTCCCCGGGGAAGGCGTCGAAGCTTTCTCTGTTTAGCTAACCGTGTGCAGATGTTCAACCCACTATTTTATCCCAAAGGCATTTTTGTGCCGGACTTCAGTCTCCTTGGGTGTTCTTAAGGAGACTTATTTCTCGGGGTTCTGTTTGCTCTTCTGTCTTGCTGCTGGGTCTTTGCTGCTGGGGTTCATAGGTCAGCTGTCATCCTGGGACAGGGACAGGTCTTGAACTCTGTCCAGTGGGAACTGGGCTGTGAGCCACTACCCAGTTTGGGTCCTTTGATACCAGAAAGGCTGGTAAAACAAGCCTGGGCATTCCTTTCTTTGGGACACGAAGTTCCCAGCAAATTCCTAAAGACTGGGAGAGCCACGCTCCTAAAGCTCTTCCAACAGTTCTGACACTAGGGGGCGCCACAAACCCGTTCTTTAATGGCAAGATAGCCCTATCCTTCACCCAGATCCCCAGGCATGGCTTCATTTTCTCGACCTCAGTTTTCTTTCTTAAGATTTATTTTAAGTGTGTGTGTGTGTGTGTGTGTGTGTGTGTGTGTGTGTGTGTGTGTGTGTGTGTGTGTGTGTGCGCGTGTGCGCGCGCGCACGCGCATGCGGAGCTCACAAATATAGGTCAGAGAACAATTTTCAAGAGTTGGTTTTCTCCTTCCACCATGTAGTACCCGGGATTGAACTCAGTTGTCAGAGTTGATGGGTGGCAGCCTCTACCTGCTGAGCCACCTTGCCAGCCCCCTGTGGCTTTAAAAAATCCCTGTTTGAACCTGAGTAGTGGTGGCATTCGCCTTTGATCCCAACACTTCTTCGCAGGCAGAGGCAGGCAAATCTCGGAGTTTGAGGCCAGCCTGGTCTACAGAGTGAGTTCCAGGATACTTGAGGATATACAGAGAAACCCCATCTTGAAAAAGCCTAAAAAACAGAAACCCCAACTCCCCCAAACAAAACCTATTTTGAAAACTTGGGGTACAGGTGGGGGTGTACACCTGTAATTCTAATACTTTAGGGCTAGAAGCAGGAGCGTCAGGACTTCAAAGACAGCCTTGGCTGTATGACAAGTTTAAGGCTAGCCTGAGCTATATAAGGCTGTCTTTAAAAAACAACACATAATGACTGGAGAAATAACATAGCAGCTAAAAGCACAGATCACCTTCCAAAGGAGCTGAGTTCTGTTCCCAGCCCACACTTTAGGCTGACACCACTCTGCTCCAGCTCCAAGGGATCTGATGCCCCGTCTTGGCCTCATGAGGCACTGTACTTGTGGACAAAGCCACACTCAGACACACAAATACACACATGATTAAAAATTTTAAAAAGATGTAATTTTTGGCTAATTTCAAGTTTTAACTGAGTGTAAACACATGAATATGTAAGTTATCAATATTAAAATTATTCTTTAGTTTTGGTTTCAGTCTGTATTTCTTTCTAGCTGTAATATGCTTGTTGTCCTGGGTGAGCCCCCAAATGAGGGATTAGGAGTTAGACTCTATGGTGGGCAGACGGGTAAGGAGGGGGCGTGGCTAGGTAATAAAGATGGCGAATTTTCAAGATGGCCAACTTCTTCCTCAGCCTCCAGACTTAGACAAAAAAATCACCACGCCAAGCTGGCTCAACAAGTTCAAAGCAGGGGTCAGGACATGTCACACAGCAGCTCTGGGCCTATCAACCATCCTGTCTGTTTTCACACTAATCAGCGCTAGAGTAGGGAAGAAAACTGCAGAGACGTTAAGGCCCCAGGCTTGGAGAAGAAGCTGGATATTTTTCCACTTTCCGAGTCAGCTCTCTGCTTCTCGGAGGGTCTTTTTCTTTGTATGTCAGTGTGCACACGCCGCACACATGTATGTTTCCTTGCCCCCAATAAACGTCTCCCTTCAGCTGCCGTTTCTGTCTGTGGTGCTTGAGATTTTCCCTCAGTCCTGCTGTGATTCAGATTTTTCCTGCCTTGTAATTTTTTAACCTCAGAGAACATGAACCCAACCTAGACCCCTGGGCTGAATCATTTCAAGATCCTCAGGTTGTATCAGCAGACATTTGCAAATTATTGTTAAGTTATAATGAATTTGATCTACTTTTTCAGCACTACCTGTAATTCCTAACTTTTATTAGAAACATCCAGTTATTTCTATTAAAATTATCAATATTTTATTAAAATTATTTAAAATTCAAAGGTTTATTTTAATCTTTTCAAGTAACTTTGGGAGTCTATTGAGATGATTTCTCCCTCTTTGCCTAGGAGTGTAGAGAATTGTGCCATAGATGTCCTTAATGGCTCCACCTTTACACTAAATAAATAAATAAATAAGTGAATGGAGGGTAGGGAGAAGCCCATGAGTAGAAGCACATGTCCCCAAACCAGGAAGACTGAAGTCTGAATCTCCGGCATGGAAAAGCTGGGCAATGCTGCACGTGCTTGTGACCCCAGCAGTGTGGGGCAGAGACAAGCAGAGACGGGAAGATCTCAGGCCAGCCAGCCGAGGCAAAAAGGTGAATTTCAGATTCAGTGAGGGCCGCAATCCCAGGGGGAAACTGTAGACACCAATGTCCTGGTCCTCTTCAGGAGTCTGCATACACCCATACTGCATGCGCTTTCAACACACACACATGTGCACACACACACACCACAATCACACACACACAATCACACAAACATGGATAAGTGTTTTCACTCTTTTAACGCACTGCTGAAGTCTGCTCTGTGACCCACCTTGGTGCGCTGCACGCATTAATGTGCACGTATGATGATGGTCTCCCGGCTTTCTGTTTTTATCTCTTCTTTATCATGTTTGGTATCTATGCTCAGATGGCTTGGTTAAAGAAATTTGGAAGATACCTTTTTTATGTGTTCTAATTTAAACACTCTTAAAGCTTCTTGCTCCCTGAATGCTCCCCCTCCCCCACTGATGTTAATCTGTGGAATCATCTGAAGTTAGAATTCCTTAAGATAGGAACTTTGAAAAACTCTGTTTCTTTTCAGTTAATTTGAAATTTTTTTAGGTCATATTTCTCTTTACTGGCTAACTAGACCATGTTCTTTTCTCTACACTATGTTTTCCCAAAGTTTCTATTTTATTTCTGAACTATTTTTACAAAACTTCTCATTTTTTCCTTTGCAGTGGTGACTTGTATCTAACTAGAGGCTGGTAGTGAAACAGAGACCTGGGGTGGGCATGAAGGCTCAGCTGAGCAGACAGCCTCCTAACCTAGAACTGACCTTAATACATGCATGTAATTAAAATGGTATAAAAGCAAAAAGGAGGAGGGGGATAGGGGGTTCTAGGAAGGGGAAATGGGGAAAGGGGATGACATCTGTATTGTATTGTAAATAAATACTTCTGAGGTTCAGCATGGGGGTCACCACCTCATAAAATAAGGAGATGAGTTTGTCTGCAAGGTCCTGCTTGTCTGCCCCCAGTGGGTCCTTGGACTT
>JANHMN010000004.1:95692979-95706903 GCA_030674055.1 Rhabdomys pumilio | reverse complement strand
ATTTTCTTGCTTTAATAGTATCTGGTGAGAAGTCTGGTGTAATTCTGATGGGTCTGCCTTTATATGTTACTTGACCTTTTCTCCTTACTGTTTTTAGTATTCTTTTTTTGTTTTGTGCATTTGGTGTTTTGATTATTATGTGACAGGAGGTATTTCTTTTCTGGTCTAGTCTATTTGGTATTCTGTAGGCTTCTTGTATGTTTATGGGCATCTCATTCTTTAGGTTAGGGAAGTTTTCTTCTACAATTTTGTTGAAGATTGGCTCTTTAAGTTGGGAATCTTCTCTCTCTTCTATACCTATTATCCTTAGGTTTGGTCTCCTCATTGTGTCCTGGATTTCCTGGATATTTTGTGTTAAGAACTTTTTGCATTTTGCGTTTTCTTTGACAGTTGTGTCAATATTTTCTATGGTTTCTTCTGCACCTGAGATTCTCTTTTCTATCTCTTGTATTCTGTTGGTGATGCTTGTATCTATGACTCCTGATTTTTCCCTAGATTTCCTATCTCCAGGGTAGTCTCCCTTTGTGATTTATTTATTGTTTCTACTTCCATTTTTATGTCCTGGGTGGTTTTGTTCAATTCCTTCACCTATTTAGTTGTGTTCTCTTGTAATTTTTAAGGGATTTTTGTGTTTCCACTTTAAGGGCTTCTACCTGTTTACCTGTGTTCCCCTCAAATTCTTTGAGAGTGTTATTTATGTCCTTCTTAAAGTCCTCTATCATCATCATTAGAAGTGATTTTAAATCTGAATCTTGCTTTCCTAGTGATATGGGGAATTCAGGACTTTCTAGTGTGGGAGAACTAGGTTCTAATGATGCCAAGTACCCGGGGTTGCTGATGCTTATGTTCTTGTGTTTGCCTTTAACCATCTGGATCTCCTTAGTGCAACCTGCCCTGTCTCTGACTGGAGACTGTTTTTTCTATTATCTTGGTTGTGTCAGAACTGTGTGGGGTGGGTGTTGCTACTGGGGTTAGAGCTGAAGCCCAAGATCTGCTCAGTGCTCAGGCACAGACCAGAAGGAACCAGTGCTCCAGGCCAGGAGTGAATTCCTGGCTCCCAGTGGTTCCCAATTACTCCCTGTTTTCAGTGGGTGTTGCTGTCTCCTTACCTGGGAGGGGCTGCTTCCTCTGGGTTTTGTGAGATTGGATGCAGAGCTGTTTCCTGGGATCTCAGTTCCAATAGTTTTTTTTTTTAATTCACTTTACATCCCCCCTTTCTCCTCTCTTCCCAGTCCCGCCCTTACAATCCCTATCTCAACACTTCCTTCCCTTCTCCTAAGAAAAGGAAGCCCCCCTTTGGGTACCACTCCATCCTGGGACATCTGATCCCAGCAGGACTAGGCATGTCTTCTCTGCTGAGGCCCAACAAGGCAGTCCAGGTAGGAGAAGGGGATCCAATGGCAGGATAGTGGTCCTGGGTTCTATAAGAAAGCAGGCTGAGCAAGCCATGAGAAGCATGACAGCCAGCAGTATCCTTCCATGGCCCCTACATCAGCTACACCTCCGGGTTCCTGCCCTGCTTGAGTTTCTACCCTTATTGCTTTTGATACCAAACTGTTAACTCTGAGTGAAAAAACAACCAACCAAACAGATACCCAAACAAACAAACAAACAAACAAACTGTCTCATCCCCAAGTTGCTTTGATCACAGTGTTTCACTGGAGTAATAGCAAACTTCACGAAGACAGTTTAAAGAAATATTTTTCTATTTCTAACAAGTTATGTTAGATTTTGTTTATCCTTTTTGGATTTATTACTTAAAAACTTAATAATGAAACATCACACTCCAAATTCATCAGACTCGGTATACATCACAATCACCATTCTGAAGTCATGAGATTGAGAGTAGGTTTTACACTTTTGTTTGGAAGTTTTACGGAGATTGCACTGACTCTGTAGTGCATTTTAGCAGTATTGATCCTTCCAATCTATGAGCGAGCATGGGCAGCCTTTGATTGTTTAATGTCTTCTGTCTAAGTGTTCCCTTATTCCAGTGTTCTACAGTTCTCATTGTTAAGGCCTTTTGCTTTCTTGGTTATGTTTCTTCTATGTGTGTGTTTTGTTTTGTTGTCATTGGAAATGGAATTGTTTCCCCGATCTCTTTCTCAGACTGTTTTACATTGGTGTGTAGGTTAAGTTTGTGTCCTATCACTCTGCTGAGTGTGTTTATGAATGCTAAGGGTTTTTTTTTTTTTTTCTTGTTAGGATCTCTTTTTAGTTATTTTAAAATTACATTTATTTATTTTGGCTGTGCATATATGGGCACTGTGTGTTACATAAGCATGTGGAGGTCAGAGGTTAACTTGCAAGAGCTAATTCTCACCGTCCACCATGTATTGAACGCCCCGCCCCCCTCCCCCAGGTATTGAACTCAGGTCATCGAGCTTGGTAGCAGGTGGCTTTAGTCACTGATCACTCTCGATGAACCACACAATAGGATCTCTTATGTGTATGATATATGGTCTGTAAATAAAGGTGTTTTGATCCTGCCTTTCCTATTCGTATCACATTAGGTTACTTCTACTTTGTTGCTGTAATGGAGACTTCAGCCACTACACTGAGCAGTAGTGGACAGAGTGGACATACTTACATTGTTTCTGATCTTAGTGGAAATGCTTGAGTTGGTTTATTTCCACTTAGCATGTGCTGACTATAGGTTTGTCATACGTGCCTTTCATTATGCTCCCTCCTTTCCTAGTCTCTTCAAGGCTTTCCTCATGAATGGACGTTGGATTTTGTTAAAAGCCCCTCTTGCATCTATTGAAATGACTATGTCATTTTTCTCAAGTCCGTTTATGTGGTGTATGACACTCATTTCCTTGTGCTTGTTGAATTGTCCTTGTACTCTCGGGGTGAAGTCAACTTGATTGTGTGGAATGATATTTTTGATGTGTTCCTATTTCAGTTTGCAAACATTTTATTCAGACTTTCTGTATCTATGTTCATCAGGGAGATTGATAGGTGATGTGTTCTTTTTTGTGTGAAGGGTTTTGTTCATTTAATACATCTGAAAAGAATTCATTTACAAAGAGTTGAGACACAAGAAAGCATCGGTTCAGCACTAACAAATCCACAAGATCAGGACTGGGCAAGGAGATAACCCAACATTTTAAAAGCTGGAACCTGCAAACAAAATAATCTAATAGAGTCTCTATTAACACTTATAAAGAATCACGAGGCTCTCGCCATTTTTCTTCAGTGAGCTTCAACCAGTTGTTCAAAGTTCTTCATAGGCATGGAAGAAAAAGTGGATAGCCCTGACTAGTTCCTGTGTTGGTTAAATGTATGCTCCCCACCCCACGTGCTCATACTTCTTAATGAAGCAGGCCTGTGACCTCATCACCTGAGAGGAAATGGCAATCATCAGTAAGGATGTGCGTCCTAACACCATCCCGTAAGGAGCCCTAGGTACCAGGTCTTCAGCTGAACCTAGGAGCACTGCAGTGAGTTGTAAATCTATGCTAAGCAGAAAAGAAAATGACTGACAGGGACAAAAAGAATGTCTCTCTCTCTTTTTTTTTTTTTAATTAGGAACTCAATCCATTTGATGTATTTCAAAATGTGCAATATGTTTTTTTTTCATTTATTAATGAAAGAAGTTAGAGAAAAAAAAAGTTAGAAATTATCCCCCCTCTCCAAATCAGCAAATGGCAAACAAATAGCCTTGAAAGTCACAGTCACACAAAGAGTGCAACCTAGAAAGAGGGCAAGACAGCTTCCAACCACCTTCATGAGTTTCATCAAAGACTGAATCCACTTAAGTGTAGAGAGAAAAGGCAACTTTCAAGGAGTATGTTATTAAGTGAGGCATTTCTATATTCTTTTCCTAACAGTGCCAGGTGGGGACATATTTGCTAAACTAGACCTAAAGAGTGGAATGTGGAAATAATCTGTCCTTCTTCTCTATAGGCTGTCCTCTGGTTAACAAATTTTAAAATACAAGTCTAAGAAACAACCATACACACAACTCAAAAGGAGAGAAGAGTTGAGGAAAAACAAAACAAAACAAAACTAAAACAAAAGACACTAAGATGCCCCAGATTACACTCCAACATGGAACCAGAGAGCAGCCTGACCATTTGAATTAGTCTGGTACAGTCAAGACAAGCATGCCTCGCTTTTAAACAAAACAAAATGTTTGTGGGGATTTTTGTTGTTGCTGTTTTTAAACAAGAAAACAAAAAACAAAGAAACAAAAAAACCAAAAAACTCATCACTTTTCAGACAATACATAATTATTCAAAATTAACTATTACTGGAAGGGCAGGGGGTCATACTAATGGGTATTGTCTCACATGAGTGCATGTGGGTAGGTGCAGGGCATTTGTCATTATTGCAGAAACGAATTTGAACTTTTAATCTTTAGTTTGATTTAAATATTGCTTTTAGTATGATGACAACACCAGCTGTGCAGAAAGGGCTCTGGAGATGCGTTCAGAGCAGCACACACCTGCAGTTCTTTGGTTCCGTAGGCTCCAGGGCAGCCAATATTGCTTCATCAAACACATTCTTTAGGTCTTTCTGTGTGAGGGTGGAGCACATCACACACTCGACAGCCTTCAGATCCCGCACTTATTACTCTCTGGAGTAATAGGCTTATGTTTGTTCTTGGCAAGTTTCTCAGTAGTAGAGGGGTCATCTCTGAGATCCAGTTGGGTCCCAACAAGCACAAAAGGAGTCTTTGCTTGAGATAACCTAGTGGTGAGTTATCTCAGGCACCCACTTTTCTTTCACATTTCCAGATGAGGATAGAGAGACCACTGAGAGACATACAAGAAAAACATCTGTCTGTGGATAACTTAGCGGTTGTAGTCTGACATAATCCTCTTGCCCCGCAGTATCAAAAAGTCCAAGAGTGTATAGCTCTCCACCAATCAATCATAACTGTGACTGCATAGTTGTCAAAAGCAGTTGGTACAATTCCGATGGAAATTTGTTTGTTGTGTAGGGTATCAAGAGCCATGTTTTACCAACAGTATTATCACCACCACCAACACACTTAATTGTCTGCATTGTGAAATAGTTTTGTATCTACTTTTAGTATTTCAAATTAGATGCTGACCTCAGCTTCTCCAAGGGATGTGTGTAGCACTACACAGGGCTTCTTCAGCTGCTGGAAAGGGGCACACTGTGATGTTCTTTTTTGCTCTGTCTTTATCTGGGTTTTGATAGCAGGTTGGTGTTGGCTTCATAAAATGAGTTTGAAAGTGCTCTCTCATTTTTTGTGTTTGAAGGAATAATCTAAGAAGCATTTAATTATTGTGGTTCTTCTTTAAAGATCAGGAGAGCCATATGTGTGGTGCAAGTCTTTAATCCCAGCACTCAGGAGGCAGAGAAAAAAAACAGAAAGAAGGAAGAGAGAGGGAGGGAGGGAGGGAGGGAGGGAGAGAGAGAAGGAGGGAGGGAAGGAAGGAGGAGGGAAGGAAAGAAGGAAGGAAGGAAAGAAGGAAACAAAGAAAGGTCTGGAGAAATTCACTTATCTCATCTGAGGTTTTTCACTTTTTGTTTGTTTGTTTGTTTGTTTTTGTTTTTGTTTTTGTTTTTGTTTTGAGACAGGGTTTCTCTGTGTAGCCCTGGCTGTCCTGGCACTCACTCTGTAGACCAGGCTGGACTCGAACTCAGAAATCCGCCTGCCTCTGCCTCCCAAGTGCTGGGATTAAAGGCGTGCGCCACCACCATCCAGCTTGAAAGCTTTTAAATTATAGTTTAAATTTCATTGCTTGTTATTGATATGTTTAAACTACTTGTCTCATTTTGATGTAATTTTGTTAAGTCATATGCATCTAGAAATCCATCCATTTCTTTTAGACTTTTTAAGTTTTCAGGTATGTCTTTATGAGTTTTGACTCTCAGTGGTACCTGTTGTAATGGTTCCCTTTTCATCTTGAGTGTAATGAATTTGGTTCTCTCTCTCTCTCTCTCTCTCTCTCTCTCTCTCTCTCTCATATCTTGTTCAAAGAACACACTGTTCCTGACTACATTGTTCTATTTCTATTTTATTACTTTCCACTCTGATGTAACTATTTGTGTCTGATTTGTTCTTGGCTTGCCCAGACCCTGCAGTGCAGTTACTTAGTTACTAATCTGAGACTTCCGTGACTTGCCAGTGCAGACACTTGTAGCTCAGGACTTCACTCACCATTGCTTCACTGTATCTCATAGGCTTTCTCATAGGCGGTGTCTTCATTTTTATTCAGACCTAGGACACTTACATTTTTTTCCTTCTTGATTTCTTCAGTAATCTATTCATTTTTTCAGTAGAGTGCTGTTTGATTCATCAGTTTGTGGATTTTTCTTTCTGTTGAGTTCTAGTTTTAATCTACAATAGTCACATGGAATACAAGAAGTCCAGTTTTTCTGTATTTGTTGAGACTTCCTTGTGATCTCATATTTAAGAGAAAGTGCCCTGGGCTTCTCCATTCATTTTCATGACCATCTAACCATCTCCCCTGTCCTTCTCCACATCTGATTCTGAATTCCCCCTCCCCCTCCACTCCCCCTCCACTCCCCCTCCTCCCTAGTTCCCTCCCTTCATCTGCCTCTTATGACTATTTGAAAAAGGATTTAACAAGGAAGGAGGAGGGAGGGAGGGAGGGAGGGAGGGAGGGAGAGAGAGAGAGAGAGAGAGAGAGATTTGAAGTGTTTGGATGGAATCTTGTGTAGATGATATTAGACTCATTTGATCTACGATGTAATTTAATTCCTGATGTTCCTCTGTTTAATAGAGGTACTGGGCTTTTCCACTACTACTGCATTAGGGTTAATCAGTGACTTTATATCCAGCACCATTTACCATTTGTTGATGAAATTAGGTGCACCTTTGTATATGTGTGTATGTATGTGTGTGTGTGTGTGTGTGTGTATACATATATATGTGTGTGTGTGTAGATATGCATACACACAGACACACACACAGACACACACACACACACACACACACACACACACACAGAGAGAGAGAGAGAGAGAGAGAGAGAGAGAGAGAGAGAGAGAATTACAGTGTTGTAATGGACCATTCACTTAATTAGTATAAAGTGGCCTTTATCTTTCCTGACTAGTTTTGATTGGAAGTCTATGATGTCATATATTAAAACAGTGACACCTGCTTGTTTTCTAGGTCCATGTGTTTGGAACATCTTTGTCCATCCTCTTGCTGTAAGATAATAGCTATCTTTGATGGTGAGATGTATTTCTTAGAAGCATTGAATACATGGATTCTGCTCTTGTTTGTTTTATTTTTTAATTGAGTCTGCTAGTTGTATCTTTTGGTTGAATAATTGAGACTATTAATATTCAAAATTATTATTTAAAGGTTTATATTAATTCCTGTCATTTTGTTGGTTTTGTAGCAGTTGATGTTTCCCTGATCCTCAGTTGCTTAACCACTGTTGTGCCATACTCCCTCCATAGCCTCTGTGATGTGTTTGTTTTTCTCTTTACACCACGGAACTCCTCCCAGGAGCCTGTGTAACATTGTCTTAGTGTTCATAAAATCCTTTAGCTTGCTTTTGGAATGTTTTTCTTTCTTCGTCAATGATGATAGACAGTTTTGCTGAGGGCAGAAGTTTGGGCTGTCCACTGTGGTCTTTCAGAACTTAAAAAGCATTTTCCCATACCTTTATGAATTTTAAAGTTTCTGTTGAGAGATCAGCTGTTATTCTGATGGATTTCTCTTTATATGTAACTTTGTGTTTCTGTTTTGTAGAATGCAGTATACTTTTTGTTCTGTATATTTAGTGTTTTAATCATTCTATTACTGGGGAGAAGTCTCCCCTGTCTATTTGATGTCTTCTGTGCATTAATGGGCCTCTCCCTTTAGATTTGGGAAATTTTCTGTTCATTGTATTGAAAATGTTTTCTGGGTTTTGGGCATTGTGTCCCAAAGATCTTACCTGTTCAATTTAAAACTTTATCATTGCCCTTGACTGAATTTACTAATTACCTGATCTTCAAGTCCTAATATTTCATTTTCTTCATGATCAATGCTTCTGGTGAAGCTTTTAAATTGGGTTTTTTAAACATTTTATATTAGTTTAGTTTTTTCTAGCTTTTTAATGAATTCTAATATCATGTCCTGTAGTAACTTTCTTATTTTATCCAGCTGTGTTTTCTTGGAATTAATCCATTAATGAACTAATCTAACTAATCTAACTTTTTTTTATATTCTCTTTGATCTTTTTTTTGAAAATGTTCTCACCATTCTTCTGAATCCTTCGTCTAGAATTTCTTCCAAGTTACTCTTATTGAGGGTATTATTCTGAAACTGATAGATTTGGGAGGAGATGCACTATCTCCACACTCCATGTTGCTTCTGTTTCATGTTAAGACTTGTGTATTAAGAATCAAATCACTGTTTGAAAATTATTTTAAAAATTAGGTTATGTTTCTTTTTTTCAGTTTAGAGTTTGTAATGCTTAGGAGAAACTAGGTTATAAGGGAGTTAAAATATCATTTTCCTCTGTTAGATTTCTCTTTAAGGTAGCAGGCTCCATC
Source organism: Rhabdomys pumilio (assembly GCA_030674055.1). NCBI lineage: Eukaryota > Metazoa > Chordata > Mammalia > Rodentia > Muridae > Rhabdomys > Rhabdomys pumilio. The sequence continues at coordinate 95,698,410 of JANHMN010000004.1, read as the reverse complement.
CCCAGCCTTTCCCTAAGAGTACAACGCTGTTCACAGTAACTATCTAGGTGCACATTCACTGTGAAAATAATACAATAGTCAACTTCACAACATCATCCCTGAGGTAAGGATTTTAGGGAGTAAAACTGCTAGTATGTTGATAGTGCTATGTGTGCCAGAAAAAGAAGAAAAGCACACTAAGTCATGATTAATATTGGGAAGACAGAGAGAAAACAGAGTAGGGGGATATAAATAGAAGTGGAAACTGTAGAGGCAAAAGATTATGGGGAGATGACAGAATTTTGGATAAAGGTGGATTGAAGACAGGGAGACAAAGATAAGTTAACAGATATCCTCCCTTCTCTAGGGAGGCTGAGGTGGAGATCCTGACAAGAGAGAAAAGGAAAGAATAAGGGGAGCAGAGAAGGCTGGGCTGGCAGCTACAATGACAGTGAGTGTTAAAAGGAGATGGGAGGATGATAGGAAAGGGGACAGGGTAGAGATACAGGAATGAGGCAGACCGGTCGTTAACCCTCATCTGCATGCTTAGCACACAACTCTCTCTACGCTCATACAGTTTCAGGGCCCAAATCCAAAAAATGGTCAGCTAAGGCAATCGAGACAATCTCTCACAGACCTGCCTAGGGGACAATCTGGACTAGACCATCTCTCACTGAGACTCTCCACAGATGATCGGAGGCTGTGTCAATATTAACCATTCACACCCACAAATCAAACAGATGGAGTAATGAGTTATTATTGGGAAAACAAACATTGCTTGATTAAGAAACAGAAATAGAATTATAGCACCCAGGAGCTCCCTGTATGTCCTGTGCTAACTCCACCTCCCTACCTAATACCATCACTGATGGTTGTTCTGCCTTCACAGTAACCAGCTCCTGGTATTTTTAATACTTTCATCCCTCAGTGAACATCTATAAATAGAATAGTTTGCTTTTATGTTATAATTTTATTACAACTACATTTTAATACAATAATTTTATTATAATTACATTTTCAGGATAAAGTCAAGTTAATAATGATATATTATCTATAAAAATTACATTGGGTGGTGATGGCACTTGCCTTTAATTCCAGTGCTCAGGAGGCAGAGAAAAGCAGATCTCTGTGAGTTTGAGGACAGCGTGGTCTACAGAGTGAGTTTTAGGACAGCCAGATCTACACAGAGAAATTCTGTCTCAAAAAAATCAAAATAAGTAAACACCACCCCTCAAAACCCCCACAAAAACCAAAGAAAAATTGTGTGTGTGTGTGTGTGTGTGTGTGTGTGTGTGTGTGTGTGTGTGTATACACAGATCTTTTAAAGGTCTTACTGGATTTGATATAGTTATTTTAAGGTTTTGTGACAATTCAGGTCTGGTTCTGCCTCTTATTCTTCTGTCTTGAATTTGGATTATTTCTTCCTTGAGTGATCGATATAATTTACCATGTCTGGACAAGATGGTCCATTTCTATAATCCCAGCTCTTGGAAGGCTAATGAAAAGGACCACACATCTGAGGTCAGCCTGGGCTACATAGTAGGATCCTGTCAATAAGGATAAGGATGAGGATAAAGATAAAGATGGCAATAAAGCTCTAGCTCTAGAAAATCCATCAGGGCCTGCAGTTTTCTTTGTAGCTTTGTTTTCATAATAAATTCAGCTAGTTTAATAGATGTAGAGTTGTTCAAAGTTTTCATTTCCTCCTTTTTAAAAAACTTTTTATTGGTTCTTTTAAAGTTTTATATCATGCACCCCAGTCCCATTCATCTCCCCATTCTCTTATTCTGCCCTTTGTCCTGGCAACCTCCCCCCCCCAAAGAAAACACACACACACACACACACACACACACACACACACACACACACACCAAAGCAGAAAACATCTCACTGTGGAAGCTGTAGTATGTCACAGTGTGTCCCACAGTAGATCCTTCTGTGGTGGTTTAAATATGCTTAGCTCAGGGAGTGACACTATTAGGAGGTCTGGCCTTGTTGGAGGAATTGTGTCGTTGTGGGAATGGGCTTTGAGAGACCTTCCTCCTAGCTACCTGGAAGCCAGTCTTCTTCTGTTTGTCTTCAAAACAAGATGCAGAGCTCTTAGTTCCTCCAGCTCCATGTCTGCCTGGATGCTATCATGCTTCCCGCCTTGATGATAATGGACCGAACCTCTGAACCTGTAAGCCAGCTCCACTTAAGTGTTGTCATGGTGTCTCTTCACAGCAATGGAAACCCTAACTGAGACACTTGTTTCCACACATCTTCACTTGCAAATACTCCCTGCAACGCGTCATTGGTTTGGTTCAAGATCTCTGGCTTCTGTGATACCATCAATACTGGATCCTCATCTGGGCTACTCCAGGTCATCCTGTTTTTACTCTGAGTCATGGAATTCCTGAAGTTTTGGATCAGCAGAATTGACCCTTTTGTGTGTCCCAACCATTCACAGCTGATATAGATATTGGGTGGACCAATTCAGAGCCCTGGATCTGGGCCTAGGTGACAGATAAACTTTATCAGCCTGCTGGCTCTCCTCTATCCACACTACCAGGGCAAGCTCTCCAGCACTGCTCTGGCTAGGCCACTCAAGTTAGTCATAGATAAGAGGCAGGGTCAGCTCTTTTGCTTTCATGCCCTGGGGCTGACTTACCCACACCCATGCCACCAGAGCTAGCTCCACAGTGAAGTGCAGGTTACGGTGCAAGCATACTCTTGCTCACTCTCCCAAGTGCTAGAGCCTGTAAGGAGCTGGACCAGCTCTCCTACTCTCACAACCTCAGGGGTAGCTCCCCTGTGCCTGATGGTGACATCAGGACCAGATCCAGTGTTGTCCAGGCAAGGTACAGGGCTGGTTCTGCTCTCATGATTCTGGGGCCAGCTTTCCCAAAGCAGACAAGTGTGGTCCGCTCTCCCACACTCAGGTCCTCAAGGCCTGCTCACCCATACCAGTGTGCTGCTTGGATGAGGCACGGGGGCCTGCTCTCCCTGGACTATCACCCTGAAAGGTAGGACCAGCTCACCAAAGTGCCCCACCTAGTGAGGAGTGGGGCCATGTCAGCACAACTCCTGAACATCCACATGGTTCCTAGCAGCTGCCCAGACCAGGGACATCCCCATGATCTTAGGTGGTAATACGAGCCACAGACGTCGACCGCTGCTGCTGCATAGCCACAGACCCAGACATGTCTCTCAGAGGCAGCATAGATTGGACAGGTGACTCATAGCAGGCTGCTTCTTTCCACCCTCTCCTCTCCAGTTCCATCTCTCTTCTTAATGTTCAAATGCTTCTACTTCTCCCCTTCTGTCTGTTCACTACATACTTGCACATTGTCCCACTGCAGGAGGGCCACATGGCCTTTAGGTGACCTCCTCTGTCTGTGCTGCTGCGTGGCATGAAGGCTAGCGGGCTTGTGGTGTTTACAGCTCCCGTGTGGTGTGGCTGTGGGCGGGGCTGTGGACATCTTCCCCCTCTGACACTGAGTTGCCCGGTGGCTGGTGGGGCTCTGTGTGTCTAAGGCCCAACTGTGCCATGCCAAGGAGAGCAAGTCTGCAGGCACGTCTCCTCACTCGCACCATATGGCAAGGGGCTCAGCAGGTCTCTGGCCTGTCACTTTTAAATTCAACCCCATTCAATTTTTCAGCGCACAGAAATGTTAACTACATTATTTTTTAACCTTGGCCACAGGAATAGCCTCTAGCCCACGTCCTAACAGAGTCCTTGTTCCCGTCTGAAACTTCGCGAGTGGAGTCTCTTAGTGTCCTCGCTTCTCTCGACATTTTAGCGACCTGACTCCCACCAGAGGGGCTCATCAGTCTCTTCTGCAGCATTTTACAGCCTCTCTAGGCAGCACCATCGGATCCTTCCACATTTGCTGGACAGTTATTTTCTATTTAAAACAACCTCAACCTCTGCCCTTCCTGCTATGATGCGTCCATGTGTCCTCCCTACGGAGCTGGCCGTCAGTGAAACAGAGGCTCTGGAAGCTCAAGCACAACCCTCCTCCCTTCAGCCACCCGGGGCTCAAATGCCTCCATTTCCTCTTTTAATGGTTTTGCAAACTGGACATTTTTCAGAGAACTTGTACATGTCGTTTAAATTGTCAAGTTTCATGTCCCTAAAGTAATTCATAATATTCTTGTTACTGTTATTTGATATCTGTAAGTCAGCAGTAACTCTTTTTCCACTCTTGGTTTTGATAGTGTACCATCTATCAGTCATCTGTCCATCTTTCTATTGCTGTCTGAGTCATGCTAGGGATTTATCAACGTTGTTGTCTTCTATAATATCTATTTGGATTTCTTAATGTTTTCTATCTCTCCCTTTCTACTTCACTGTGCTTGTTTGAATTATAATTTCCTTTACCCATATTAGATTACTTTGTTACTTTTCTAGCTGTTAAAATGAAAAGTTGGGGCATAAATCCTGGCATATATTTAAATTTTTAACATTCCATTTGAACTCTGTTTTAGATATATCAAACGTTTTTTAATTTTTTTGAGAATTTTATACATGAGTATATTGTATTTGTATCATATCTATCCTCCCCCTCCCCCTCCCCCCTCTCCTTCCCTTTCTCCTTCCCCTCCCCCTTCCCCTCCTGTGCTGCCCTCTTGAATTCATGGCCTGTTTTTATTAATGTATGTCACCACTGGCCATCTAAAACATGAATGTGAAAAAGAGAACAGATCAGATGTAAAAGTAAATAAATATTCTATTATCTGAAATTTTTAGTGAAAAGAAAATGTTCTAGAATTTACTTAGGAGTTTCATGGGACCAGAGGTGGGAACTGACTGACGAGGGTGAGGGGGAAACTTTGGAACTGATGTGAATGGTCTACATGGAAGGGGATTATGTACTCCAGAGCACCTTGGGCCACATAGCAAAAGTCTAAATAAAAATAAAACAATAAGAAGTGAGTTTTTCTCGCAGTGTCTTCCCAATTGCACAGTAGGCGGAAAAAAACCCTCACATACACATCCCAACTAGACTTTACTGACAGAGAGAGAAGTATATTTTTCCTCAGTTTTTATTGCTTATTACGTTGGCGTACAAAGAACATTTAATTTTCATAGGCACCTTTTCTTGGTTCTGTGCCATTTTTGTACAAGTGTCTATTCTAAACAGTTGATGGTCCAGCCTCAGTCACTCACAAAGAACTTAGTCCAAACTGATCTATAGGGCTAGCAAGCAGCTCTATACTGAACAAGTGATTGTTACCAGCCAAGCCCTGGTGTGCACAGAACTGAGAAATAGCCCACTTCCTCACTCTCACTGAATTAGTCATTTCTGAACCACCAGGTTCCTCACAGCAGCCTTCACATCCTTGTTCCTCAGACTGTAGATGATGGGGTTCAACATGGGGGTCAACACCCCATAAAATAAGGAGATGAGTTTGTCTGAAACATCCTGCTTGTCTGCCCCCAGTGGGTCCTTGGACTTGGGCTTCCCAT
>JANHMN010000004.1:95664573-95686497 GCA_030674055.1 Rhabdomys pumilio | reverse complement strand
TCCTCCTCCTCCTCCTCCTCCTCCTCCTCCTCCTTCTTCTTCTTCTTCTTCTTCTTCTTCTTCTTCTTCTTCTTCTTCTTCTTCTTCTTCTTCTTCCTCTGCTCCTGACATTCTTACTGTGCATGCATTGGACCTTCTGTAGCAGCCTTGGCTCCTAGTTCTTGGATGTTCTTTCGTCTGGTTGCATTTGAACGTGTCTATGGACATTGCCTAGGTTCAGAAATCCTCTCCTCAACCATATCCAGGCTGCTCCTGAGCTCATCAGGCACTTTTCATTTTGGCCACAGTGGTTTTGAACTCCAGAACTCTATTTTGAGTCCTTAGAATTTCCACCTCTGCTTAGATTACTCATCTGTCTTTGCTTTGTACCAACTGCAGTCACTAGGTCCCTTGGCACACCATAGGTTTTTAAAAAAGATTTATTTATTTATTGTATGTCTGTGAGTACACTGTGGCTGTCTTCAAACACACCAGAAGAGGGCATCAGATCCCCATTACAGATGGTTGTGAGCCACCATGTGATTGCTGGGAATTGAATTCAGGAACTCTGCTCTTAGCCACTGAGCTATCTCTCCAGCCCCACACCAGTTTTTAAATTCCAGATTTAATAATCATAAAAAGCTGTCTGAGTCTAAAGCTTGCTGTTTTCCTTGTTGAAGATAGTATGAAGAACTCACCCAAAGAGACTGCTAGGGGCTGGCAGACTCAATGGTGGTGGTGCTTACTCAGTAAGGATGCCGAATTAGAATTCCTAGCATTCACATAAAATGCCTAGCATGGCTCTCTGGGCATAGCCCCAGTAGCAGGTGGCAGAGGCAGGTGGATGGATCCCAAACTCTCCCTAGCCGACCAGCCGAGCCAAAACAGAACCTCTGGGTCAGGGAGATCCTGTCTCACAATTCTAATACAAAATATAACAGAGAAACACACTCAGTATCTTCTTCTGGGCTCTGAATTGTGTCAGTAAGGTACAAGATAGACCTAATACCCAGTCCATCATTTTGTTGACTAACCAGAACCTCTGTAATCTCTCCTAACTAAAAGATTTAGTTCTGAACCTGACTTTTTTCTTGGCTTTAGAATGAATGTCAGCTGAAAACCATCCTTTCAAATCTTTTCTCTCAAAGTAAGTAGCCGAGATTGGCTATGAGACTATAAGTCTTCAACTCCGTCAGAAATCCAGAATAATTGAATTAACTGAAATTATGGGAAGCACAAAGCATAGCTTCTAAAACTTAGCCAATTTATACAGTTCGCTGAACACCTGGACAGTCCCTATACTACAAAACGTTGGAGCATCTGATCTTCAGCCTTCTGGCCCAGGATCATCTGACAGACCTAGTGATGCAGAATTATTAAGGGCTGATTACTCTGTCTTGGCAGATATAATCAGTCGACTATTCCACAAGTGCGTCCTTTTCTGGACAGTAATTTGTCTGTAGATGAAAAGAGGCAATTCTTGCCTAGTGTTTGTCTCACCATAACTGGAGTAACTCCAAAGATGCTCAATTTCTTCTTAGAATCCAAGACAGGAAGCTGTCAGGAGCAGACAGGTCTCTAATCAAAATGAACATTAATACAGAAATGTTTGTAACATCAATTCTGTGGACTTCTGACGTTTTGAAAACCAACTATCCATGAAAGGCAATCTGGACTGTTGTCTGTTAACTCCTCTCAGCTATTTCTAAATAAAATATAGAAAACACTCTAACAATGAACTCAGAGCCATGAGTTTGCTGTAGGCCCTTAACTCACAGGCTAACCATCTCAAATTAGTTAGAAAAGTTAAAGAAGGACTGGGTCTAAGCACTGTATTCCTAAATGTGTTATACAGGCACAATGACCATGAGAGTAACAATATTCATCTCACTTTTTTTTTGTTTGTTTGTTTTTTGGTTTTTCGAGACAAGGTTTCTCTGTGTAGTCCTGGCTGTCCTGGAACTCACTCTGTAGACCAGGCTGGCCTCGAACTCAGAAATCCACCTGCCTCTGCCTCCCAAGTGCTGGGATTAAAGGCGTGAATCACCACTGCCCCGCTCATCTCACTTTTATATCAATAAGAAGCTAGTACCAGTGAAAACCTTAAAGTTGAAATCAAAGTAAATTTTGTACCATTTAAGAAATTATAACTTCATCTTAATAACAATTATACTTATTACTACCAATAGGTTATGGCTGTGCAATAAATCCTAGCTAATCCTCCCTGTTCCAACAAAACCACTACTTTTCCCTAGAAAGACAGCCCAATATTAACCACCTCAGTCCTCAAGCCCAGGGAATAGGGGCGATGACTCTTCATGAACTTCTTCAAGCTGATTACAGGTGTTGAGATATTAAAAGAGGGTCAGGGAGAAGAGTAAATTGATAAGCCTCTGATGCTGTGTCTTCACTGCATCCAGCTGGAATTCCAGGACATCAGAGGTTCGAGCAGGTCTGCTCAGCTTGCTTGATGAGTAGATTCACCAAGGCTATGTATTCTGCAATATACAATTCTCAAAACAAATTTTAGTATCAAGATAATTTTTTGTTTGACTTCTGAAATCTAGTTTTGTGGCAGCCTGACTCTGTCATGTCTAATCCATATAATTCTGGGAGTTTCTATGAGGGTGTGCTCTCACCATCCTCCCATTCCTGCCTCCCTGCTCTCAAATTCCCCAACACTAGGGAATCCAAACTTTCAGGCACCAACGCCATCCACTTCCACTGATGCCTGACAAGGCCACCCTCAATTATCTATACAGGTGGAGCCATGAGTCGCTCCCTTTGTGTTCTCAGACTGGAGGTTTTAGAATGGCTACTCCAACTTGTGTCTTAGGACCATTTGCTTGAAAAATTGTTTTCCAGCCTTTTACTCTAAGGTAGAGTCTGTCTTTGTCACTGAGGTGGGTTTCCTGTATGCAGCAAAATGCTGGGTCCTATTTACGTATCCAGTCAATTAGCCTATGTCTTTTTATTGGGGAATTGAGTTCATTGATGTTAAGAGATATTAAGGAACAGTGATTGTTGCTTCTTGTTATTTTTGTTATTAGAGGTAGAATTATCTTTGTGTGGCTATCTTCTTTTGGATTTGTTGGAAGAGGATTACTTTCATGCTCTTTCTAGGGTATAATTTCCCTCCTTGTATTGGAGCTTTCCCGATATTATCCTTTGTAGTGCTGGGTTTATGGAAAGATATTGTGTAAATTTGGTTTTGTCATGGAATATCTTGGTTTCTCCATCTATGGTAATTGAGAGTTTTGCTGGGTATAGTAGCCTTGGCTGGCATTTGTGTTCTCTTAGGGTCTGTTTGACATCTGTCCAGGATTTTCTCGCTTTTATAGTATCTGGTGAAAAATCTGGTGTGATTCTGATAGGTCTGCCTTTATATATTACTTGGCCTTTTTCCCTTACTGCATTTAATATTCTTTTTCTGTTTTGTGCACTTGGTGTTTTGATTATTATGTGATGGGAGGTATTTCTTTTCTGGTCTAGTCTATTTGGTGTTCTATAGGCTTCCTGTATGTTTATGGGCATCTCGTTCTTTAGGTTAGGGAAGTTTTCTTCTATAATTTGGTTGAAGATATTTATTGGCCCTTTAAGTTGGGAATCTTCACTTTTTTCTATACCGATTATCCTTAGGTTTGGTCTTCTCATTGTGCCCTGGATTTCCTGGATGTTTTGTGTTAAGAACTTTTTGCATTTTGTGTTTTCTTTGACAGTTGTGTCAATTTTTTTCAATGGTATCTTCTACACCTGAGATTCTCTCTTCTATCTCTTGTATTCTGTTGGTGATGGTTGCATCTATGACTCCTGATCTTTTTCCTAAGTTTTCTATCTCCAGGGTAGTATTACTTTGAGATTTATTTATTGTTTCTATTTCCATTTTTATGTCCTGGATGGTTTTGTTTAATTCCTTCACCTGTTTGGTTTTGTTTTCTTGTAATTCTTTAAGGGATTTTTGTGTTTCCTCTTTAAGGACTTCTACCTGTTTACCTGTGCTCTCCTCAAATTCTTTGAGAGTATTATTTATGTCCTTCTTAAAGTCCTCTATCATCATCATTAGAAGTGACTTTAAATCTGAATCTTGCTTTCCTAGTGATATGGGAAATTCAGAACTTTCTAGTGTGGGAGAACTAGGTTCTGATGATGCCAAGTACCCTGGGTTGCTGATGCTTATGTTCTTGCATTTGCCTTTTGCCATCTGGATCTCAGTGCTACCTGCACTCACTGTATCTGACTGGAGCCTGTCTTTCCTATTATCTGGGTTGTATCAGAACTGTGTGGAGTGAGTGTTATTACTGGGGTTAGAGCTGAGGCCCAAGATCTGTTCAGTGCTCAGGCGCAGAACAGAAGGAACCAGTGCTCAGGGCCAGGAGTGAATTCCTAGGTCCTAGTGGGTCCCAGTTACTCCCTGTTTGCGGTGGGTGTTGCTGTCTCCTTACCTAAGATACTGCCTGGGTTTGAACTCCTGGGAGGCCTGCTTCCTCTGGGTTTTGTGAGATTGGGTGCAGAGCTGCCGCCCAGGACCTGCTCAGTGCTTGGGCACAGACCGGAAGGTCACTTAAAATTTTTCTTCACATACAGGAATATGTGTATTTAGATGTTATCTAACTCTCTGGTTTCCCAGATAAGTTTCTCCTAGATTCTGCATAGCATCCATCCTCCAATGTAATCTCTTCCCCCTCCTCTTCCTTCTCACTAGTCTCCTATAACAGTCTGAGTCTAATTAGTGCTATCCATATTCCAAGGGTAAGGGAGCTTAGGAAAGGTATCATGAACCACACACTGAATAAACTGATTCTCATTCAGTGCTCACCAACTGCCAGTAGGTCCTCATATGGACTGATTGAAATTTGTGCTGTGAGCTCTCAAGCTCAATGGCCCTGGCTGGCTTGTCTAGAATACATCGTTTTGCATCCATCTTTCCAGAGCTCTGGCTCTTACAGGCTTACCACACCCTCTTTCCTGGTGTTCCCTGAGCCTCGATGGTGAGGGTGTCTGGGGGAGGATTTGTCATAGTGACGCAGTGGCTCGGGGCTGAGATCTCATAGCTGTGTAGTCTCAACTTCAGCCAGTTTTGAGTCCTACATCAATCACCACCTACTCCATAAAGAAAATGAGTTAGATTTCATTTAAGTTCTTTATTGAAGTTATATTTGAATCACTTAGAATTATGTAAAAGTAAAAATTTGGGGGACATTTACCACATTCACCGTGTGGTGCAACCCCACATGTATCTAGATCTGAGACCTTTCCATCTGCTCCAAACTCATGTCACACTCCAAACGTCCCCTCCTCTTCCCTAAACTCAACAACCACCATTTATATTCTGATTTTGTCACACACACTGAGATCCCACTGGACTGAACCAAACCTCTGAGCTGAGCCAATGTCACATGTAAAGGTGATGCAGAGTTACAGAGTGGAGCTGTGTGCACGAGGCAAGATTTGAACCATTGTTACAAGTGACCACACACATTTGTGTAAAATAAAGATTTTTTTTTCTCAAGGACATGCCAGCATTTTGAAACATGTATTGCTTTTAGCAAAGGCTACTTCCCCTTAAACTACATGGTATAAAGGGGCGGTAACTTCCAAAATGGGTACCACTGCTTCCAAAGTCCCTTTCTGAGCTTCAATTTGCTATGAATGGGAAACCATCATAAGGGAGGAACACCTCCTCTGGGATTTGTTCATTAGGAGTCCTCTGTATCCTTAGGTTTCTGTTGTAAATAAGGCTGAAGTAATATTTAGTCCCTTTACCCAGTCTTAGAGAAAAGGACTATTTGAAATAATGAGGCGGAGGTGGGAGGCCTAAGATGAAATGTTGGATTTGTTGCAAGGGTGGGCCCTTGTAAGATAACCACTTGTAAGGGGCCACTCTGTAAGATAACCAGGCACAGAAAGGCGAACACTACTTGATCACTCTTCCATGTGGCACCTATAGAAGTCAAGTCTATAGGAGCAGTGCATTTGCTCCTGTTGTAGTGGCAAATATGTGACAGAAAGATCCCAAGGGAGGACAATGTATTTCTGCTCAGTTCACAAGGTCATCATGGCATCAGGGGAGTCCTGCATCCGGAGCAGCGAGGTCCGTGACAGCAGGAGCAGTTCTCACATCTTTCTAGACCAGGAAGCTGAGAGCTTACACCAGCACCAGAAGCAGCCATCACCCTCAAGTCCCCTTCCCAGGATCCACTCTTAATAGTTAGGTGACATCCCCAAGCTTCCACAACTTCCCAATGTCACAAGCAGGAGACCAACTGTTGAGACACATGAGCCTGTGGGAGATTTCATATATTCAAACCATAACAGAGTATGTGACCAGATGCGGTGGCTGAGGAAAAGTTGATTAAAAGATACAAGCTTTCAGTTAGACAAGACAAGTGAGTTTAAATCCTCTACAGCCCATAGAGTGACCATAGTTAACAACAATATATGGTATACCTGAAAGTTGCTTAAATAGCTCAAAGTAGTCACTCTACAATGCACAGAAATATGTTGACAACGTGAGTACACAATAAGAGCGTGTCAATTTTAAAATAGGATTACTGCTTGTCACATTTCTTGTGGAGAATTTAGATAAGTCATTTCTCCTTGGAGGAGGCAGAGAACGCCTGGACAGCATTCATTCCATGTCTATAGTAGGCCAGCGGCATCTCTAGCCTCCCACTGTTGGGTCATATAAATTAGTAAGATTACAGTTATAATCATAATGCGTGCCTATAAGCCCGGCACTCAGGATGTGGAGGCAGGAAGGTGAACAGTTCAGGCTAACCTGAGCTACGTAACAAGACTTATCTCTAATAAAATAAAATAATGACTGAGGGCTGGAATGATGATCCCGTGGGAAAATAAGCCTGGTGACCTGAGTTGGATCCCACTGCGTCCCATGCGGTAGAGAGAATCAAGTTGACTACAGGTTGACTCTCTGACCTCCACACATGCACCATGGCACCTATGATACAAACATACATGCACACGTACACGTGCACGTGCACGTGTACATACTCATATGCACATGCACACACACAAATGCATACGTGCAAATACATACACACATACAAACACATACACACATGCATCCACACAATGGGTATTAAAATGTAAAAACAATGTAAAAAATAGATACTAAAAATATTTTTTAAATGTAAACAATTAATAAATAATACAATCCTCTATCAAAACTGGTTCAACTTAGGGTTTTCACCATTTATAACTAGCTCAGCATTGAGGAGACAGAGGTAAGTGGACCTCTGTGTGTATAACAAGCTAGCCAGGGCTGCATCTGAAGGCCCTGCCTTTAAAAAAAAAATTAAAAGAATTTAATTCAGCCAATGCTTTTTACTGATAACGTTCTTTCTTCAAGCAAAAGGAAGTCATGTGTTCTTCTCCTTGGAAGCCAGCACTGGCAATGTCTAAAAGGGCACACACAGGTGACATGCACACTGCTCATACACTTGTGACGACATGGTTGTTTTCTGTCAAAGGCTGGCTTCCCCTGAAGCTGCTCCTCATGGAGAGATTTCCATGCAGAGTGTTTGCTGTGGAAGCTGTTAAAGGGATCGGGCCTTGTGGGGCTGTAGCTCAGCGTGGCTGTGGGTCCTGCTGGGCTGAGTTGTGGATCCCAGTGTCTGCCGCCCCAGGCTGCTGGAACCTTGGCTCAGGGGACAGAAGTGCTGCAAAGAGATTCAGATGTTGACTGTCACTGACAGGTCCAGTGGCTGAGGTGAAAAGTAGTTCTGGGGATCCAGACACACACCACAGCATCCATCCCATGCTCTTAACCCATACTTCTCCAGGTCCAGCATGCATATAAATCCAGGATACAGCCTTGTCAAAATGAAGATTCCCAGTCAGTAGATCTGCTGTGAGCCAGGAAACTCTGTATGCCAGAAACCTCCCAGGTGATACTGACATTTCCAGTCTGCGGACCACACTAAGAATGGCTCTAAGACATTGTCCCTCACCTGGCATTGCCTTGCGTAAGATTCTCAAGTGAGAGCCATCAGAACATGTGGGTCACGTGCTATATCCCTCCATTACTGGGTGAGGCGTCTGTGACTTGCCAGGTTCCTTACGGCAGACTTAACATCCTTGTTTCTCAGGCTGTAGATGATGGGGTTCAGCATGGGGGTCAGAAGTCCATAGAAGAGGGAGATGAGTTTGTCTGAAAGGTCCTGCTTGTCTGCCCCCAGTGGGTCCTTGGACTTGGGCTTCCCATACATGAAGAGGATGGTCCCATAAAAAATGATCACCACGGTGAGGTGGGCAGAGCAGGTGGAGAAGGCCTTCTTCCTCCCCTCAGCAGAGGGGATCCTCAGGATGGTGGAGAGTATGAAGATGTAGGAGACAAAGATGAACAGAACTGGGACCCCCAGGAAAATCACATTGGCCACCCCCATGCTGATCACATTGATGGAGATGTCAGCACAGGCTAGCTTTAAGACTGCCAGGATCTCACAGGTGAAATGGTTAATGATATTGTCCCCACAGAAAGGCAACTGTATTGCAAGGGAGATCTGCACCATGGAGTTGGCACCACCAGCCACCCAGGAGCCGGCAGCCATGGGCACATAGGCAGCCTTGCTCATGACCACTGGGTATCTGAGGGGGTTGCAGATGGCCACATAACGATCAAACGCCATCATGCCCAGAAGCACACACTCTGTGGCTCCCATGGCAAAGGACAGAAACATCTGCACAGCACAGCCTGAGAAGGAGATGGTCTTCCTGGGAGTGAGAAAACCATCCAGGACCAAGGGGACTGAGGAGGTGGTGTAGCAGATGTCCAGGAAGGAGAGGTTCCCCAGGAAAAAGTACATGGGTGTGTGCAGGTGGGAGTCGAGGATGGTCACCAGGATGAGGACCCCGTTGCCCAGCAGGATCACCAGGTACATCAGCAGGATGAGCACGAAGAAGGTTTTCTCCAGCTTTGGGTGGGCGGAGAGACCCAATAGGACAAATTCTGTTACAGTAGACTGATTGGATACTTCCATTTCAAACTCTGTCTTCCATCCCTAGGAATGCTGAAGACAGAAAAATACATGCTCATTATTTGGCTTGTTGGAATCAACACACACAATGCCTTTAATATCATCCAAAAACTAACCTCTGAGGCAGGTAGTGATAGTGTAGACCTTTAACCCCAGTGCTCAGGAGGCTGAGACAGGACTGTGAGTTTGAAGCTGGCATGGACTACGTAGTCAGGCCTTGTCCCAAAGCAAAACAGAAAGTTACCCTCTGAGATTCAACTGCAAAACCAAATTATCTAAAAACCAATCTGTGTGGCGGACCTGGAAAGAATAAAATTAAGTTTAATGATGTAAGGGACATCAATCCAGTCAATAATATTACTACAGCTAAAATAATGTCATATGTTGATATATGTTGTCTCCTGAGCTTTGTAATGAGGCAAGGCCCTGGGAGTAATGCTACGTCTCTGTCTCTTGTACTTGAAGACTTTGAGCTATTACTATTACAGCTTAGTAATCCTGGAAGTTACATAGCTTATGCCTGTTCTGAACCTGATTCTTTCTCACCCAGCAGCTTTAATTATATTTTTTTCCTACATGGAGAATGTATTTGTTTAAAATCATAAAGTTTTCTACCTTCTTAATGGTTTTATATATATATATATATATAATATTTATATATAATATTTATAATATATAATACTATAATATATGGTTAATGGTTATATATTATATATAATATTTATATATAATAATATAATGTATAATATTTGTATATTATATATAAATATATATATTTGGTGATATAATAACACACACATACATACATACACACATATATATATATTTGTTGATATATGTTGTCTCCTGAGCTTTGTAATAAGGCAAATTACATATATGTGTGTGTGTGTGTGTGTGTGTGTGTGTGTGTGTGTGTGTGTGTGCCTATGTATGTGTACCATGTGCCACAGAGGCCAGAAGAGCAGAGCACATTAGATCCTCTGGAGTTGGAGTGACAGGCAGTTGTGAGCTGCCTGATGTGGGTGCTGAGAACCAAACCCCGGTTCTCTGGGAAAGCAACTGATACTCCACACCACTGATCCCTCTCTCCAGCTCCTGGCTTTATCTCTTAGTTGGTGTCTGGCTTCCATCAGTGTTTTTTTAGTTTAATTAGTTTATCTGACCTTGATTATCTTTTCTACATTTGTGAATTTCTGGAATCCCCAACATGGAGTCCCCACCCTCATCTCCAGAAATGTAGTCTGGAGAGGAGCCCCATGGTTCCCTGGGGCCATGCCTCTCTGCATGCTGGTTGCTCTGAAAAGTCGCTGGAGATAGAGAAGCTTACCCGATTGCTGGAGCTTCCTCAAAATTCACATTTCCAGCTTCAGGAGGGTGGGGCCTTGAGTCACATACCACATCAAAATTGGGAAGAAAAAAATTTGAGAGCCCTTTGACACTGTCCAGAGGGTTTTCAGACATATCCACGGGCAAATCTGTTCTGCTTCCCGGAGTCAGTAACTGCACCACAGACGGTCATAACTCTGCTTCCAAGGAGCTCCTGCACAGGATAGTGAAAGTGCCCTGTGATCTGGCTGACAGGGCCATCTGACGCTGCTTATACACACTGATTTTGAGCATGGCACATACCTGTAAACAGCACTTCACAGAAGCAGAAAGACTACAAGTTCAAAGGCAGCTTGGTCTATATGAAGGGTTCCAGGCCAGGCAAGGCTAGTAATACCCTGTCTCATAAAAGCTTACCAAACATCTAACTAACTAACCCAACTAAATTTCTAAAAACTGATTTCAATGTGGTACATACATTCAGTAGAATTTTATTCAGCCATAAAGAAATATGAACATTTTAGGAAAATAGATGAGTGGGAAACGCTATTTTAAGCTTGGTAGCCTGGGCTTAGGAAGACTGAACGCTGTCTGTTCTTTCTCATATATAAATACCAGCCTTGACTGTGACATATGCATGTCCAGCTGAGCGTGAGCCTGGGGAAAAGCCAGAAAACCAGAAAGGGGTCCATGCGACTGGGGGTGGGGCATGCATTAAGGGAAGAGGCCTGGGGATAGAACACAGTGGGAGAGGGGAGTGTAGGCACGTTGTGGAAAGGGAGGGCAGGGGATGGGTGGAAGACAGAGCACAAACAACTGAAATGAAACGTGAACATAAGAACCCAAATGGAAATCTATTACATCATCAGCTAGTTTTAAAGTCAACTAAGAAATTAGAATAAAACTGAAAAGCTTAAAACAAACAAGCAAACCCCACCCGACTGCAGGAGGCTGTGGTGTCCCAGACCTGTAATCCTAGTAGTCAGGGGATTGAGGGGGCAGAAGGGCCATGAGTTCAAGGTCAGACCAGGCTACAGAATGAAGCCTGGTCTCAACAACCCAAAATCAGCCAAACAGTGGTGATGCATGCCTAGAATCCCAGCACTTGGGAGACAGAGGCAGGTGGATTTCTGTTAGTTTGAAGCCAGCTTAGTGTACCTAGTGAGTTCTAGGACAGCCAGGGATATGTAGAGACCCAGTCTCAAACACAAACAAAACAGGAAAAACAAAGCCCACTCAGATCAAACAATCAGAGATCTGCCTTGTTCTAACTTCTTTCTTTGTTCATTGGTGCTAAGTCAGCCTCCAGGGCTCATACAAGCATTCCTAGTTATTCCTGTGCATGATGCAGCCTTCAGAATTGAGAAAACAGATTTCTTGTCCATCAAGTCCTATCTCCACTCCACTCTGTGAACTTCTGTTCATGATCTCCCTTCGGCTAGAGGCAAGCTGACTCAGAGGTAACCCACCACTTACCCAGTGTGGGGTTGAATCCAAGCTGTGTCCATTGCTTCCAGGAGCAGACTAGACAAATGGCAAGGTAGCCAGTTTACCAAGGTCAGGACATGTGACTAGCTCTGGGTCACCAGCCCATCTGGGTACTGCCTAGCCATAACCAAGTGGGCCAGACAAGGCTCACCTCTCAGGGGGTCCCAGCACCAGCGGGATGTGGCAGGTTTGCTGTAGCATAAACTATTGTCTCCCTTCCTGGATCTCTAAAAGACTCTGAAGGTAAGAGACTCCAAGATGGAATCTTAGCTTTACACTCTCATGCCTGAGCTTAGGGCTCAGCGACCTGAAAAGAGGGACTGATTCTCAAGCCTGAGGATCCCCAGACTCCCCAATCCAGAGGAGCTGAGCCTAGGCTAGGTGGTGAGCCACACCCAGCCACTAGACCCAGTGGCTCTCCTCTGTGCTCCACAGTGCTCTCCAGGGCTCCAGATTCTCCAGAGCTTAGGGCGGGGTTGCTGTGGGGCTAGATCCTATCCCAGAAGCAATTTAAAGTTTGGTGAGAGGCTCAGAGATGAGACTCTACCCTATAGGCCCAATTAAACAACATGTGGAAATCTACCCAGAGCTTCCCTCACCATACAAAGTTCAGCTTAAAAAGTTCTCTGGTGCTGGGTTCTCAGAATTCTCCTGGGATTTGATCACAAGGATTGAGTCAAGGTGGCTATTACCTCAAAGACTCTACATGTAAGAAAAACTGAGCCTCAGGCATCTTGATCCAGATTCCCCAGGCACCCAGACGTCTTCTCACTCCGCCACTGACCCACTGACTCTCTCCACCATCAACAACCTCCAAGATCCCCACCAGCCTTCCCATAACTACAGACAATCTCTATGCATAAACTGTTGAGGGTTGATGTGGTGCTGCTATGGATTCAAATGCTAAATACTGGCCCCCCCAAATCAGGTTGCAGTCCCTTGAACACATTCTCATGTACACCAAATGATGTTGCACCAACTTTGTTTGACAATCTTCTCTAACTGAGTAAATTAAAATGTCTGCAGCCAGTTACTGGGGAGAATAGAGGTAAGTGGGGTTTCAGTTATCAGGCTGGGGGTAGATTGAGATATGACTGAGCAGGCCAGAAACCTGCCCGGGAGGCTGGGCACTGTGAACTGTGTGGACTTAGTCCAGGAAGAAGGCTAATAGGGATAAAAGCCAGAGTAACCTTGAGAAACACTTAGATGTGAGAAAAAGCAAGATTTAGAGAGCTTTCTAGGTAGCAGGTACAGGGGAGAAATGAGTCAGAGAAGGCTGAAATACCCCTACGAGGTAAATGACATGTTCCCATCTTGGCCTACCGAGTATTTAAAACTGAGGATAGCACTTACAGTTTGGATCTGGAGTCTCCAAGAAGACATAGCTGTAAACTTGGACCCAGCTTGATGCTATTAAGAGATAGGAGAAACATGAAGAGGCAGAAGTCTAGCGGGAGGTGTGCTGGTCACAGGCATGTACCCTGCAGGAGACAGCAGAGTCTTTTTTCCTTTCCTCCTCACCTGTCATGGGGTGGATGTCTGTCCTCCCCACCATAGCATGCTGGCTCACCACAGGCCCAGAAGCCAAATAACCATGGACTGAAATCTATGAGCTGAAATAACGTTTTCTCAGGGTCCAGGGGTGTAGCTCGGCTGATAGAGAACCTAACATGCTGGAGTCCATGGCTTCATGCTGCAGTGTACCCTAAACTAGGTGTGATGGCTCATGTCTGCTATCTTAGCACTCAGAAGCTGGAGGCAGATGGATTAGAAGTTCAAAGTCACACTTGGTCACAAAACAAGTTCAAGATCAGATTTGGTTCCATGAGATGCTCATATCAAAACAGTTTTCTCTTTATTATCAGACATATTGTTCTGCAGAGGAATTTTAATCTAGCAACATGGCTGGCTGCTCTGGAAAGGGATCATATCTAAAGACTTAGGTCTACGTGATCTGTCTAGAATACAGGCACATCCTTAGTACACACCTTTAAGATAAAATTAGTTTGTAGAAGGAAGAAGCCATGTTTGAAATTGACATCTTATTGAGGGGCAGACAAAGTGATGAATCAGAGGAAGATTTGACAGAATGAGTCAGAGATAGGATACAGCCAACTCTGATGAGAACAGCACAGGAAAGAGGGGCTATTCAAGAGCAGCAGAGGGAGAAAGAGAGTCAATCAATTGAGTCAGTGCAGTGAGTGCAGTGAGTGCAGTGAGTGAGGTACAGAGGAGTTGAGTTCATTCGTGAGTTCATGCAGTTTAGTGCAGGGCAGCAGAGACAGTTGGAGCCAGAGAATAAGGAGCCATAAGATTAGAACAAACTGTCAGAGTTAATGTGAGACAAGCAAAACAATTCAGTGAGAAGATGAGAGAAACCAAACTGAGTCAGTCAGCTTGGGGAGTTTGAGCCAGAACAGCTGAGTTGAACCAACCAGTCAGAGTTTAAAAGGAACTAGAAAGCTTATTCAGCTTATTCAGCAGCAAGTCTCCAAGATAACAATTACATCAGACAAATACAAGTTACATTTACATTATTCAGTTAATAAAAGTTGATTAACACAGAAGAATGTAGAGAAAAGCATCTCTGACCTTCTCTTACTCTTCCTGCTATGGCACATGCCTACCATCCCTCAACACAAGAGGATGAGGCAGGAGGATCACATTTCAAAGCTAGCATGGGCTACATATTGTGACTTTGTCTCAGAAAAAGAATTAAAGATGGAGGTGGGACCAAAAAGATGGCTGTGTGAGTATAGGTGATGAGTTTAATCCCAGGAACCTACATGGTAGAAGGAAAGAATCTACTTCTGCAAGTTATTTCCTTAATTTTCTGTGGGCCATGTGCGCATGTGCACAGACACATAAATAAATAAATAAATAAACAAACAAATAAATAAATCTTAATAAAAATGCCTTTAAAGCCAGGTGTGTGTCTTAATTAGAGTTTCTATTGCTCCAATGAAACACCATAACTGAAAACTAAGTTGTAGAAGAAGTTAGGACAGGAACTCAAACATTGCAGGAACCTAGAAACAGGAGCTGATGCAGAGATCATGGAGGATGGCTGCTTACTACTGGCTTGTTCCCTATTGCTTGCTCAGTCCACTTTCTTTATAGAACCTAGGACCACTTGCCCATGGATGGCACCACCCACAATGGGCTGGTCCCCCCCAAAAAAATTTTCTCTGTTGTGAGCAGGGAGGAATCCTCCTGCATGAGGCATTTGTGATATCTAGCTCCAGCCAATGAATAGAAGGAGCTGTTTTCTCTCCCCCACAAGCCAGACTCTGAGTCTTAAATGCTAGCCTCAGAGCAGGTGAGGAAGAGTGCCTGTCAGGATGACAGAGGCAGCAGCTGCATGGTTGATTCTAATACTTCAGTACATAATTTCTCTGTTGTATCCAGCTGTATTGGTGTCTGCAAATCAATAAATGACTGGTGAGAATTTCTGTGTTTGATGAGTTTTCAGTAGATTGGATTTGCTATGCTTTGATATCAGTGAGGCATTGGTGCTAATAAGAAGTATCATTATAATGGCTTTTCGTGTCTTGTGCTGTCTATTGCTCCCAACAAATCTACAAAATGAGGATGAGGGTTGTGGTAATGTGGTAAACACACAGAAACAAAAAAAAATGATATTTAAACTAGTAACTGAAAAATTTTCTTTAGTTTTGCAAGCTACTCATGTAAATCACTGAGCCCAAGATGGAGGTTATGGGAACACCTACCTTTACAGCTGGCTAAGAAAGCATGGGTAGCCAGACTTCTTTAGACTAGCATCTGAGGTGGGGAGACACAGCTCACTTAGACTGTAGCATCCCTATTTGATGTTTTGAAGGCTGGAGAGTTACTTGTTGAGGATACAAGCTAGCAAGTACACACGTGTGTGTGTGTGTGTGTGTGTGTGTGTGTACGTGCACACACTTGCTGTCAGGAGTTCTGGAAGCAACTGTGATAGTAGTGGCTAGGAACCTGGATTGTGAGCCGGGAGGAATCCTCCTGCACAAGGCATTTGTCATATCTAGTGTCTTTGTCCTCTGCCCTCTGGATTCCAGAACTTTATCACACTTGCTTCCGTGAAAGGCTGTAGGACAATTCTAGGGTTCCCAGAGGAATAGTAGTACAGTCAGGCCTCACAACTTGCTGGCCATGTCGGTCAGGGTCTGAGCGGTTGCTGCTGGCCCTTCTGTAGTGGAGTGCTAAGACTCAGGGTTCCAGGAGCTTGCTCTTTTACAGACTCACTCCCATCTCCTGACCTTGGTTTTCAGCTTCTTACACAGACTGATGCCCTCTGTCTCCTGCATTGCCATGCTTTCTTCTTTCTCCCTCTCTTCCTTAGCTCAGTGGCTATGCCTTGTGTTTGCAGTTCAAGACCCCAGAGAGAGATTTATGGAGTCTTTGCCACTGGACAGCCTGTATGCTCTCTGCCCCTGGATCAGGTGGGTCCCTGTGGCTGAAATTCTTCCTGGCACAGTGCATGGAAACAATGCAAGGAGCCTCTCAGGAACAGATATGGAAGACCAGGTAGGCTAGGCTACCTAGGATGAAACAGCGAGCCAGGCAAGGATGGTTTGAGAGCCCAGCATTCTGACATCCAGACTCACCTGGGATCCTCACTCCTCTGTGCAGCGCAGATCTACATATGTGGTCTCTCTGCTTAGGAGGCTTTATCTCCTCACCTCATCTGGAGGCAGTCTCCTTCTCCCTGTCTTCCCTCTTCGAAGCTCTGGTGACCTCACAACACCTCGTTCCTGTTATTGTTTGGTTCTTTCCCTTATGTAAGAGCAGGTATTGCTTCTCGTGATTATAGGCAGAATCTGCAAATCCTATGAACTGCAAGGAAACCTTTCCAGGAGCCTTGGGAACGTTTGTGACCTCCAAGGGGTATCATGTCCACATTTGTCTTCAGGGAAACACAACAAATGCAGCTATCTCTCTGGAAAATGCTAAGGGTCTGGGGCTCAGACTACTTATCCTTGGCTAATCCCATTTACACACAGGCAAGCACACATGTGGAACAAGGAGATGCCTGACACATTAAAATTTGTCTTGACAAATCAAAACCAAGTATCTCCTGACTGCCCTGGCTGCAGGGGTCCCTCCAGCATGGAGTGAAGGCAAGATATGTGTACCTCTGCTCAGTAGGTTACTGCAGGCTCTATACTAGGAGGGGTGACTCTGCCTCCCCTCAAATTTCATAGTAGCCAGGCAGCTAGACCAGGCTTGCATTGAACTCAGAGATCCTCCTGCTTCTGCCTCCAGAGTGCTGGGATTATAGACATGTGCCATTGTCTTAGGGTTTGTATTGCTATGAAGAGACACTATGACCACAACAATTCTTATAAAGAAAACATTTGTGATGGTTTGAATATGTTTGGCTCAGGGAGTAGCAACTATTGGGAGGTGTGGCCTCATTGGGGGAGGGTGTCACTGTGGAGGTGGGGCTTTGAGATGATATTTGTGCTCAAGCTCTGCCCAGTGTGAGACACAGTAGTCTTCTCCTGCCTGCCTTTGGATCAAGATATAGACCTCTCAGTTCCTCCACCACTGTGTCTGCCTAGATGCGGCCATGCTTCCTGCCACGATGATGATGGACTTAAAACTCTGAAACTGTAAGCCAGCTCCAATTAAATGTTGTCTTTTATAAGAGTTGCCTTGGTCATGGTGTCTCTTCACAGCAGTGAAACCCTAACTAAGACAACATTTAATTGGGACTGGCTTACAGTTTCAGAGGTTCAGTTCGTTATCCTCATGGCAGGAAACATGGCAGAGTGCAGGCAGACATGGTGCTGGGGAGTTCTACATTTTGATTGACAGGCAGCAAGAGGAGACTGTGTGCCACACTAGGCTTAGCTTCATCATATGGCTTCCTCAAAGCTTCCTCAAAGCCTACCTCCACAGTGACACACTTCCTCCAACAAGGCCACACCTCCTAATAGTGTCACTTTTTATGTGCCAAGCATTCAAACACAAGAGTATATAGTGCCTATACCTATTCAAACCACCACAGCCACCCAGCTCAATCTTTCCTTTCTTCTCCCTTCTCTCCTCTTCCCCTTCCACTCTTCCTCTCTCCTGCCCATTTTTCAGTGCTGAGAATGGATTCCCAGTGAGGCACATACCCTACCCCTGAGCCATCCATCCTGCCTCAGTGAGCCAGATCTGGAATTCCAGCCCTTGTGAAGTGGAGGCAAGAGGATCTGGAGTTTAAGGCCAGCCAGGAGCCTGAGCTAACATGAGACTTTGTCTCAAAATTTAATTAATTGATGGATAAAAAATAAAACATCTTGCAGAATAAAAGAACTAGCCCATTCTCTAGACCCTGTCCTGGGTCACATGCTGCGAGTCCCAAGAGGTCAAGGGAGACGTGCACAGATGAGAGGAAGCCAGATGTACAATCATCTCACTGGACACCCAGTGGCATCCATGGGAAATCATAGCCAGTTGCTTCACAGTGCTCTACAAGATAAAATATAAAAACTATAAATTTTTCACTCAGACCTCCGCTCCGAACCACTGAAGCACAGATTAGGTAACAGTGGTGAGGCTTGTTGGCCCAGCACTGAAGAAAAGTAGCTGAGGGGGGGACCTGAAGAATCATGTAATCCCTAAACAGCTATGGACGCTGTTGGTCCAATTCTGCTGTTCAGAGAAAGAGAAAGAGAGAAGGAAGAAAATGATAAAAATTTTCAGTCAGCCAACTTCCATATAATTGGATCTTAGGGACACTATCCCAGAAGGACACAAGTTTCTAAGCTGAGGACAACATACTTTCTGAGCTTTAAATGACTTCAGGGACTAAATTGGTCCCAGAGAGTGAAGTGGAATTTAAATTGACTTCTAAGGGCAATGTCCCAGTCTTTGGAGGTTGTGCCCTGAGCACAGGGGGCAGGTGGTTGGGGAGAGGTCCTGTCCGACCCTTTGGGAGTCACACCTTCTGAGTGAGTTCTCACCCCAGTTCTTCAGGCCCACTGCCCCTGTTTCTGACACAAGCACTTTCCACTCTTTGAGAAATCAGCTATTTTTGGTAAAGATGTTCCCAAGCAAGGTAAGTGCAAACTTTGCTCAAAGCAATGGCAGACTTTCACTAGCAGAGCCAACACTTCAGATCAGCCTGTCTATGACAGAGGGGCCTGCGGCAGGGTGGCCGTGTTCTCCTAGAATCACACAGACCTATGGTGTGGCAGGAGTCCTTAGGATCAGAACTGAGGAGAGGGTTGGCCAGAATCCCAGCAAGCAGTTCCCTCTCACACACCTGAAGCACTTGGGCAGTGGTAGAGCCCACATTCTGACAGTACCCAGGAGCTGAATTTCTGGATTTGGTGTTGGTGACATTAAAAAAAAAAGTCTCCTTTACAAAACCCAAATTTCTGGGGGAGACATGAAGCTGGCCAAGGGAGAATAAAATACCCAGCTGGCTACTGCCCTGCCCAGCCCTTATATCACACAGGCAGTGTTTTCTGTGCCCCAGGCTGTCTTCAAACTTGGGGACTATTCTATCAGCCTTGTAATTGACTCTGAATGATATATTACCTCTAAGGGATATTTTATATTTTTAAAACCTTAGAAGAAACAGTTAGACTCTTGCGTATCTTTATGCTGACAACCCAACCATCTGTGGATGTTTGAAGGGGTCCTGTACGGAGGAGGGACTGACTGCCTTGGGGATGAGGTTTCAGATGCATGGGCCAGATAGAGGCTACAGGAAGCACAGTTAGTTCACTAGTACTCTGACAGGCAAGCCTGGGCTCTAGGCTTCTCAGGAATGTAGGAACAAGAAACCACTGTCAGCAGAGGGGCAGGTTACTAAGTGTATCTAAGGCCTGTTATGATTACTGTGCTAACACAGTGTTTTATGTTGATATAATGACATTGTTGTTCAGGTAACTCTTTAAGTTCACAACTAGTTCTCTACTGAAATTTTCAGTCCTTTAGGGTCAAGTACTGTGCCTTTTTCATTGCAATGTCCTCCAAACCTAGAATTACATCTAGCCATAGGTGACATCCAGTAAGTGTGTGTTAACCCAGATAGAGTTACTGTGGCCCTAACTTGGTGACAGTTACTGAGTCTATGGACAAGAGAACAGTGTGCCAGCTTTGAAGTAAGAACTGAGGAGGCCTTGGAGGGATGACCACCTGGGAAATTTAGTGATTTCGGCAACGAGGCCTTAAGCTCAAGGTTGCAAACAAGTGTTCAATGTTGTTTCGAGGGTTCTCTTTGTATTGTTTGGTTCCGTCTTATCCTGACCCAGAATAAACCCTAGTGTTGAGAGGAACTTAAAATTCTCAGATGTGTATCAAGCTTCCCCAGAGTGACCAGGGCAGGCCCCGGGCTCGATGGGTTGTCAGGACACAGCTGGGGCAATGGTGTGGACAAAGTGAAGTGAAAGGAAGATGAGGGAAGCTTCCCTCAGAGCTCTTAGGCCAAGGGCTGCTCTCCCACCCTCACAGAGCAGTGGATAAAAGTGTGAACAAGCCGCCCAGCCTTGGCACTGTGATATCAGTGTGGTCTGCAGTAACTCCCAAAGCCATGTCAGTGTCCTAGAGCTGTTGCCTTGATTGCCACTGTCTGCAGGTGGGTTTCCACTGTTTCTCATTTGTATAGTCTACTTGTAGACTTTATTCTCTCTCCCCCTCTTTCTGTGTCTGTCTGCCTGTCTCACTGTCTCTCTCCAAGTGTCTGTGTTATGCATGTGTGTGGAGGCCAACAGTGGACGCTGGGTGTTTTCCTCAGTCACTCATTTATTTACTGAATCAGGCTCTCCCAGTGAACTGGGACATGATGATTTGGCTAGCCTAGGCTAGCCTAGCTGGTCAGTTTGCTACAGGGATCCTTGGTCTTTGCCTCCAGAGCACAGGGAATATATGAAGGCCATTATGAATATCTGGTTTTCTATTAAGGTGCTGGATATCTAAACTTCGATTCTCATGCTAGCTCAGCAAGAACTCCATCCACTGGGCCATCCCCCTAATGCCTCCTCTCTCTCACATACACTTTTAAAATATGTGGCAGCAGTTGCACTTGAAAAGCTGTTCACAGGAACAATTTCAGACCGGAGTGATGCTGCTTTCCTTCAGAGGGTCTGTATCTGCTTCTGCTGCGGATTCGAAAGCACTAAAATCCTAGGAGCACCATCTGAAAACAGCACTCGCAAATGCCTGTATCCCCCCGATTTGCCTCAGTGCTGTGGTGCTGCCTGGGGTCCCACTGCAAAGGGGAGGAGGTTTACTTTGGGTGGGTGCCCTGCACACTGGTCCTTGTCTTCAAGTCCTGTTCTTTCTCTCCACAAGGCCGCCAGTGGAGTACCAAGGCCTCTTGGCCACCTCCCCAGGCTGCTAAAGCCTCAAGTGCTGGGCAACCTCCATTAGACCCTTTTTTCCCGGAATCTTATCTATAGAAATTCTCTTATTTCTCTCCGGTGCTTTACAGAGATGTTAATACACTTTGCCACTTTTCTGACTTGTCCTCTGCAGGAGGACTAGTTCAGCTTAAATTGTTACTAAGTTAGAAACTTAAATATCCCCCTACTGTGTATTTCCTAGAAGTGAACAATTTCCTAGAGACTCCAAGACTGTCAAGGTGTCACCAGCTGCTTGCCAGGACAAGGCTTTGGCTTGGCTGCCCAGGAGCTTAGGGAGTAAGACAATGTTGATGCTGATTGCTGAGTTCCTGCAGGTTTCAAAACAAATGTACCATGGACAGATCCAATGAGACCTCACCTGTGTCCCACTTCATTCTCCTGGGCCTCTCCGCCCACCCAAAGCTGGAGAAAACCTTCTTCGTGCTCATCCTGCTGATGTACCTGGTGATCCTGCTGGGCAACGGGGTCCTCATCCTGGTGACCATCCTCGACTCCCACCTGCACACGCCCATGTACTTCTTCCTGGGGAACCTCTCCTTCCTGGACGTCTGCTACACCACCTCCTCGGTCCCCCTCATTCTGGACAGCTTCCTGACTCCCAGGAAGACCATCTCCTTCTCAGGCTGTGCTGTGCAGATGTTTCTGTCCTTTGCCATGGGAGCCACGGAGTGTGTGCTTCTGAGTATGATGGCGTTTGATCGTTATGTGGCCATCTGCAACCCCCTCAGATACCCAGTGGTCATGAGCAAGGCTGCCTATGTGCCCATGGC
>JANHMN010000004.1:95634015-95646957 GCA_030674055.1 Rhabdomys pumilio | reverse complement strand
AAAAAAAAAAAAAAAAGGTGGGGGGGAAATATTACTCATAACTGGAAAAGTTGATACAAATAGATATTGAGATGACAGAGTTATCAAACAAGGACATTAAATAGCTGTTATAAAAAATAACAAATGCTATTTATATATAATATATATGAATAATTATAAAATATAAAGAATATAAAATAGGAATATATTTTATATATAAATATATATAAAGAATATTACAAATGGAAAGCATACATTTTATGAGGAGGGGTATAAAGACATGCAAAGACACAAAGGAAACTTTGATACTTAACAAGCATAAGGCGGTGGGGCACTTTGGAAGCTAAGACAGGAGTTCAAGTCTGATGCTAGCCTGAGCCACATAGGGAAACCCTAACTCAAAAGAAAATAAAAAAGAGGGATGGAATCATAGGAAAGTACACCAGAAAACCATTACCCAAAAGATTTGTGGAGGAGGCTGGGGACATAGCTCAGTGGTACAGCACCTGCTTACAACTGAGGGAACCATGTAAGGTCTCTGGTTCAATGCTAAGCACAAGAGAGGGAGAGGGAGAGAAAGGGAGAGGGAGGGAGAGAGAGGGAGAGGAAGGGGAGAGGGAGAGAGAAGAGAGGGAGGGAGAGGAAGAGAGAGGAAGAGGGAGAGAGAGCGCGCTTACTGAGTTTTCTTTAACTAAAATACAGAGAGATGGCTGAAGTGGAAACTTAAGGGTTCTTTGGAAAGGCCGACTGGTGTTTTGCTGGGGCAAACACGTGAAGAAACATTTCATTACAGTGGACACAGGTATGAAAGGCTAGGGCAGACTCGTGAAGGAGCGTATCACTGAAGCAGACACAGGAGCATGTGAAAGAACGCGTGATGGAGGATTCTTTGCTAACAACAGGCATGCATTGGTCCACCTTACATTTTGTAGTTGAGCTGCATTTGTCAGGACACCATAGAGAGAAATGCACCAAAAACTTCTGCCTGTGTACTGCAGTTTGTTGCAGCTTCCAAGGTCTCGGGCTGATTGGATGCATGTGCTGAGGCAAGGCACGTGGAGGACACGTGATGTTTGGAGGGTATAAATAGGACTCAGAGTGACAGAGACAGAGCTTGGCTTGCTGGTACAGCTAGCTGTGGGATGCTTGTGGGGCTCCCTGAGAGAGGCACAGCTGAGAACTTCTCCTGGGGTTCTTGCTGGTCCCTACTGCTGACTTGAGCTGAGGCTGAGGCCTGGCTGTCTCTGCTAGGTCCTGTCACTGTTGTTGCTAACCCAAAATTGTACCGAACTGGACTGGACCACTGTGAGGTGTATCTGTGAGGTGTTTACGAGTGGATCGAGCTGCCGCTGTCTGCTAACGTGTGAACTGAGCTACTGATTTCCAGACAACACAGATGGAAATTGCTCCAAAGAACTTTCTAAATGGGTACCCCTCCACCCGTATCCTTTCTTTTCCACTACCTCTGGGGGGTGGTGGACCACAAGGAAAGTTTAAAGAACCATCATTAAAAATAGAATTTGAAAAAAAAAGTTACAGATGGTTCTTTGCTTCAGAACAACCAATAGTAGGTGATTAAGTTTTTCTAAAAGCACCATATTGATCTCTAAACATCAATCATTTTAGGTGAACTGTGATTACACCAGCTTTGTAGGACAGAAATACAGTGTGAGCTCCAAGGTGAACCACACACTTTTTCTAACAGCTACACTTTAAAAAGTCAAGAGGAAGAGTGGTAGATAAACACTATACTTACACAGCACATAGACTGCACATTGCCAATCGTGACCCCTACCGATGTGTCAGCGGAGGCCCGCTAGTGGACTTTGGTTGTAGGTGAGGCTGTGCGGATGAGAGGCACCTCATGTTTCAGTACCTTCCATTCAGCTGTGCTATGAGCATAAAACTGTTCCAATAAGTAAAGCCTTAGCTGAAAGCGGAAGAGAGTGGGTAGAAACGATGCAATATAGTACTTTTATAAAAAAAAAAAAATCTCAAAAAAATGTTTTTTAAAAAGAAAGTCTGTTGTTTTGAAGAAGCACAAAGTGGTTGGGGCAGAGTGGGAAATAAATCCAGCCAGTTAGCCCCATGGGCCAAGTTAAGATCTCTCAATTATTCACTGGGTCAAGCATTGTCTTAGACATTCTAAACATAATATGAAATTGGGTTCCTGTAACTTCAGCACTGGATCAGGAAATCAGGGCCAGCCTTGGCTTCATTGTAAGTTCAAGGTCAGCCTGAGCTATATGAGATCTTGTCTTCAAAATAAATAAACATAATACATTCATTAATCTTATCAAGAAGGCCAGTGGGAGAGTTGGCCGTGGGGGGGTGGGGGTGGGACTCAGAAGTAAAATGTCCTCACCCACCATAGACACAGGGCTAGTTGGGAGTGTGTACAATCTGGACTCGAGGAGTGCATCGACTTTACTCTTTCCATTACAGTCATAGCAACCATCTGACACAGGGGAAAGCTGCTTTTAGTGACCTGAATAGAGGAATCTGGAATTGGGCAACTGGCTTCACTTCTGAACAGCAAGGCTCTAAACTGGATGAGCTATCTGTTCAAGGGCCAGGCAGCCAGGAAAGTGGGAGGCGTTTCTCCACAATGAATTAGCTTTGATTTATTTATCTGGAATATTTTCCGGAGTAGCTGCTACAGTGGTGTGGGAAGATCCACCTCCAAATCCTCTCAAACCAACTCTGAATTTCAAGGCTCTCCATGTCTAGTCATACAAGCTTCCCTAACCTTTTCTCTGAGTGGAATAGGTAACAGTGAGACCAGCTTCTGAGTCCGTACCCTCTGCAGAGCCCTCTGGCTTTGAGGGTAGGCCAGGTGACACATCTTCTTTAGGTCGAGGCAGTCTTTGGACAGGATATTGAGAGTGTTGAGGAGGACGCAATTAGGAGTGCACGCCCTACAGTTCAGCTTTGACTTAGCCCTTGAATATCAGACGGACCTGCATAGTGATCTCCGCAGGCTAGTCGCCTCTGAGCTGCGGGTAGCCCCCATGTGCCCCGGCACGGGACAGAGGCGTTCCAAAAGTGTCTCCAGCTTCTAGCTTCCCGTTTGAAAACCGCAGCCCACGAGCCCCAGGCCGAAGGCGACACACAGCTGGCCCATAACAAAGAGCCAGGGTCCAGGGCGCGCTGCCGCCCCCCGGGAGGTTTTGGAAACTCTGAGCGGCCAGGGCGGGGCTTCGGAGAGCCGCAGCCAATCATCAGAGGTCTAAGGCGCCTGGGGCGGGGCCTGGTGCCAGCGGCTGCTGCGGCCAGGCTGGGTCCGAGCATCCCGCGGCTTCGGACCCGCCCGGCCCGGACATGGCGAGCGTCCGGGCCTCCCCGCGAGGCGCGCTGCTGCTTCTGCTGGCCGCGGCGGGGGTCGCGGAGGTGACGGGAGGCCTGGCCCCGGGCAGCGCGGGTGAGTAGCCGCGGGAGCCACGGTCGGGGCGGTCCCGAGCGAGTGCCTCAGCGCTCCAAGATGGCGCGGAGCCGGGGGCGGGGTGCGCGTGCCCCCAGACCCTCGGGCGGCGGTCGGGAGCGTCGTGCTGGAGCGCGACCCGGAGGCCGCTCCCTGCCCTCGCCTTCTTCGCCCTGAAGATCTTCTGAACCTTGGAGTGATGACTTGGGTTCGAGGCCTTGCTCTGTCACCTCCCACACAGGGGCCCCTTGCCCTGCCGGACCCTGATCCTTGGCCCGGGTCCCTGTCAGAAAGCAGGGAGGTGCCTGGGCTCCGGATAGCCCCGCTGGGCGGAAGGGATTCTTAGGTGCAACTCCCCTACTGCTGCCCAGTCAGTTGTTGTCACTTGTTAATTTGGCTTGGTCTGAGTGGCGGTGAACTTTGATAGGCTCCACAAGGCTGCCTGTCGGATGCACTGTCGTCTGAGACCGGGCTGAGTGTGTGTGTGTGTGTGTGTGTGTGTGTGTGTGTGTGTGTGTGTGTGCGCGCGCGCGCTTCAGGAGAGAGGTGTGTTGTTGGGCTCTTTTAAAGCAGTTACTCCAGAGATGGATGGGAAGCTTGACCCCTTTATGATTGTTCTTCCTGCGCTTGCTCAGCGTTTGGATTTGACACTAACTTGTGCTTCCCCGGACACCTCAGGCTGATAAGTGACGTAAGACAGGAGCTCTAAGCAGTTTGAATTCAGGCAAACAGTTCAGAGGAGAGAGGCGGGCGAGGCTGCATGTGTACAGAGGAGGGTTGACATTCACCTAGAAGATGAGAAAAAAAAAAACCGAGTGTCTACCTATACTAGCCATCGAAAGATGACTGGGATGTTTATGACAGAAGTAAGAAGTTTTTAAGAAAGCCTGTAAAGTTAAAATTAAGGAGTTTTGGTTGTTGCCTTATTTTTTTAAAGACAGGCATTTGAAGAAGATTGTGTCAGGAACCTGGGATTAGTTAATTAACTGAATTCTAGATTTAACTATAAACTAACAAGGAAACCAATAGAAAAGGAATGAAAGAGTACTGTGAATTCTTGGCTAATTCAGCTTATCTCTCTGTGTTTTAGTTAACACAAAGATATCTACAGAATACTAGTTACCCCTTCTTATCCCACTGTTGTAGAGTAAGGCTTTTGGGGAAACGTCAGTAAGTTACTTAGCCTTAATCCTTTTTTACTTTAATATTCACATTCTTATATATGGTACCTTCTAGATCCGTGGTTCTCAACGTGTGGGACGTAAGCCCTTTTGGAGAGGGTCCAACGATCCTTTGCAGGCATCACCTAAGACCATCAAAAGCACAGACAGGGTGATGATTCATAACAGAAGCAAAATTAAAGTTAAGAAGTAGCAATGAAAACATTTATGGTATGGGGGAGGGTGTCACCACAACATGAGGAACTACATTAAAGGGTCATAGTATTAAGAAGGTTGGGAACCACTGTTCTAGATTTTACTAAGAGGATTAATGGAGGTATGTTGGGAGCCGACTTTAAGCAAAAAGCGGCTAGAAAGCAGCTATCAGCTTTGCAGCCATCTTGATCCATATACCCTGACATGAGACTTGGTTTTCAACGGCCTACAACAGCTGAAGCACACTCTGATATCCCACATAGCTTGTTTTGCTGTTTAGTGCCCCCCAGCTGCAAGGAGCACGTGGTATCCACACCTACAAGGCATGCGGTGCACGTGTTGTCCACGTGCTATCCACGCCATATATGCCTGTAAGGCTTACGTCATATCCACACCTGCAAGGCACGTGGTATCCACGCGCCTACAAGGCACGTGGCAAAAGCCTATAAATACCCAGGATTTCCTTGTTGTAGGGTGTGTGTGAGAGAGAGAGTGTGTGTGTGAGTGTGTGGTTTAGTAGTAGTAGGTGTAGTGGTGTGTGTACGGTGGAGACAGTAAAGAAGACTTTACTACAGATCCTCTGGCTTGTCTCTATTCTTCGTGGCTCTTCCCCTTCTTCCTCCCACTCTCTCTCTCTCTTGCTAGACCCTGACTTGCGGAACAGAGCGGGCCGCTATAGTTTGGCCCCCAAACGTGGGCAAGAGTGGTCCTTTACAGTTAGCTCGGGGCTTTTACAGTTTGGCACCTGACGTGGGGCTCCAGTAAGCAGGTTTTTACAGAGGTATCCATGTATAGCATTTAATCCCAGCACTTGGGAGGTAGAGGCAGGAAGATCTCTGTGAATTCAAGGCTAGCATAGGCTACAGACAGGAGGACATCCAGGGCTACACAAGGAAACCCTCTCTTGAAAAAGATAAGAGATAGATAGATAGATAGATAGATAGATAGATAGATAGATAGATAGACAGAGGTATGTGTGAGTGAATGTGGGTGAATGAAGTACACTACAATTGTAGCCCATCCAATTAATTCACAATAAAAATTCCATGGCGTCCT
Source organism: Rhabdomys pumilio (assembly GCA_030674055.1). Taxonomy (NCBI): domain Eukaryota; kingdom Metazoa; phylum Chordata; class Mammalia; order Rodentia; family Muridae; genus Rhabdomys; species Rhabdomys pumilio. The sequence continues at coordinate 95,641,125 of JANHMN010000004.1, read as the reverse complement.
TTCACAGAGACCCCCATTTGCTGAGGAGCTAGAGAATGACCCCGGGTGAGAGTTTCTTTTTGGTTTATAGAAATGTTATATAACTGAATATTCGGAAACTAACTGAATTAATACACTTTACAAGGGTGAGCTTCAGAAGATGTGATTTATATCTCAGTAAAACAGCTGTGGAAAGAACAAAGGCTTGCTATTTAGCTTCATTTATAACACTTTGAAACACACTGGACTGGTTATTTCCAGCAGCCCCCGTCCATCGCTAAGACATCTGTGGCTTCATATAGTTTGCACTGTTCGATAAAAAGAGAAATTCCAAGTTTGATTGTAAATTGAGCCTCCTTCCTTGTGCTAAATTCTGGGAAGCATATACTGCTGGTTTCTTATGTAAAGGGCATTGAGTAATATAATGGACAAAAGCTTCCACTGTGGATCTGTAGAAGGTCTGGAGCAGAAATTGAAAGCACAATTATTAAATTGTGTTTCAGTGAAGGCCTGGTTTGTCGTCCTGTCCAGGCGCTCTCATTTCTCTCATTATCCCCATCCAAGATAGTGTGCTCTGGTACAAAGCTTTCCAGGTCACTGACCCCTCCTGCAGTATCTGCCCCGACTATGCTGTTCTTGGGGTGGAGGTAAAAGAGTTGCAGCTTGCTCAGTGAGCATCTCATTGAAGGATGGGATAAGAGCCTGTGTTGCAGGCCCAGGGTCTGTGTTTTAGGGCACCTTGGTGGCTCTGTTTCTATTTAAGATGTTTTGTAACAATACAAAAGAGAGAAAGATGTGTAACATTAAGGGCCAAATTTCAAGGAGTTGACATTTGAGGGATTATGTAATAGCCTAGAATCCAGAAAAAGAATGTAATGAATTTTAAGTTAGAAAAAGGAAACGCCTATCTGGAGGAAAGTAATCAAAAGCAGATTTTCCTCCCTGCGACTGTCTTGGCCCCTGATGTAGAAAGAGTCGGGGCTGGTGACAGCCTGGATTGGACAGCTTATCCTGGCATACAATACAGGAGTTCCTCTCTGGCGTCCATAGACTTAAGCAGTCTTTCATTACTCCTACTTCTCATTGTTTAACACTCCTAGAAGAAAGTGAGAAGATGTCAAGGAGAAAGGCTTTGTTATTATAAACTGATTGTTAAAAGGACTAGACACATTGGCCTAAGGCTTATTTACTCAGGAAACTCTGGCTGGTTATGGATGTCATGCCCCTGTTGTATATATACAGAGCTGGTGCCTTCAGTAGTAGGAGAGGAGAATAGGCAATAAATGGATAAAATGATTTCTGGGTATAAGTCTGGCGTTAAGAAACTTAACAACCTGGAAACAGAACTTTGTGAGGGAGAGAGTGTCTTATGTAGAGCTGACAGGAAGAGCCTCTTGGAGAAGTGACACTTGGAGTGAAGATGGAAGCCAGCCAAGGTGCTAGCCATATGAAAGGTTAGGCTGTGGCTCAGTGGTAGAGCATCCAGAATTCACAAGGCCTGAGTTAATTTCCCATCACCAGAAAGGGGGGTAGAGCAGAATCAGCAGACAAAGAAAAGTTCCATCTTCATATATGTTTAAGTCAGATATTAGGAGTGACTGACAACCCCTAGTATTTGTTAAGCTGCTAATACTGCCAGAAACTACAGCCCATGCTACAATGTGGTATGCAACCATACACATATTCCCTACTTTTGTGGGACTTACAGTTTAGTGGAAATTCAGACTTTGATATTACCAGAGATCCAAGTATAGAGGCCCTGCTGGTAATGCTAGCACTGAGGAGGTGGGGAAGCAAGAGGACTTCAAGTATGAGAGCAGCCTAGGCCACAGAATGAAGCTGTCTTAAAACAAAACATGCAAATCACCAAGAATTGTAGAATGCTACTTTGATAATACATGGTTTAATTAGTACTATTAATATCTATTTCTGTTCCAAATCTAAAGACTATATTTGAGGAAAAACTGTTTTCATCAAGCATGTAGCTTATGACATGGCAAATGCTGCAAAGTTTGGAGATAATGTGAACACTGCCAAGAGTCAGGCAAGAGTCATGCCTATATTTCCAGCACTCAGTAGACAGGAATTGGAGATTGTGGATGCCCACCTGGGCATATAGCAAATTCCAGGCCATCCTGGGTTTTGTGGGAGGAAACTATCTCAAAAACAAGGGGCTGGGGGTGGCACACAACAACTAACTAGAGGTAGTTCAGCAAAGCGCCTGTCGTGCACAAGAAGCCCCGAGTTCAGATCTCTACACTCACATAAAAGGTTGTGGAGCCATGTGTCTGCAATTCCAGCTCTGTCCTGGGTATGTGTATGAAGAAGAGGACCCCTGGAACTCACTGATACGGTCCAGACTCAGTGAGAAACTATCTCAAAAAAAAAAAGAAGGAGAAGGAGAAGGCAGAGGAGAGGAGGAGGAGAAAGAAAAGAAGAAAGACTGAGAAAAACTCCAGACATCAGTCTCTAATCTCCACCAACATGTGCACCCATCTGTGCATATGAACATATACATGATTTAAAAAAAAAAAAAAAAAAAGCGGGATGTGATGGTACAAACTGAATACTAGCACTTGGAAGATAAAGACAATAAGATCAGGAGTTTAAAAGTCATTCTTTTCTATATGGTGAATTGGAGGTTAGCATGAGGTATATGTGATGCTGCGTCAACAGAATTCATATATATATGTATATTTGTATATATACACACATGCATATTCATATATATACATATATACACACATGCATATTCATATATACATATATATACACACATGTGTGTATATATATATACATATATACATATATATGTATATATATATATATATAAAATGTTGAGAGACATTCTAACAAAGAAATATTTCATTGGGAACTAAATTTCATATCATTAGATCCCATGTTTATAATGGGAGCCCTGGAGAATACTGACAACTGGTGTCTAGAAGAGTCTTCATAAGAGTCACCCTCATTTATTTTTCATAATAAATATCTGGGTTAAGGTGCTTTGGATACCAAGGACCAGAAACAAGATGGCTGACTGTGATCAGGGGCCAGTTATGTAGCCTTGAAGTGAAAGTCGCATGCACCAAGAGTGGGACATTTCAGCACACTCTTTACCTTCCAGAGGGCTAAGGAAAGTGGAACATAGTCAAGAAGCGAGACTGCATTGGAAAGTTGTTGTCTGCCTTGCTGATGATCACTGTGCATTTCTTAATGCTTCATCTTTGTTCCCGTGCTTTCTGTATTCTCATCAGTGTCCCCACTTGAAAGTCTCCTGACCCTGTAAGCTATCAGTAGGGCTTCTTACCTTTGCATACTTGATTGACTCCAATTTGCATAGTTTTGTTAAGCTGTTTTCTGAATTAAGAGTGTATCACCATAATGTACTGGGATGAAGTGACAAAAAATATCCTGTACTTCTTTTTTGTTAAAGAGGCATTATATGGGGCTGAAGGGTTGTTGACTCAGTGCTTAAGGTCATTTGCTACTCTTCCAGAGGGTCTGAATTCTGTTCTCAGTACCCACATCAGATGGCTCAAAACCTTCTCTAACTCTGGTCCCAGGAGATCTGACACTCACTTTTGACCTCTGCATGTGCCCACCTGTATATAGCATACAGACAAAACATGCACACACATAAATAAGAAATAAAAATAAGCTTTGAAAAAACACATAATTAACAAAAAGACTAGAGAGATGGTTCATTGGCTAAGAGTACTGACTGCTCTTCCAGAAGCCCAGGGTTCCATTCCTAACACCCATGTGGCTGTTCACAGCCACCCACTTAACTCCAGCCCCAGGGTATCTGATACGCCCTCTGACTTCCATGGTCACTGCACAAACACGGTACACAGACATAATGCTGACGAAACACCCATACACATTAAATATATAAAATTTAAAGGTGTATAACAGGTTGTATTATTTTTTTAATCAGTGAGTAGTTTTTTTTAACTGAACAGCATACCAGAAACTTACGGCAGTCTCTGGTACCAAAAGAACTCACATGAACTAACCAGAGACGAGTCAAGGGTTAAAGGTTCCATTCTGCCACTTTGAATTAACCAGAAAATTAACAGCCAGATTAAAGAAGAAAGACTTACTTTGGTCCATAGTGTAGTAAATACACTTTTTCCTCACAAAGCAATTACATTTTGAGGAAGGGAAAACTTGGAAAATATTTGGAAATTTTAGAGGTCAACCAGTAGGAAATAGACGGCTGATTAAGAGTGACATTACCTTGTCTTTAAAAATGGGGAGGAAAAATTAACATGGAAGTTCTATTGATGTTGGAACCAAATGAGATCATTGCAGTGTTGACAAGCAGTGTGGGCAATCTGTAATGTAGAAACAAACAAAATGTGTGCCTGCTTACACGTGTGCAGACAGATGCAGCAGAATGACGATAGTATTGATTGTGTGCTGGGTCTATGCTTACGCACTATTCACTCTACCTTGGCTGATAAAATAGATACATAAATGCATGTACTTGAATATCTGTATGTCTTTGTTTTGGAGAAACTAGAGGAGATTTTTTAATTTTAAGACAGTCTCTCATCGTAGCCCACACTTGCCTCCAGTTCATAGTGATCCTTATCCCTGTGCCTCCTGGGTGCTAAGATTACAGAGTTGCTTATATGTTTTTTATAAGTTAAAGTTACAGTTGTCATTTAAATATTTTTAGTGGTTATCACTTTCTAAGTTATATTAAAATCAAACTTTATCGTAAAAGATTCCACATACTAAAAATAAGATAGTATTTTTTAAATTGGTCTTTTTATTTATAATTTCAGTATTTAGCTCAGATTTTAGGTTTTTTTCTCTCTCAGTAGTAGGATAGATATGAATATATTTAGTTACATATATATTCTGCTTTAACATTTCTTTGGGATGTTTTTATTAGAGAGCCTATTTTCTTTAGCAAAGAAAACAGGTATGACTTTGCAATGACAAAACTGAATTTTAGCATTTGGGAGGCTTTTGTGGCAAAATCCTTTTAATTTCCAAAAGCCTGTAATTCTAGGGGTATTTATTTTTAGATTATGGTGTGTCTTTGCTTCCTTAAATGCTAGCTGGCCTTAGCAATTGCATTTTCCTAATGTATCTAGAGCATGCCTGCTGCTCACTTGCCCCTGGTTTGCCTGTGGTCTCTTCCAGCAGCAGCTAGGCCTTAGTGTTTCAAGTTATTGGATAATTCTGCTTGAATATTTCTAGGCTACACCAATTCCTTCCTAAAACCAGCAAGCATGGCTCTTAGCAATTCCCTGTTGGTTTTCATTAATTTTATAATCCGAGTCTTGGACTGAGACTCGAAGATGACATCTGTATCTCTTCAAGAGGGTTAGACCAGTGCTCTTTATTCTCGTGTCAATATTAGGTTTTATCTTCACCTCTTCCCTCCTTGTCCAGTTCCATTTTATGACAGTGCATGTGGTTTTAAATGGCAACAAATTAGGAAAACAAATAGGCAAACTAGAATCAAAGTATAAAACAAAAAGTTTCTGAAACAACTCGCCCATAGAAAGCACCAGCCAGAGCATGTTTCTTTTGTAGTTGTTGATTGTTTTGTGTTGTTTTTGCCGTCCCTCATCCCTGTGCCCCAGTTATAGCTGAATGATGACCCAATTAATCTGTCTTAATTATTCTAAAAAGATAAAGGCCTTTAATTACTTTAATTGCATTCAGATTTTTTTATATTCTAGTGAAGGCATATGAATGGAGTATATATATATATATATATGTATATATATATATATATATACACATTTATTTCTTGAAAAGGATGTAATGTTAAAGATTATAACAAGTTTTTATTGTTTAAAAGTAAGAAAATATGCACTAATATAGTAATGTCTGCCGTTTAGAATGAGCAGGGCAGTGTGATGGGGCCACGGCCCTGGGCCTGTGCTGGAGAGTGGCAGTCCTCCCAGGGGCGGAAATGTACGATTAGAGAGGAATGCTCGGGTAAGAGGGGAAGGGCTTGTTACTGGAGGACTTCAGGCTGCCCTCTTTCATCCCATTTTGTCAGAAGTACCAAAAAAAGCCTTTGGAAAAGCTAGAAGGAAAGATGCCAGAATGTCAGCAGAGGCTGTGGCCGACAGTTGAAGTAGAAATGATTTTCCTTTTCATCTTTATTTTCAAATTTTGTGGTTTCTTTCTTTTTTGTGTATAATTTTTTTTTTTTAATTTTAGCTTTATGCCAAAACAAAAACACAACTGTCACCTCCAAAGGATAAGCGGTCGTTTATTCTGAAGCCAAATAGAAGTGGCCATAGTCCAGGAACATAGAGTTAGGTTACCCCAAGTCCCATGTTCCAATGCTGAACAAAGAAAATTCTAAATCAAGGCACTTTCAGATACATTGGTGGAAACATTAAATACATGGGTTGAGCAAAGCCGAGCGAGTAACTTCTGCAGGCCTCAGATGCTGTCTGCTAGTATCCTTAGCCTTTTGATTGGGGAAAACTAGGATTCTGTTAATACATTCCAGAAAGAAACAGTGTAGTTAGGGAGCTAAAGATAGCACAAGATAAATTGTTATTAGGCTCTGGACCTGCAATAGTCCAACCTCTCCTGTCAGTAGTGAGACGTTGTTCAGCCTTGCAGAAGGGTCAGTTGAAGATGCAGTTTCTTTCTGGAAACTTCTCACTTGGAAGTCACTTTACAATAAATTTGACCTTCACTATTAAATATAAAATGGGGGAGGGTGCTCCTGTATTTATAGTTTAATAAAACCTCCAGTTGCTATGAGAGTTTTAATTAGAGTACATTCCGTGACTCTGTTTTAAATAGACCTTTGCTTCAAGGACCTTTTTTTATTTTTTTATTTTTTTTAATTCCTAGGCCCAAATCAGACTCCTGTCTGCCTGGTTGTTTTCTTTTTATTAAGTCTGTGTTTATTGGGACCATATGTTACTCTGAGTTATCTCTGCTCCAAATCAGCTAGATTTTCTGCCCTCATATGACCTTTGTGTTAGAGGGCAGAAGAAAGTGCCAGCTTCTACAGCACACCAGGTCAGAGAGGAGGCTTCCTTCCCTCCCAACAGGGCTGCATGCAGACAGAGAGTCGTGGAGGGGTGTGGTGTGTGTGTGTGTGTGTGTGTGTGTGTGTGTGTGTGTGTGTGTGTG
>JANHMN010000004.1:95579328-95624015 GCA_030674055.1 Rhabdomys pumilio | reverse complement strand
CCATGTAGAGCAAACAGTGCTGGGATTAAAGGCATGAACTGTCATGCCCAGCTCTAACTGTAATTCCTACCTCCATGTCTGCCATTCTCTGGAAACTAGTCTTTGGAAGATCACCAGGACCTCTTGGTTCCCAGGCCTTTCGGTCTCAGTGTTTGTGCTCTTTGAGTTTCCTGTAACATGGGATCTTACAATCTCACCTTGGCTTTAGACCCTAGACTCTCTCCCGTGCCTCCTCTTCTGTAGCTGTCTAATATGCAGAACTCTTCCTGCCTCTCTCCATGCTGGACAGATAAGTTGTTAACTAGTCACCTCTAGGAAGGGACTATGTTGTTTGTGACTGGTAGACATCACTGCCTAGATCTCTGTTTGGGTAACATCTAAAGTACAAAACCAAATTAGCAGATGGATACTAATTCCAGTGGCATGCCTTTTGTAAGGTCTTGTGTCTGTCTTTTCTATTCCCAGTTCAAGTCTTTGTTACTACATTCTTGGGATAGAATATTATAATAAATTTATGATTAGTGTCTAAGTATATTATATGTGTGCTTCTCATCTCCTTCAGAAAGAATACCTCAGGGAATTTCTGCTTCCATTGTACTGCCAGACACGGTCTTCTATAATTGAAACTCACTTTCTAGCCCTGGTTAAATGCTTAGAAAAAAGGAATATGCCTTATGTTTCTTCAGCTTATAAGGAATGTTGTACTCTCTGAAGCTTACATTGCAAACAAATTGAGCAGTGCACTTGTGCTCAGACCAAAGTATAATTTCCATAAGGGGGTACTCATTATACATTTTATCTGTTTTGTAATTTCATATCCCTTGTAGCATGTAATGGATTAACTTACAGGCAGTGAGGATTCAAAACTGAAAGAGCTTGTTGAATAAATTTGTTTTCTAAGGTTCTAGGTGTATGGAGATACCAGTGTAGTGCATTATGAATAACAGCTCATGTCGCTTGTGAGCCACACAATTATCGTTCACTATTCTAAGGGTGCGAGTATCTGACCCAGGAAGCAAACTAAACCAGAATAGTCCATAGTCATTTTGTATGGTTAGGTGTGCCCATCAAAGCCAGGATTGGCTCATAGAAATTGTTCCTGCCTATTTTCTGTATGTCAGTTTTTAAACAAGGTAGTGAATTTTTATGCTATTCTATGTGCTTAGCACTTTTAACACAAAAGATTCATGTGCTTTTTTGCATGTTTGATTAAATTGTATTAGAATTTTTATATGTGATGCACAGTTTGAAATAAGGAAAAGCTCTTTCTCCCTGGCTTTCCTTACCTTGCATGCCTCTCATAGGGATGCTGCTTACCCAAGATAAAGGCCGGCAGAGCTCAGGGGGAGCAGAAAAGGATAAAACCAAAGGGCCCGGTATTATGTCGTATGGCACCCTAAGGAAATGACATCACTGGGAGTAAGGGCCAGGGGAGATGCATAAATCGTTTGGAGGCCCTGCTGTCTGAACTGGTTTTCTCACAGACTTGTAATGATATTCATTACTTTTATATTATTTGTCTTTGATGATTCTTATGAATCATTTCAAACATCTGAACATTTTGTTTTTCAGGTGTATTTAAGAAGTCCGATGGCTGGGTTGGCTTAGGCTGCTGTGAACTGGCTATTGGCTTGGAGTGCCGACAGGCATGCAAGCAGGTAATACCTGACAGTCAAGCTATTAAACATCATGGAGTACAGTAGGAGTTTTAACTGTGTTTTTTGGACTTGTCTGCTTCATAGCTTTGAAGAGGTGGCCTAAAAAACTTGTAAATTCAGCATTAGGTTTGTTGTTCCTCAGTTGTGGCCGCTGCATGTGAGATCCTCAACCTTATTCTTTTTCTTTCTTTTCTTAGATTTATTTATGTGTTTATTTTATGTGTGTTGGTATTTTGCCTTCATGTATTCTTATGCACCATATGCAGACCTGGTGCCTGTGGAGGCCAGAGGAGGCATCAGATTCCCTGAAACTGGAGGGAGTTACAGATGGTTGTGAGCCACCACATGGGTGCTCAGAATTAAACTTGGGTCCTTTGGTAGAGCACCAGTGTCTTGGGCACTAAGTCATCTCTCCAGCTCCCTTTTCCTTCTGTTCATCTGTTTGCCACACAGAATTTTTGGGACCAAGGCATTTTGTCCTTGCCCAGGACACGCTGAGTCATTGTATAGCTTGTTTTGTCTTCATCTTCCCTTCTCTTTTTCATCATGACTTTACTCTGATTATGTGATCCTGTCCTTTCTCTGCTCTGAAGGCACATGTGGCCCCTCCCTCTAGTAAGCCATGGCTTCTCTTTGAGAAGGTATATCTCTGCTCCAATCAGATAGCCCCTGAGTCTACAATACATGTTTTCAGTAGCTCCTCACATTAGTAACAGTGGCTTCCTGGGTTTGCTGTTCCAAGTGGTGGGTATAGACCTAACTGGGAAGCTGCCTGTTGAAAAAGTTTTTAAACTAACCCAGAACATGGCTGGAAGCTTGTTCTAGAGCCCCTTCTCTGGGATATGTGATATGCCAATGTCTCCAGCACTTCTGCTGTTGAGTTTTTCTTTATGTTTTTGTGAAAAGGGTCTTTGTGTAGTCCTGGCTTCCTGTTACTCTCTGTGTAGATCAGACAGGTCCCAATCTACAGCAGTTCTGCCTCTGCCTCATGAGTGCTGGGATTACTGGAATGAGCCACCACACCCAGCCTTACGTTCACTTCTGTATACACAACACTGCATTACAGCCTGCACATGACCCAGGGATCTGCTACTCTCCTCCAAACCTTCAGTAAAGTTGAATTACACAGGTTTGAACTCAAATCCTGGGGACATAAAGTAGTTGCCAGCCCATTTGTCTCCTTCCCCCAACCCCAATCCTGTCTTCCCCCATCCTTATCAGCTAGTTGTTACAAATTGCATGAGACTAGGTGACAGAATAGGGGGAAATGAAACCAGGGGCAAGATCTCTTGACTCTGGAGCAGGGTCTCTAAACTGAGACTGGTGGCGTATAGAAGAGTAACCGTTGGGCTGCAGATCTGGTTTGCATTGTTTTGCACAGAGGCATGTACTTCCCTGTGAGGAGTACCTCACAGTTTTCCTGAGACCAGCCTCTGGACAGTGGAGGGTTACTGCCTTCTCTGCACATGTGTTGAGAGGTAGTGGAAGAGGAGCCTGAGCATTGGCCGTCTGAGCACCATGTTCTTCTCTAGCCGCCTCTCCATCCTCTGCTGATTTTCTGAGGAAGTTGGTTCAGTGTAGTCAGCATCAAATGCTGGACGGGAAGGGTTACAAAAAAAGCAGAATGTAAGCGCCCTGGCAGAACTTCACAAGGAAATTCACTAGAGTGAAATTCAGCTTTTAACAGGCCTCTGATTTACATTTCCTTCAAAGTCATCTCGTTTCCAAAATAACAAAAGAACCATGTTGTTATGTGAGATTGAAACCATGAAAGTTGGGCTGAAGCTGCATTGGTTGTAGTTTAGGAACATCTAAATAGTTGAGTATAAGGTTTCCCATGATGAAATAAAGAATATTATACCAACAGTTACATATAATAATATATACTAATTTGTGCGGTTTGTCCTATACAAAAGAAACAGCACTCACAGTAAATGAAGATTTTTGGTTGCTTTTAGGCATCTTCGAAGAATGATATTTCCAAAGTTTGCAGGAAAGAATATGAGGTATGTATTTTATTTAACAAATTTGGATAGACTATTCCAGTATTCTCAGAACTGACAAAAGAACTTAAATTTTAGAAATTAATTTATTTTTAAACAAATTGTCTTCTAACTTAACAGAAAATTTAGCCTTGATTAAAAACATCTTTTACTTTCTCTAAAGTGTTTTGACTTTGAGATTTGTTGAAATTAAGTATTGATTTTGAAGAAATGCTTTAAATCTTTCATTCAAAGATTTCATCTATAATATTTTCGTAGCAAAGCCACTGGTTGATTTAAGATTCTGAAATTGTTTTTTATAAGTTCTATATCGCCTTTAGCCCCTTTCCTATCTCTGAGCCTATCTTGATGTCCATTTTTTTATATATATAAAATGCCTATATCTAGAAGAAGTAGACTAACAAAGTCAGGCTGCTACATTGAGCACTTCATACTTCAGCACCTTGCACTTGGGAAACCCTTGTCTCCAGAGTGGGTCTCCAGCGTTGTGCTCCCTAGTATGGAGATAAGAGAGTGAAAGTGGGGGAAATAGTTTGCCTTGTGCAAATCCTTTGGGTGTCAGTTTTCTAGAACCCCCATGAAGTGTGACACTTGTATTACTCTCAGAGTCAAGGTCATGGAGTTGGGAAACTTGAATGCATAACAGTGAGGACCCCATTAACAGTCTGTACATTTGGGAGAAGCAGAATCATTCCCAACTGCTTCTATAATATACTTCTGATTAATTGGGTTTTTTTTTCTTTTCTCAAAGTCTAATTATATTTCTTCATTAACATTTTTAGACTAGAGAGTCTTATTCTTTTTCCCTTTGTTCTGTTGGCTAAGTTACATCTGATCTCTGAAGAAAAGTTCCCAAGTTAACGTCAGCCTCCCTCTGTTCCTACTAAAAAGAGCCTGCTGTCAAGAAGGATAGGACCTTTGAATTTTTTTTCTTACCTCTACCTTTGAAATGACCAATTTGGGTTTCTCTTGAACAAAGTGGCTAACTGTGATAATTCCTTCTTTTCTTCCACATGATGTCTGATACTGTCCACCTCCTGTAGCCTGTCCTCCATTCTTTAGTGTGCTTCCTTCTCTTGTTTGGATTTCTGCATTGCCCTAGGAAGTCTGCAGTGTGTGTTGATGAAGGACGAGACAGGAAAGGTAAGAGAGACAAACATTGTGCTGCAACAGAGATAAGAACAGATTGCTTCCCAGACTGCCTGTCTTTATCTGACCTAGAATTAATTAAACAGCCATTTTTCAAAAGTCTGTAGGAAAAAAAAGTCTGTAGGGAAAAAAAGGTCTGTAGGGCATATGAGTTCTTTATTTTTGTGTTAAAAGCTCAAATAACTCAACATAATTCAAAACTCAGTTTGATTTTTTAAATATGATTTAGAAATAATCAGAGGCAGCATCACTTTAATTCAGGAAACTGGTTCTACATTATAGACCTAAAGCAAGTCACAGTTGAAATCTAGTCTAGAGATAGGACTGTCTGCAAGCACCTCTAAAGTGAGTTGGATAAATTTGGTACAATACAGTCTGTTTAACTTGCTGGTTCTCTGTTCATATCAGAGTCTTATAAACTGGGCATTTAATACCTTTTTCTCTGCCTTGGGGTGGCCATTCCTTGTGGTTTCAGGTAGTGTATTTGCCATGAAGGACAGATCTTACAGGGTTTCAGAGTAGAGATTCAGAGACTGGTCAATTACATTCAGAAGAATTTACTATCATTAGTGAAAAACTGGTCCTGGTTCCTTTAAGGGGATTTCCTAGGAAATTTATTTAAATAAGAGTTGCCTTGGTCTTGGTGTCTCTTCACATCAGTGGAAACCCTAGCGAAGACACCTAGTGTCTGGCATACTTTTACCATTGTCCTGTGCTTAAGGTATTAGATAGGACTTCATCTTCTGGCGTTGAGGTATACTTATTACCTTATTATGTGTTATAGGTATAAACACTTTAGTGCTAGCTTAATTTTCTGGAAAGAAACAATGAAATACATAAGCCAAAAACTAAACAGGAACCGAACACTGAGAAGGCGTCAGCTTTGAGGACATTGACAGTTATTGAGTTGGTTTTCATAGCTATATATTCTAATACCTGGAAGTCAAAGAAGAGATTTTTGGTACCAATAGAAGATAGAAAGCCCAATTGTGGTCTCTTTCCAAAGAGGCTGGACTTGCAATATGGGAGGCAAAAACTGTGACCATCTTTTTGTATCTTTTTGTAGAGGAATGCATTGCTTCTCAAACTTAATGTCTCTCTTAAAAACTGGTATTAATAAGTTAAGTTTGAAGCCTCAGTCATATAAAGTAGGTGCTTAGAAAATCTCAAGCTGAGACTATATCTAAAATAATTCTAAAATGGTAGTCCTTTCTTAGATGCCTAAGGCAAATAACACAGATTCTCTCTGGAGGAAGGGATTTTTATTCCAAACTTAAAGCTCGCACAGATAAAATTCTCAAGAAAGTAAGCAACTCACAATTTAAAAAAAAAAAAAAATCAGAAAACTCACTAGAGAACAAGACCATGAGACAAGAACCAACAGTAACAGTAGTGAGCAGAATAGGCCTCAGGCACCTGTGTTACAGAGACTCTCACATGCAGACTGTAAAATATTTAACATGAGTAAGAAACAAGATCCTGAAAATACACAGAGCAAGTATAGTTGGGAAGAATTTCATAAAATAAGTTTTTAATTGAAGAAATAAAACCATAGTGGAAGCCGGGTAGTGTTTCTGTCCTGTGAGCCCTCGTAAAGACGGAAGGACAGTGTTCAGATTCATACTCAGCTGCAGAGTGAGTTCAAGTCCGCCCAGGCTGCAGGAGAGGGAATCTTCATATTATAGAATAATGATGATGATGATAACAATAGTAGTAATAATAATAATAATAATAATAATAATAATCAGCTTACATTAAGAATTAAAAAAACCTTTTCTTTCAAAAATGACCAATAGCTGATTTCTCAGAAGCAACAAAAGAAGCCAGAAGACAATATTTACATAGTTCTTGAAGAAAATAGCTATAAACCTAGAATTTTGTACCCAAAAAGATTTCAGGAAATAATGCATTATTAAAATGGTTGGAGAGGAGAGAGTGGAATTGAGTGAGAGAGTAGGGGCAAGTAAGAACAAAATATGACGATTGTGTGTGCATGTGAATGTGAACATGTGTGTGTCACTGTCCCAGTGAAACCTATTGCTTTTATGTTAACTAAAAATGCATTGGGTCTGAGGAAAATGTGAGGACCTGAATGTATACACAAATAAAGCCAGCACAGGAGCAGGCATGTCTGTAATTCCAGTACCACAGTGACAAAGTGAGAGACAGAGACAGGAGGCTCTCTGGAACCTGACACCCTAGCTAGCTAACCTGATGTATGCAACTGAGGATCCACCAGAGGCTCTGTCAAACAAGGCGGAAGCTGAGAGTCAGTACCAGAGCTTGTCCTTACATCTTCTGTGCACTGTTCTGCCGTGCATACACATCATATACACACAAAAGCCAGGGATTTCTTAAAGATTTTTTTGTTTGTCTTTTGAGACAAGGTCTTATTATGTAGCCCTGACTGGTTTAGAATTCAGTATGTAGATCAGGCTGGCCTCAAACTCTCAGAGATCTTTCTGCCTCTGCCTCCAAGTGCTGGGATTAAAGGTGTGCACCACCAGGCCCTGTAGGAAGTTCTCACATAGGGAATTTCATCCAAAAATGAGAGATCTGACTGATGATCTTTCTTTCAACTCTGCTTTTCTCATTTGATCACTACCCCCCACCCCAAAAACAGAGTACCTCCTTCAGCATTAAGCACTTCTGGGTTGGCAAGGTGACACAGTGGGGATAGGTACTTGCTGCTAAGCCTCACTACCCAAGTGCCACCCACAGTGTCATTCCTCAAATGTTGGAGGGAGAAAAACTACTTCTGTAAGTTGACTTCTGACCTCTGACTCATGCTAAGGTATACACGCATCCACACACATACATATATATATATACACAAAGACACACAAATAAGTAATTTTAAAAATTTTTAGATGATACATCTTTGAGAATTGCATATATTTGAGTGAGATCACAAAGCTTTGATCTAGGAGCTACCAAAACCAACCTTTAACTTGATGACTCCCACAGAATTACATTCATATGCTATGGGCCTTCTAAGTTCTAGGTTCTCCTGAAGTTTTCCACAAGCATGGTCCTTGAGACACCCAGAAGTATGGGCTAGGTCATGATGAGGCTGTGGATGAACGGTGCTAGAACCCAGTCATATTCAGAACACTCAAAGCCTTGAATGGCATTGGCACCAGCGGCCAGAGAAGAGGCTGCAAGCTTAACAAAAACAGGGCTGTGTGTGTTGGCTACTCTGATTAAAATCAGGTAACAAAGAAATTGTTTTCTGTGAGATGTAAGACTTAACCTGTGGTGGTTTTTTACACCATTTTTGTTCACAATTTATCCATGAACCTTTTCTTCTGGATACTAGTTTGGTATTTTTTGGAATTTTTGATTATTGATATTTTTCCTTGATTATCAGAGTAAGCATTGATAAATTCTGTGAGTGATGTAAGGATAGTGAAATGTCCAGAGACCTGGTGATGGTGATAAAATTATGAGTTTAAATTTTAGTTCAGGATTCATAAATTCATGTCCTACCTTAATGTCAGACTTGCCTGACTCTGTCCTAATGTGCCCTTCCCATTTGCTGCTCAGGCCATTGAAGCGAGTGCTGCAGCTGCCCCCAGACCTCCATGCTCCTGCCTGCCTCTTCTCTGTCCGCTCCTGCTCCGGCCTTTCCATACAGTCTACAGAATTGTCATTTTCCTCTCTTACTTCCTTTCCTCAGTCTAGTTCTTTGACGGTTTTCTTTAAAGCAGGTGACAGACAGTAAAGAAGACCCAGGATGAGATATGTCTCAGATTATCCTTTTTCAAAGGTTTAGGAAGCTGGAAAATTGGCTCAGTGGTTCAGACTACTTGTTTCTTTTACAAAGACCTAGATTCAATTCCCAGCACCTGCATGGTTGCTCACAACCATCTGTAACTCCAACCCTACAGGACCTGACACCCTCTGTTGACCTCTAGGTCATGAGACATGCATGTGATCCGTATGCAGACAAAACACTCATATATATAAAGTAATAAAACAATCATTTTTAAAAATTTTAAGACAAAAGTGTTGGGTTAAGTAATTGCTAAAACAACCAGATTGTTCTGCTGATGTCCTGGTTCTGTGAGAATGCTAAGATAGAGGTAACACAGAGACCATAGACTGCAGAACAAAGGTGAGTCCCAGTTTCAGCTGTCTGCACCACTGCCAGCACATGGCTATGTGTGACAAGGTTCAGGTTCGTGTAAAACAGTATTTTTTGATGATTCATGTGGTTCACAATTGAGAATAGCATGTAATCAAGTCTTTTTCCCATGTTGTGTACTACAGCCACCGAGTTCCTGCAGTTACCAGTAATGTTTTATGTATAAAAGGAAATGAGTATGTATAGTCCTGCACCCACGCTTACCACCTTTAGCATGCACCGTGCTCTGCCCCTGGATGCCGTGTTGAGTGCGTGTTTGTGTATGCCTGCTGGGACTGTGCCATGTCCTCGGGTGTTCAGTAAATGTATGCTTCAAGATATGTTTGCATCAAAGTTTGTTCATTTTTCTCAAGTTAACCTTGGCTCTAGATTTACTTTATGTTAGAAACATAAAATAAGGGAGGTGGGGACTAGTCTAAGGGAACAGAAAGAGCAGGACTGGCCATGTCACTGGCAGCTGTAGTGTGGTGTCAGTCTGCTGCAGTGGTTCTGGTGTGGCAGGTAACAATACAAGCTTTGGACAGCTGTACTGTCCCTCTCCCAGTCAGCTTTTGGTTGTTTTAACAGGAGTACACAGACTAGAATGTGGCTTAGAAGCCCGTGGCTTGATTCCTAGTGGGTACACACTTGCTCTTAGACATACACAAAGTGGTATTTGCCTTTGTGAAGTCTTAAGGGTCTAAATACAGTGTGTATCAGTTCACGCTGAGGAAATGCCAAGAGCTGTTGGAGTGTAGTAAATAGCAGAGTGTGATGGAAAACGTCAGGAATGGTGAACCTCTGCAGAGGTGTATGGATGGATCTGGCCGTTACCTGCAGCTGATGAGCTCCAAAAAGAGCGAAACCTCTTAGGTCCTGCAGTACTGGCTCACCATAGCAAGACTTGCTGGGCTGCACTGCTCTGTCATTTAGTGTTGTCTTAGGAGAGGAGAAACTCTTATTTAGTGTCTTTGTTGCTAGTCCATTTCTTTTCTGTTCATACCTTAGCTGAGTAAGAATATGCCTACAGTCTTGGTCATGTCAGACTAGCTGTGATCTTGTCTCATCTTAAATGGTCTTCCACTGGGTGGCTTATCTTCTCAGACTTTGTTATTTGTTTTTGTGGTACCAGGAGTTGAAGCCAGGGTATCATGCTCTACCATGAAGCCACTTCCCTAGCCCAGACCCCATATCTTTAATTACCCCTATTTAATGACAATTCTAGGATCTTCCCTGCTAACTTTCTTTTTTAGATAAGATTTCACTATGTAGCCCTGGCTGGTCTGGAACTTGCTATGTAGACCAGGCTGGCCTCAAACTAACAGATTCATTAAAGGCATGCAACACACACACACACACACACACACACACACACACACACACTCACACACACACACACTGAAACAGACAATTGTCATCTTTCTTACACTTCTTACTGAGATGGTAAGTACAGTCTTCCCAGATGTAACCAAATAAAAGCGAACAGATAGTATCTATCCTTCCCTCTTTTGAATCATCTCCCATGGATCACTGCTTATTATACCCTAAAGATTTGTCTGTTCCCAGGTATGGCCGTACATATCTTTATCCCAGGACTCAGAGGCAATGACAGGTAGATCTCTGTGAGTTTGAGGCTATCCTGATCTACATAGTGAGTTCCAAGGCAGTCAGGACTATGTAGAGAGACCCTGTCTCAAAAACCAATAAAGGAAGGAAGGAAAGAAAGAAAAGGAAGGAAAGAAGATAGATTTAAAGTGTTACCTCTTTTGGGGCGTCATTAAATATGTTATATATGTATTTGTGTGTGTGTGTGTGTATGTATGTATGTATGCATGCATATATGCATGTATATATCTCCTAAGTATATCTTAGTTAATACTGGCCTCTGAGTCCCTGGAGCAGAGCTCTGCAGTTGTCTTTGCATCTGCCTCACATTCATTTACTTAACAGTCATTGAGTTGATGATGCAGTGAGCTGACACACCAGTGCATGTAGGATTTCTCAGCGATGAGCCACTGTCTGCCAAAAGCTTGCAGTCTAGCCGGTGAGAGGAGGAGTCCACATAGACGTAGAAACAGTGAGCAAGCACACTGCTAGAAACCTGCAGGAGCTCCACTGGGACCTGGAGGGAACCCCTTCCAGCCTCAGGAGAAGGCAAGGGAAGGCAGGATCAGTCAGAGCTGTGGCCGGAAACGGGATGATAGTGCTTTCTCCTTTTCTTTCTGAAATCATTATCCTGTTGCCCATGTTGATCTTAGGATCCTGTCAGTTTCAGTACACTGGTGTGTTCTTGGGTTTCTGGTGCGATGTGCCCTCACCTCAGTACCACTGTAGTTTTTATCTGTTAAGTCAGATTGAGAGCTATTCAGTGAGGTCCCATGGGTGTGGTAGGGTAAGCAGGTCATGGAAAGGCCTCCATACTAGAGAATGTGAACACTTACTTCCTGTTCTTGCCAGCAGGTGGCGACAGACATTTGAAAGATTGAGACACCAGGATAATTGATTTAAGACATGAAGTAATTATAAACCAATGCTATAATTCATACATACTCCTTTGGTCTATCAATAATCATAAGTAGCTCAAGCATTGAAAGAGTTTCTGATAATCAGGCATGGTGGCACACCCTGTAATTCCTGCGCTTGGAAATTTGAGGCAGGAGGAATGCAAGTTTGAGGACAGCTGACTTAAAAAGAATGAAGATTACGTATAGCAAACATAGGACTCTTCTATCAAAGCTGGATATGATTCATCTATAAATCAAAATAGGTGTAGCAGATTAATGACTTCATATCGCTAAAGTGACAACATATTTTTATATTTTAAATGGTTTATTTATTTGCTATTTTATGTGCATTGGTGTTTTGCTTGTATTTATGACTGAGTGAAGGTGTCAGGCTCCCTGGACCTGGAGTTACAGACAGCTGTGAGCTGCATGTGAGTGCTGGGAATTGAACTCTGGTCCCCTGAAAGAAAAGCCAATTTCTTAACCACTGAGCCATCTCTGCAGCCCCAGACAAAACATATTTTTAAACTGTAAACTGAATAAAGATGTAGAAGTAATATATTAACGTTAATGGTGCTTCTGTGTAAAAAATCAAGTTTTCATTCAACACATCCAGGAAACATTAAGAGAAGTGATATAGTAGCTTGGGAATGTCTGTACTCTGCAGGTGACGTCAAGGAAGACAGGTTTTCTTCAGCAGTTGGGGGAAGACTGATTTCTGGAGCTCTTTCTTCCTCCTGTGACCTCAGTCACATAAGGGTGTTGAATTAGACGACCTCTGATACCCGAGCCTAGATTTCCTTTTGTGCCTTCCTCTTAATCTAAGTGATCAGAAGACTGAACTGGAAGTGATAGTTCTCTTGCTTATAAGGTCAAATTTTAAAAATCTATCTTGAACAAATCAATACACATTAAGGCGGGGTTATGGAGAGTTGGTATGATTGACATTGCCATCTGGATCCTTAGAGGCCAGGGACATCTGGCCTGTACTCAGCAACCTTTATGGCCTCTACTCACCAGAAGCTAATTAGTACCCACTCCACCGCACTTCAGTAGCAGAAAATGACTGCAGGCATCAGGTGTCCCCTAGGAGGCAAGTCATCCCTGATGGAGGCTATTTCTCTGCAGACTAGTTTTAATATTGATTTTGTTTTATTTTATAAATGTTCCTGGGCTGGTGAACCACAGTGGAGGGTTGTCTGAGATGGGTGACTGACACATCACAGTAACACAAAGGAACATGCGTGAGGAGACATACAAACAGTTCACTGAGGCAGAACTGAGAGGCCATTTATTTTCCATTGTTGATACTGATCTCCAGCTCTGGCAGAAACAGTGCACACTGGAGGAACGCGTTGTCCCTTCCTGTGAGACCCAGGTTTGGTTATTTGTTAACTTACTCACTTTTGTTTGAATGAATAACTCCACCGCGGGTTACCCCTACAGTGGGATACCGTTAGGTAGAGAGAGGCAATGCAGTGCAGCTTCATCAGCAGTATAGACAGACGTTTCCTTTGGCTGTTTGAACAGTCTTCCACTGTATCCCACTGTATCCCAGGGTGACCTGAAATGCACTGTGTAGTTCAAGCTGGCGTCACACCAGTGACAAGCCTCTCAGCTGACCCTCTCTAGTGATGGGTCACAGGTGGGAGCCACCATGTCCGCAAAGCCTTTGAAGCTAGATTTCCAAGGTTGATAATGCTGGTCTTTTTTACTTGTATTTTTTGTTGTTTTTTCATTTTTTTTTTTTTGAGACAAGTTCTCAAGCTCACTGTGTAGCTCAGGCTAGCTCAAACTGAACATCCTCTTGCCTCAGTCTCCAAGTGCTGAGACTACAAGCATGTGCCACCATGCTCAACTAAAGATGGTCCTTTAAGTCCAGTCACTTAGCTGGGCTTGACTGTCACGGTACATCTGATTTCCTTCCAGGCTTTATGTTTGCACATTTATGTAGTAAGTTGTTCCCTTCCAGTTATGAATGGTATTGACTCATGAGTTATGAATGATACTGACTCATAGCTGACATGCCCTGGTAGCCTAAAGGTTTTGGACAAGAAGAGTTTTGTTGTTATTTTGTTTTGTTTCTTTTGTCTTTTGTCTTTTCTTGTTTTCTTTCCTGCTTTCCCTTATTTTTTAGGCAATGACTTAGACAGGGTAGGACATTCTGAACAATAATCTAAGGCTTCTAGAAAAATTGGTTCTGATCTCAGACTCTGCTTTTAGCAACTTCTGGGGTCTAGAGCAGGTCTCCTCTGCCTATGGAATGCTTCCCTCTGTAAAATGCTAGGGAGTTTCCCAAACTCTGGTCACAAGAAGGCTAAATGAAAGCTATTTTTGAAACATTGTATAAAATGTAGATTTCTGTCACATGGGATAGGCTGGGAAGTTTGGGAGGTTCCAGTGCAGTCATGTTGAGAACAATTAGAGGTCATTTCTGAGGTCACATCAACTTGAAAATGCACTGATTACAGGAAATAATGTATGTCTGAGTGTATTTTATTATGTTATTTTCTAAAAAATGTTCTATACTCTACAAGAAAAAGTAGAAATCAATTCTTGGTGATCCCCTCCACACATGTGCCCTGACACGTTACTGTGCTTCTCACACGCCAGTTTACAGCTCAGAGAGATCCCTCCCTACCACGGTTACATGACGGTTACTCTGAACCCGGAAGTTGTTTCAAAGCTTCTGTGTTTGCAGTCTTGAATTTAGAAAAGAATTTAAGATATGATATCCTGATTTCCATGTAATTCTAAAATGGAATAAAATCAGAAATTCTGCTTGTTAATTTGTTTGTTTTTCTTTAATTTACAGAATGCTCTTTTCAGTTGCATTAGCAGAAATGAAAGTAAGTATATTGTCAGTGATTGCACAAGCAGTCCAGAGAACAAGACATTTTACAGACATAGTTAACAGTCAGAACTGATTGCCCAGCCCTTTAGCATTACAGCTGCTCAGCCATCTGAAGAAGCAGGCACACAGGATTCTGCTAGGCCATTGCCTGTTCACATCATTTATGTATTCTAGCAAGTCCTGTGTCCCAATTGCACAGTTATAAACCAACACTATAGAGAGATTACTAGAGAAAGATAGCACCAATAATAGGCTCACTTTTGAGAAGACATACATGATACAGTCCTTGCTAAGGGCTGCCTCTCAGTTCAGTCCACAGATATTTATTGAATACTTGCCTGGTGTGACACAAACACTTATCTGTGGGCTACATGGCCAGAGCACAAAGAACTTGGAAATGGGGCAGACTATGAGGTAGGACATTGACACAGTGAAACAGTTCAGAGGATCTCATTACAAGGATGCTTAGAGGAGACCTCATGGAGTTCATGGGTTAACTGGGCCTTGAGGGTAAATAAGGTATTTGTGGAAGGGGGATGAAAGAGAAGCCAACAAAGATGTGTACAGTGGAGACTGGAGGAGCAGCATACCATGTGAAGGGCATGTTGAGACCAACAGTTAGAAGTGGGAAAAGACAACCGAGGAACAAGCAGTTGGTTGGATTTGCCTGCTAATGTGCTATATTGAAGAATAACACACAGTCTTGCACTTCTACCCTGTCAAACTGTGACCTAGTTCAGAGTGTACCATATAGTCTTTGGCAGATGATCTTGGGTCCTCCCACACCAGCAAGGAAGCTAAGCCAGTGAAGGAATCAAAAGACAGGCACTTGATCCTATTTCTCTTCATGCACTGAAACTCCCAGCGCATCACCATTGCAGTGTTCACTAATAAATGCAACCAGAACCTCTTTGTGTGACTGGAGATATAGCACAGAGGTAGAGTGTGTGCTTAGACATCTAAAGTCCTTGTCATCTCCAGCACTACACACATAGCAGTACTGAAAGGCAGTTGTTCCCCAAAATGAACATATGTTCTTTGGCAGTAGACATAAACTTGGGAGTAGTTATAAGTCAAAGCTAGTACACAATAAGTGTGGAACAATGTTCTGGCCCAGGAGACTGAGGTGTGTCCTATAAGGTCACACCCTCACTTGGTTAAATTACACGACTCATGACTCATCATTATTTCTTGAAGTCACCTGAATTCCAAGTTCATTGCTCTTTGGAGTTCATGATGCCCTGTTTCTGGCTCCACCGTAGCCATTTCTGATATCACGTAGGAATTCTTAGCTGCCTCTCTAGCTCCTTTAGCACCCGCTACACATACACCCTTAGATGCTAGGAGGGTCTCCTGACTGGCTCCATCATAATTCCCACACCCAGACTTCCAGCCACACATTTCCCTTTTCCACAGTAAATGGCATCTGTCGTGCATTTCTTGGTGTGCTTGTTTGCCTCACTATATATGTAGCCCAGCCTGGTCTTGAACTCTTGCCTCTGCCTGCCATGTGCTGGGGATTGCAAATATGCACCAGCACTCCTGGCCGCTAAGGTTGTTGCTGTTGTGATTTGTTTCATTTTACTTTCATCTCATGGGGTTTGGGTGGCTATCGTTTGTAATCATTCTGCCTCCATCTGCCAAGTGCTGTGTGATGACAGGCGTGTGCTACATGCCTGGCTCTGGATATTTTACAGATACTTACCTTCAAATGACTTTGACTTGAGACAAATTGTATTAGTTGTAAAATGAAGACTTATACAATATAGGGAGATTCTTACAGCTGTGCCTACTGTGTAGAAATTTTGAGATTTTAGTTTCAAAGTACACATTTGTTAAATTTATTAAGTTGCCTTGCTCTCTTTTGGTTTTTACAGATCCAAATAATAAGTTTAAGGCACTGTCATTGTGTTTTGTTTGATTTGGCTTTGCTTTGTCTATAAATCTGCACAAGTGCAGCTGGAAGGAGGCCATTCCTGCTCTCTCAGCGTGGGCACCTTGGACACTGGGGAGGCAGCGTTGGTAATGTGAGAGTTTTAGGGGCTTTGTTGTACATTAGCAGTCCTGACATGCATTAAACACCAGATTACGCTCCCAAATTGTCATTACAACCAGCCATACTTGTATGTGCTTCTGCACACTTCTGGGATGGTGTCACTACTCAGGTAGGGATATAGTTAACTAGAGAGAGAGTTAAGTTGATGAGTGTGACTATCAAGTGAGCACTTGAATGACCCCATGGCTGCAGTCCTGCTGAGTCACGTGTTTGTCATCTATGGCATGCCTTACTTCTCACACTCAGCTGTGCCATTGCTCACTGAGTTGACATTAACAAAAAGCTGTTTGTATTTCAGTGTCCTCTCTCTGTCCACAGTGGGCTCGGTGTGCTGCAGTTACGCAGGGCATCACACCAACTGCCGAGAATTCTGTCAAGCCATTTTTCGAACAGACTCTTCTCCTGGGCCATCCCAGATCAAAGCAGTGGAAAATTATTGTGCCTCTATCAGTCCACAGTTGATACACTGTGTGAACAATTACACCCAGTCTTATCCAATGAGAAACCCAACTGATAGTAAGTAAAATGGTTGTGTTCTTCTCAGTCTTTGATAAAATAATTCATTTACAAACTGATGCATTCGTGTAGATGTCTGTGGTCTAGTTCACTTGAGAAACATCCAGATTTCTTTGATGTACATCAGATTAAACCTTTTGACCAGGAAATTCCATGTTGTCATTTATACAAAAAAACTTACAAATTTACATATATCTATATGAGAAAAAACATAGAAATGACCCAAAAATGTATCGGTAGGATATTGACTAAATTATATTTCTATACAATAACCACACTTTATAACTAACAAAGAGGAGTACATTTATTCAGAAAGTCCAAGATGTATTAAGAAAACAAAGCAAGTTTCAGAACTAAACGCATAGTCTGAGTTCTATTTAGCTGTTCTACACTGTATATTTCTGTGATGCCGGAACTTTTATTAATGAGAAGTTCTTACGTTCATAAAAAATTATAAAAATAAGAGAATAATATTTTTGAAAAATCAAGGCTGCCTAATGAAGCTGTCCTTGCGGGATCCTCAGACCACCTACTTTGTATGTCCTAGAATCCATTCTGCTCACTGAGAGGCAGTCAGATTTTAAAGAGCTGACTGGTCAACCAGACTGACGAAAGGCTGAGTTGTAAAGCAGATGCTTGTGTTTATACTGGAATATTCTAAGGCTTCTTTTATTATCTTGAAAGTGATGTGCATTGTATGGCCATAATTGAAATCAGAATCTGAGGCTTTTGACGTCCTATGATGTGGCGGTGTGGTGAAAATCTACACCTGGCCTTCATTTATTTCAAAGCCGATCTGTGTTTCCTGACATTTAGGCTACACTGAAGGGTTGCCGCAGTAAGGAGATAGGAGCTCTAAGAAAACTAAGGCAGAAAGAGGTATTAAGAGTAGAGCAATAAACTCCAATGTCTGCCCTAACACAGGAACCTAGAAAAGAGAGCTTCAAATTGAGTATGCTTCTTCAAATGCAGACACCTGAGAAAGCTACCTGAGAGAACTATTCCGAAGTCTATAGCCTGACTGAACGTAGTCTTTTGGTTTTTACTTCTTTGTAGAAAATTAAAGGCTGGGTGAGTGGGAACATTCACAGGCAAATCATGGCCCATTAGCATGTTTGTGGCCCTGGTTCAATCCCTGTCATCAAGAAAGAAAAGAAAATTAAAGGCAGAAATAAATTAAGATATTGTCAGAGTTCATATTATCTAAATTACAATGTATATTAATTAGCTTCTACAAAATGTTTGTGGTGTCTTAGGGTATGATTAAATGGATGATTTTAATGCCATGGGAACTAGTCATCCATCTTATGTAAAGAGTCCGCACCAGACACAGCAGGAATTAAGCCCACTTTGATTTGCAGTACTTTTCCAAGAGCATAGTCAAGTGTCTTATATGAACTTCTTAGATGTGGGATGACTTCCAACTTATAAGGATAGTTCTAGAATGCTCCTGACTGGGGGACTGTGGTGGATTCTGGGAAGAGAAACATTGCAGAATAATGGAGAGAGTAGGTCCTGTTTACTGCAGAGACTTGCACAGAGGCTTGTTGTTTTCTCCCTTGCTGCCATGTTCTTTTCTTCTGAGCAATGTTATAAAACCAGCTAATAAAGGGCTTATGTCCTGAATGTAGGTCTATATTGCTGTGACAGAGCTGAAGACCATGCTTGCCAAAACGCCTGCAAGAGAATTCTAATGTCTAAGAAAACAGAAATGGAGATTGTTGATGGTCTCATTGAGGGCTGTAAGACCCAACCCTTGCCGCAAGATCCTCTTTGGCAGTGTTTTCTCGAAAGCTCACAGTCGGTTCACCCCGGAGTCACTGTGCACCCTCCTCCCTCAACCGGCCTTGACGGGGCCAAACTGCACTGTTGCTCTAAAGCAAACACTTCAGTCTGTAGGTTAGTATCTCGTTTTCCTTTATCAAGATCAATAGAAAAAGGATTTCAATTGGTGACTTTTAACAAATGCCTTCTTGTATTGTGTAGGCTTAGCATTTGGAAGATAAGCAATCTGACACTGGAGAGTGTAGCTCAGTGGTAGACTGCTAAGCATGCTCAGATTCAGTTCTCAGTGCAAAAGGTAATAGAAGATATAAAATCTTTCACTTTTTAAAAAATTTTAAAAGAAGATTATTTATTTTATGCTTATGAGTATCTGTCTATACTTGGGTGAATGGGTGGTACCCCCAGAAGCCCAAGAAGGCATCATATCCCCTGGAGTTGGAGTTACAGACAGCAGTAAGTTGCCGTGCACATGCTAGGAACTGAACCTGGGTCCTGCAAGAGTGGTAAGCACTCTTCCCCACTAAGCCATCTCGCCACCCAAAGTCTTTAATTATTTTGTTCAGCAATATTTACTGAAGACTGTTTAAGTACAATACAATATTTTAGGGCCAGCAAGGTCACTACTTAGCAGGTAAAGACTCCTGCCACCAGGCCTGGTTAATTAATTAAATGATCTAAGTATAATTCTTGGGATCCACATGGTAGAAGAGCAAACAGACTTCCTCAAGTTGTTCTCTTACTGCTATACATTATACACTGCACATGTGCACACACACATAAATAAAGACAATTTAATTAAAATATATATATGACTATTTCCTTGCATGTATACATGTGTACCACATGTATGCCTAGTGCCCATAGAAGTCAGAAGAGGTCATAAGATCCCATAGAACTTGAGTTCAGCCCTTTAAAATTTTGTTTTATAGATTGAGTGGGAGTATAAAAAATTAATCATTCAAAGGGCAATAAATATTTAAAGATGATGTGATATCATTAAGCTTACAGTATGCTGGGCCTGGGGAGATGGCTTGGTTAAGAGTACTTACTATTCTTGCAGAAAACCTGAGTGTGGTTCCCAGCAACCACACTGGGTGGCTTAAAATGCCCTCTAACTCCAACTATGAGGGGTCTGATACTCTCTTCTGGCATCTTCAGGCCCTTTACTCACAAGTATGTGTACAAACACATACTTACACATGTAATTAATTATTTAGAAGAATATGTTTTGATCTGATATTTAAGAGATAGTCTCTTTATTAAATTATGAAATTTTGGGGTGAGGAGTGTAACTTAGTTGATGGGATGTTTGCCTAGCATACATAAAGCCCTCTAATGCCACATAAACTAGTCATGGAGACACAAATCTATAATCCCAGCAATCAGGAGGTGGAGACAGAAGGGTCAGCTTCAGCCCCAGCTACATACTGAGTTCAAGGCCAGCCTGAGCCACATGATACCCACTGCTGAAGGAAGGAATGAACTTTGAATTTAAACAGTCTTTTGTCATAACAACCTTAGTGATATAGGCATCTGTGTTAGTTGGAGAATTACTGTGTGTGTGTGGCGGGGTGGTGGTTCTCAAACAAAATAATCTGCCATAAACAAATGAAGGAAGATTTATTTCAGCTCACTATTTTAAAAGTTTCAGCTCATAGTCCTCTGTTTCCATTGGCTTGTTCTGAGGAGAAGCAGAAGCACTCCATTTCAGTGGAGGGAGTGTGGTGGTCAGAGCTGCCACCCAGTCACCTACTTCCTCCAGTCAGACTTCCCAGCTAAACTGAACCTCCTAAAGTTTCTGCCAACTCCCAAAATAGGGTTGCCAGCCAGGAACCAATCCTTGTGTACATGAGCCTTTGAGGACTTATTTCACATCCAAATCATAGCAGCATTAATTGAGTATTATACCCAGAGATAAAAAAAAATAATGCAAATGTTGACAGAGCAAACAATGTAGAGATGAAAGTAAGTGGAGATACCTGAGATCATGATGAAAGTCACTTTCTATTACTGTGATGAGACACCATGACCAGGGCAACTTATGGAAGAACTTATTTGAGACTTAGAGTTTTAGAGGGTTAGAGTCCATGACCATCATGGCAGGGAACGTGATAGCAGGCAGGCATAGTGCTAGAACAGTAGCTGAGAGCTCATATCTTGAAACACAATCATGAAACAGACTTGGGTGTGGGGTAACACAAGTCCTTTGAAACCTCAAAGCCCCTCTCCCCAATGACATACCTTCTCCAACAAGGCCACACCTTTCTAATCCTTCCCAAACAGTTCCACCAACTGAGGACCATGTATTCAAATACATGAGCCCATGGGGCCATTCTCATTCAGATCACAATAAAGATGTAAACAGAAGTTTGCCTTATTAAAGATATTTTGCACAAAAAGGAGCCAAACATTACTAGGATATCCTGAAGGAAAAATAAAAATATTTTATTCTCATAAAATTGGATGGACCATTACAAAAAGAAATTATGCCTAGGGTAATCCATCAAACTTTACCAAAGATACAAAAGAATCTAAGCAAAGTCAATTGAAAGTCCTAATTGTAAGCAGCCTGGCCTATAGTTACAGAGATGGATTCCCTATAGAAGTTAATGACATTATCAATGAGAGGGATGCTGAGGAGTGTGTCAGCACTTGCAGGAGTAAGTTTCTGTTTGTACTGAGTGCCTGGAGCTTGGGATAGTTCTTGTTGCTGTTTGTTTTGTTTTTGTTTTTTGAGACAACTCTTCTCTAAGTTAGGACTCTAACTGTCCTGAAACTCACTATTTAAACCAGGTTGACCTCAAACTCTGCCTCTGCCTCCCAAATGCTAGGATTAAAGGTGCCAGCTTGTTAAACACGCCCAGCTTGGTTTTGGTTTTGAAGAGTGTTATTGTTGTTTCTTAACATTTAGGAGGGCATCTGCTGTGTGGTGCATGTGGAAATTAAAGGACAACTTGGGAGCTGGTTCTCTCTTTCCACCATATGGGTCCCAGGGTTTGTTAGGTTGTCAGCAGGCCCTGTTACCTGCTGAGCTGCCTTAACAACTCAGGGTGTATGGTTTGCTGAATGCTTTCAGTTTCATTAGACGTGACCTTTCTGAAACCTTATAATTGGGGAAATTTATGTCATTTCTGTTTTAAATGCTAGAAACTAACTCTGAGATGTTGAATATCTGTTCAGGGCAAATATAGAAAGTTAGCAGCTAGAGAAAACACTGACTTCTTCCTCAAATGCGCGTGCTCCTGTGAGAGCCAGGGTCTGGTCTGTTTAATGACACTGCATCGCCAGTGCCCTGAAGCAGCACACACCTAACAGTGCTCACGACTACAGGAAGAGTGGGCAGCCAGACTGCAGAGTAAAGGTATTTTCTTTAGCTCAGTGTTTTAGAGCACTGGCTGCTCTTCCAGCCAACCCAGGTTCAGTTTCCAGCAACCACATAGCAGCTCACAAGTGTGTATAATTTCAGTTCCAATAGATCTGATGTCCTCCGTTGGTACCTGACACACATAGTGCACAGACATACATGCAGGCAAACATTCACACATTAAAAAAAACAAACCCTTCTTCATAGGGGTATTTTTGAGAGTCAGATAACTATGAGAACAGTGGGATATTTACTCACAGTTCTGTATATTTCAATGATGCCAAATTTTCATAGTGAACATGTATTACTTTTATTTTAAAAATTAAACTAATGAATTCAGTGTATAGAGGCACTTTGGAAGTATGATAGCAGAATTGGTTTATCTGTAGAAATGTGTAAGTTGCTTTATAGTCACCAAATACTGAGCATCAGGGTGTCGTGGATCAACTCCAGTAGTAGGGAGAGGCTTTGAGGGTCTTAGGGAATATACGTGACTTAAACACATTTTAATCTGTAAACCCCACCCTACCCCCACCTTTCCTGTTCTGGGGACTGAACCCAGGTGTTAAGCACCCCAGGCACATAGTCTCACACAGAGTTGCTATTAAAATGCTTTAGTAAAGCACTCTGCCTTCTATGATTACCATAATTAGAGGAGATTGTACCTTTGTGGAGGTAAAACCTTGTGTTTTACTTTAAATACATATTGAGAAAAGGAGGAAGTAAGAAAACTAATGGAAAAAATTGTCAGAACTAAGGATGTACAAAACACCTTAAGGGCCTGGAAAATGTAGTGTTCACCTTTCTATCAATCATAGCAAAGGGGTTGGGTGATTTTTCTTTAATTTTTTGAAATGTATTTACTGATTTATTACTGAATTTGTGTATTTATTGTTGGGGTGGAGTGGGGTGGGCATGCATGCCATGGAATATGTGTGGAGATCAGCGGAAGCTGCACTTCATTCTTTGCTTCCACCATAATGTGGGTTCTGGGGGTCAAACTCAGGTCACCAGGCTTGCATGGTAAGCTCCACACCCGCTCAGCCTTCTCTCAGTCCCACTCTGTCCCGTGGGCGATTTTTTTTTAATATTTACATTGTATTGTATTTTTATTTTATTTTTTATGCAGAGTGTCCCTGCATGTTTATCTGTGCACTTACATGCGTGCCCGATGCCCTCAGAGGCCAGAGACGTGTGTTGGGTCTCCTGGAACTGGAGCTACAGACAGTTATGAACTGCTGCCATGTGGGTACAGGGAATCAGATCTAGACCTCCAGAAGAGCTCTTAATTGATGAGCCGCCTCTCCAGACACCCACAGATAATTTTAAAAGGCCATTTTTCATGGAGATGACTTTGGCTCCAAAGCTTCTAGGAGCTAGTTAATTTGTACTTTTTTCTTTATGTTCCTAAAATAGTTAATGCAATTGCAGTTTTGCACAGATCAAATACTCGTTGGGCTTTTCTCTAATGTTCTGCATTTATTCTTTTGTTTCAGGGAACTGTGCACGAAACTTTATAGCATGAGCTGGGGAAATACACAGAGTTGGCAAGAGTTTGACCGCATCTGTGAATATAATCCGGTGGAGGTATCCATGTTGACATGTCTAGCTGATGTCCGAGAACCTTGCCAGTTGGGCTGTACAAACCTTACCTACTGTACGAACTTTAACAACAGGTATGAAAATTATTAATCATGAAAATAGAAATGTACTATTATTAACTTGTTTTAAATAAATACCACCTCCTGATGTGCCTTCTAGAGTAAAGAAAGCTGTTTTTCTTTATGGTCTCATCCCAACATGCTCTGTCCCCTCTACATGGCCCCTGGAAAGGAAGTGTGATTGCAAAGTCTCTTCCAGTCAGGAACACCTCAAGCTTCGGGAGCTCAGAATACCCTGTGCCTTCATTCACTCTCCCTTCTGCACCAGAGGTTCACTGGGAACGGTGGAGGTCTCCAGGGTTGTGCTCTGAATGCCTGTACTAGCTGATTTTGTGTATCAACTTGACACAAGCTTGAGTTATCACAGAGAAAGGAACTTCCCTTGAGGAAATGCCTCCATGAGATCCAGCTGTAAGGCATTTTCTCAATTAGTGATCAAGGAGGGAGGGCCCATTGTGGGTGGTGCCATCCCTGGGCTGTTAGTCCTGGGTTCTATAAGAAAGCAAGCTGAGCAAGCCAGGGGAAGCAAGCCACTAAGCAACATCCTTCCATGGTCTCTGCATCAGCTCCTGCCTCCAGGTTCCTGCCCTGCTTGAGTTCCAGTCCTGACTTCCTTTAGTGATGAACAGCAGTGTGGAAGTGTAAGCTTAATAAACCCTTTCCTCCCCAACTTGCTTCTTGGTCATGATGTTTTGTACAGGAATAGAAACCCTGACTAAGACAATGCTCCTTTCTGTTTTCTTCAGCTGCTAACTGATATGTTTCGGGCTCAGATCTTGGCCCCTTCTTTTTCTTACTATCCTGATACCTCAGGATACTCCGATTTGAATTGTTCAGTAAAGAAATATCCTTGAATTTTAAGCAGGTGATTCCACCAGCCTGGTCTACACAGTGAGTTCTGGGACAGATAGAACTGCATAGTGAGACTATGTCTTGAAAAAAACAACAAAAGAAATATAATTATTCCAGTTAATGAGTACTTTGCATATGTGAAATTGCTAAGAATAGATTTGATGTATTTATCATGAAAACAGGGCAAAGTATTTGTGCTAATATGTATTAGTTAGTTTGATTTAGCCATTCCACAATATATACATATTTGAAAACATGTTGAATGCCATAGAGTTAGCAGTTGAAGGTGCTTTTTTTTTTTTTTTAAAGAATATACATGAAAAGTTTTGGTAGTACTAGTCCTGGCAAGTGTGAATTAAAACTTCTCTGATGCTTCCTCAGACCCATTGGTATAGCTAGATTAAAAGCCTGGCATGCATTTGAAGTGTGTTGGCTTCTCACTCTTTCCTGCTAGTGAGTGTTTATTTACCCAGGAGACATGAAAGCATGTGTCCAAAAAAGTACCCATGTGCCAGCATTGTTTGTCATCCCCCATTTTAGGAGAGGACCCAAGACATCCATCAGGAGAAGGAGGGAAAACAACATAACACACCATGCTGTTCCAAACGGTGGAGGAGTAGACAGAAAAAGGCAAACTCCCAAGATACCCAAGTATGAATGGGCTCACATTCAGCCACAGAAGCCCAGTGTTCTCTGTGCTTCCAGGGGCATGCAGTCCAAGCATATAAGCAAGAGTAATCTGAGGATAAGCACCAGAAACCAGGGCCATCAGGGAGCTGCAGGCTGATGGAATGTTCTAGATCGTGTACAGGAATTGCATTTTGTTTAGGGGATGGTTTCGCTGTGAAGCTCTGGCTGTTCTGGAGCTCACTATGTGGTCTCAAACTCACAGAAATCCCCGTCTCTGCCTCCTGAATGCTGGGATTTGAGGAATGCACCACCTCTGCACCCAGCTTGTGTAGAGATATTAATTACATAGCTGGATATAGTCTTCAAACATTGTTGAACTAAATTCCCAATCTGTACATTATAATGTATGTAGTTAAACTCCAGTCATTTTTTGTTTTTATTTGAGACAAGGTCTCATGTAGTTCATGCTGGCCTCAAACTAGCTATCTATCTGAGTCTGTCCTGGAACTCCTCATTCTCTTTTTTTTCCTCATCAAAAGATACTACCAGACAGTAAAAGGGTAAACCATAACTTAGCAGAAAATATCTATACTACAAACATTTGACAAAGGAAACATCTATAATGCATGAAGAACCCGTACAACTCCTCAGTCATCAAAGTTCCAACTTTTTTTAAGATTTATTTTATGTGTATGAATATTTTGACTGTGTGTATCTGAGTACCACATACATACAGTGCTCTCAGAGGCCAGAAGAGGGAGTCAGATCCCCTGGACCTGAGATTACAGATGGCTTCGAGCCACCAGGTGCATGCTGGAAACTGAACCTGGGACCTCTGTGAGATCAACCAGTTTTCATAACCACTGAGAGCTATCTATCACTCCAGCCCCTCAGCTTTAAAAGAGGGCAGAAAGGAACATTTCACAAAAGATAACATTTATTAATAGATAATATCTAACAATAAAAAGTGACAGAAGCCATCTAGGAAAGGCTATGGCAAGCAAGTGAGTTTCTGGGCCCAATGTATAGCATGGTTGCAATGGTTGTCCTCCAGAGAGGCACAGCCCCAGAGACTTCCTTCCAGGATTGCTCCTCACAGCTGATATGCCTTTTCAGCCACTAATATATAGCCTAATGATTCCTGATCCAAGGATGAAGTCACAGGTGTGCAGTATAATAAAGCAAGGCCATGTGAAACTGTGGCTTTGAACTTATAATGAGCTTATGGACTGAGACGATGCTTTGAACTTGCTATCAACATCCTTCTGTGACTCCCCTTTTATGTAACATACTATCTATGAAGTAATTTTATAAAAAGTTTTTGTCTAAGAAGGCATAAAAAAGCTGAGAGAAAATATAAAGTGTGGTTGTTGGGCTCTATTGCATCCACCAAATGAATATATGTCTATCTATATGTATGTGCATGCATACATATATAGGTATATATGTATGTATATAAGTATGCATGTGCACTTGTGAAATTGATAAAACAGGTGGTCAGGCCCAGCCACTCAGAGAGTGTGTGTGTGTGTGTGTGTGTGTGTGTGTGTGTGTGTATGTACCTGATTTTCTTTTCTCTGTGAAATTACCACAAGTCATCAGCTTTTGGCCCTAGAACAGTAGGAGTTAAATTACCAGAAGCTATCAGCTTCTGGTCCTCAGAACAGTACGAGAGAGTTACAAGGCCAGAGGTCATCAGACTTTGGCCTTCATTTGTCACTGTGTCCCACCTTAGTACCTGACCCTGACATGGCTGGCTCCCAGCAAAAAAGGAATAAAATGCTTGTATATAGAACAATATGGGTAAATATCAAAAAGATTATGTTTTAGTGACTATGCCAGGCCCCCAAAATAGAGAATGAGTTTATTTATATGACATTCTAGAACAGTAAAATAAGTTGTGTATGAAGACT
Source organism: Rhabdomys pumilio (assembly GCA_030674055.1). Lineage (NCBI taxonomy): Eukaryota > Metazoa > Chordata > Mammalia > Rodentia > Muridae > Rhabdomys > Rhabdomys pumilio. Next base: position 95,596,944 of record JANHMN010000004.1, on the reverse strand, counting down.
GTAGATCATATGGTGATTCAGCAGGGCACAAGGGGTGTAATGGCAATATTCATTATTGATTTACATGCCTTTCTATGAGCTAAGCACGTGTTAAATCACATCCAACTCATATTCTGTACATTTTGGTTTTTAGTTATACCTCGGTTTTGTTTGCTTGCCTTTTTGTTTGTTTGGTTGGTTGATTTTGGTTTTCAAGACAGGGTTTCTTTGTGTAACCATGTTCCAGGACAGCCTGGAACCAACTCTGTAAACCAGGATGACTTCAGAGATCCATTCCCCTATCCCCCTTCCTCCAGCACCCCCCTCCCCAGTTCCGAGATTAAAGGCATGTACCATTACCACCCAGTTATACCTCTGTTTTATAGACAGAGACTCACTTATTTTCTGATATAAAGTGGAATGGCCTGTCCAAAGCACCTTGAAGTTTTAACCTGCTTCATGAGAACCTGTTAAATTAAAATACAGTCAGTGTTCTGATGTTAGTGCCACGTTGTCTTTAACTGCTTGAAGCTGAAAGTCTATGGTGGGTCTTATGCACTTTCTCTTTAAGAAAATCAGATTTTTCTGATGTGTGGATGGATCAAGAGTTTACTCATTGTCTCAGGAAATAATTTGTCTTCATTCCTTCTTGCTCTTTTTTAAGGCCAACAGAACTGTTCAGGAGCTGTACCGCTCAGTCTGACCAGGGGGCCATGAGTGACATGAAGCTGTGGGAGAAGGGAAGCATAAAGATGCCCTTCATCAGCATCCCTGTCCTGGATATTAAAACCTGCCAGCCAGAGATGTGGAAAGCAGTCGCCTGCTCCCTGCAGATTAAGCCTTGCCATAGCAAATCCCGAGGAAGTATCATCTGCAAGTAAGCCATTCCAGTCCTGGGGAGTCCCTCCCTGCTCTCTATCTCAGCCTCTCTTTAGAACTTTCTGCCTCTGCACGTGCCCCTCCCCCACGCGGTGCTTCCACACTTTCCCCTCTCCTGCTTGAAGGATGGTCCCCATCTTCTTGCTTGAAGCCTGCTTCTTGTCAAATGCCAGACATTCTTAAGGAGACTTCCCACAGTCCTTTGGCTGATACTAATCTATCCTTAGTGCAAATTCCCATTGAACTTCTTGCCCACTTTAGTATGGAATCTAGTTCAAGAAGCAGCTTCTAAATACCTTCAGTGTACAATTACAGTTTTATACTTTAAAATTGTTTATTACATTTATTGATTGAGTGAGGGAGTGTTCATTTGTACAACTGTGTACAAATGTGTCCATGTGTATACATGTGGACATCAAAGGACAACTTGGGCCGGAGTGTGGGTGTTGGGGGGAGGGGGAATGGGGGGATGTGTGGGTGTTCAGTGCATCCTAGATTGAATTCACGTCATCAGCCTTCACAGCACAGCAGGCACCTTTTTCCAACTAGCCATCTTGCTGGCCCTGTTGGTATACATTTAGGAGGGGAGGATATGGGTGAAGGCACACCACCTCAGACTGTGTGGAGGTTTTCAGGGATCGACTCAAGCTGTTCTTCAGGTTTGGCGGGCAGTACTTCAGGTCGCTGCTCCATCTCCAGCTCATCTGCGGCTTTAGCTGTGTTCCATTTGACTTAAGGGTTCTCTTACTGTGCTGTTGCCCTTTCCCTCTCTGCTCGTCCTCCGAAGCTGCTGTTCTGTCTTTATTATTATCCAGTGGGAGTCAGGGGCCAGTCGTCAAGTCCTGTTCCTAGGAAACAGTTCTGAATGGTTTACTTAGGAGATCTAAGACAAGGCCAAGATGACAACTGCCTGGTGGGAGAAGCAGACCCTCACTACACAGCCTTCAGCTGCTCTTCAGGCATGTTTTTCAAAAGTTTTTCCAAGACCAAGTCCACACCAAGCCCTAAACCCTCGTGTGGCTCAGTACTGCTCAGTTCAGGTTATTAACCATCCAGGTCATTTTTATTTTTTCTTATTTGGTTTAGTTTTTATTTTGGAGTCTTCCTGTCTCACTCTATCGTCAGGCTGCCCTTGACCTCATAACAGTCCTCCTGCCTCAGCCTCCTGAGCAGAGATTACAGGTATGCCCTGTCATGCCTGGCTTCTAATCAGTTTTCTGACATGACTCAAGAATGAGCTGAGTAAGGGAGAAGTTGGGGTCTAGCTATGTGATAATAAGTCAGAGATCGCACATGGGAAGGATGTGCTCATAGGAACCCTTCACCTAAGGAGTCAAGGTTTTACTAAAGAAAACTATTAAAAATATACGTGTCTTATGTGTATGAATGTTTTGTCTACATGTATGTATGTACACCACATGCATGTGTGCCTGGTACCCACAGAGGTCAAAAGACCCCTAAAACTGGGATTATAGATGGTTTTCAGCCAGCATGTAGGTTCTAAAAACTAAAGCCATGGCCTTTTTCAAGAGCAACAAGTGCTTTTAACTATGGAACCATCTTTCCAGTCCCTAAACTAAAAAAAAAAAAAAAAAAAAAAAAAAGTTGCAGTAAATTCCTCTCTGGTTGTTATAAGCCAAACACCTTAGCAGTCATAACTAAAAAGATCTTAAAGTAAAGGGAAGGAAAGGAAGGGGAGCAGAAGCGCCTGACTTGGAAATGGCTTACAGTTTGCAAGTCCGACTTCCCTCGCTCACTTTCCTTTTAAAGGCGGTAGAAGCTTACACCTTACACCGTGCTTGGAGCAGTAAATATAAGTCTGGAATGAGGCCTTTGGTCTCAGATTACAGGGAGTTAGGCTTTGGACTTACTGTATAGTTGGAAGTTCACCGTGACTGCCCTTTGACCGGACTTAGTCCTAGCCAGCTGGGAGAACGTCTGAAATGTAATGAAAGCTTCTGAGAAGTTTCAGAAACATAGTTTTGACCAGACAATATGAGGCAGAGCCGTGAATCCAAAATGTTCTCTTTTCTTTTAAGATCAGATTGTGTAGAGATTCTTAAGAAATGTGGAGACCAGAATAAATTCCCTGAAGACCACACAGCTGAAAGTATCTGTGAGTTTCTGTCCCCTGCAGATGACCTGGAGAACTGCATACCTCTGGATACGTACCTCCGTAAGTACTGGGTGGGTTTGGTTTTGGAGTTCAGGTGCCTCTTTCATGGCCTCTGCTCTTGTTCTGTGCCTTGGATGAGGAGCTGTTGTCTGATGATACCATCTGCATTAGTTACTCTCTTGTTGCTGTGACAAAAATACCCAGCAAAAGCATTTTAATGGAGGAAGGGTTTACTTGGCTCCCAGTTCAAGGGTACAGGGGCAACCATGGCAGCAGGAGTGGGAAGCAGGAGCATCAGGCATTCGGAAGCCAGAGGCTGTGCTCAACTCATTCTTTCAGTCCAGGTCCCCAACTAATGGACTGGCGCCATCAAATAGGGCAGGGCTAATGTCTCACCCAGGGGCCCAGAGTTTTGTCTCCTAAGTGATTAGATCCTGTCCACTTGTCATTGTCATCCTTAAATGTGTAAGCAGAAGTTGTATTTTATCTTCTGGAGGAAATATGAACTATTTACTAGTCAGGAATTGTAAAGATCAAAGCAGAGGACAATATCATCAGAAGTCATGATGTGCCCAGAAAGTGGAATTTCTCCTAGGAAGCTGTCAGTGTTTGTCATCTGTATATCAGGACCTGAGCCAGGCCTGGCTTGGACTTACCCAATAGAGAAGAAGAAGAAAGAGCTCTCCCCTGGGCTCGCACGGGGAAGTGGAACTTGTCTCACTACTTTAGTTTCTCCCTGCCAGACACTTCTGCCAATAGGTAAGGCAGTAGGTTGGTACCTCCTTGAAGGAGGAATTCCAGAAAGCTCCTTAATCAGTGAGACAGTGTCAGAGACCACGCCCTGGTGTTTGGGCTGCCACCAGGGGGCGCCAGTGCCATAAGCTGACTGGCCAACAGCGAAGCCAGTTGCTGCTTATCCAGTTAGGATTAAGCCCAACTGCCAATAACAGAACAGTTAGAAGCACAGGAAAGCTCAGAAGCAAGTAGGCCAGGATGTTTATGGTGGTGCAACATCAGGAATACAGGCTTCTCAGCCTTTCTGCACTCTGCTCAGTTACTCCCTGCATTTTGCTGTCCTGCCATGGCTGCTGGCGTTTTATCCAACTGACTCTAGTTGGCAAGAGGGAAGGGGAGAGACTTCTCCTTAGTTGCAGGGAACACTTATAAGTGTCTGGAAAGCCTGGGTGGGTGGTCTTTTTAGCTTTGAGCCTATGACCACCTTGAATAAAAATAAGGACCTACTAAACAATAGAGAAGACAGGGTGGTGAGTGTATAACTGGCAGTGTCTGTTGGGCTCTCAGGATAGAGAGACTGTGGTACACGCCCTAGCTCGCACCCCTGTGACCTTGGGAAGATCCCTTCCCAAGTTGCAGGTAAAGCTGCCCAGAGTGATGGGGCTGAGAGAGGGCTCCACAGCCTCTGTCTCTGTAATTCTCAGAGCCGAGTGAGGCTGAGGATCAGGTAAGCACATTAGTACACTCATGGCGTAGCAGCCTACAGCAGTGTGTGTGGAGGAGAACGATACCAGCAGGAGCTGGACGCCGCTCTAGCATGAAGAGCAGTGCTCTCCTTAAATACCACCATGCAGGAAGTGCTGCTCTGCCTTGACAGGATGCTGGATGTAGATATGATTGTGTAAGGGTTCATGTCTCCATACCAGATTGACACTTCTCATTTTTAAAGCGCAAAATGACCCCTTACACATAAACGTGTATTTGATGACCATACCCCAAATATGTCCAATCTCTGAACTGCAGACCACTGAAGTTATCTGAGTTTATCTTATTCTCTTCCAGATAGTGACTCCAGGTTATCTTATCTGTTTTGTTCATTAGTGTATCTAGTACCCGGGACCTGCCAACTGTACTGTAGGTCCCTGTTAGTAAGTGAATGGTTGGGTGCATTTTGATGAACTGACAGATGCAGAAATCCAAATTTTAGTTAGGGCTGGTCAGACTCAGGCCTTGCTTTCTGCCTGTGAACTCTGTCTATTCCAGCCGTGATGAACTTAGATAATCTGAAGACATGGTGTTCTTTTAGATTGGTTTCACTTACTACACTTACCAGGTCTGTACTTTTCAGGGCCAAGTGCTTTAGGTAACATCATAGAGGAAGTGACTCATCCCTGTAATCCAAACCCTTGCCCAGCCAATGAGCTCTGTGAAGTGAACCGAAAGGGGTGTCCGTCTGGAGACCCCTGCCTTCCGTATTCCTGTGTTCAAGGTAAGAGATGGGGCTGTGAGTGATATGAGCATGGGACATGGCTGATGGTGCTGCCTTAGAGGAGTTGTCGTACACCCAAGTTCCAGGGACGTTTTCTGTGCTATCTTTTTATGTAATGTTTAAGGGTTTTCCTACAAAAATATATATATTTATGCAAACAAAGACACATTTGTTGATATTTGGTTTGTTACTATGTATTGTAATGCTAAATACTGGCTCCCAAGGTCTGGTTGCTCCTGGGGATGAGAAAATCCTCATGTATACCAAGTGATGCCATGTAACCTTGTTCCTTAGTTTAAAACTATTGCCTATAGCTGTGCAGAAGAGGGGTAGGTGGGGTTTTGGTTCCCAGGCTTGAGGTTCGGGGCAGAGACCATGAGGAAGAAAAAGAAAAGAGGAGAGAGGAGAAGATGCCATGAGGTAAGGGATAGTGAGAACTGGCCAATCAGAGTAAGAGTGGCCCAGGCAGAACATGACAAGTCATATCTCAGGGTCATTAACAGGGAAGTAGACATAATAGCATAGAGGATAGATATCTGCCCAGCTAGTGTTTTAAAGGCGTATCATAAATACAACGTTTATGTCTTTTATCTGGGAACTAAATGATCAAAGGCAAGGTAGAACCCCTGACTGAGATTAAATAATTACCACAACATACATAGAATTTCATTTGTCATTTAAATTGCAAACTAATGCCGTCAATACCAACATAACTGTCATAATGAGTTACAGGGTTCTTGACTATAGAACAAAAAAGAAGCTCCAGCCAACCATTTGTACCTGCTCCTCCGTGCTGTAATGTTTGAAAAACATGGTTCCTGACCTTCTTCTCTTCTCTGTAGCACATGGAGAAAATGCCAGCTCACTACGCTACTTATCTCTGTAAGGCTGCAAAAGTAGCTCTACAGTGGGAAAGCCTGGGACTCAGTCCCCAGCACCACAGGATGCTGAAGTGTCAGCAGGAGGCAAGGTTGTCCCAGCTACACAATGGATCCGAGGCCAGCTTAAGCAACACGACACCCTATTTCAATAAAAATAAAGAGTAATGTTATGTCGAAATGATAGAGACAGCTGGGCATGGTGGCACACCCTTTTCATCCCAGCACTAGGCCAGTGGATCTCTGAGTGCAGTGCCAGCCTGGGCTACATAATGAGTTCCAGGACAGTTAGGGCTACATGAGGAGACTTTGTCTCTAAGAACTAAGGAAGGGGGGGGTGGAGACAGAGATTGAGAGACAGGGGGGATTTTAATCATCTTTCTTTATCTCTGTTAGTTTTTCAGAATATAGTTGTGGTAACATTGTGATTTTTAATCTATCTCTGTTGAAGATGTTTATCATGTTAGAATCGAGACTTAAAAAACTTAGAAGTAAAAAGGAGCAAAAGAATGACTCAGCATGGAGTCTAAAGGACTGTCTGCTTGAACAACATGATAGTGTGTCAGCTACCAAGTAGCAGTGAGTCCAGCTGAAGGAGATCGTGGCTGTTCTCCACCTCAGACTGCTGCTTCATGTCGTTTGCCATGTGTTAGTGTTCAGCCAGTTCTTTCTTCACCAAGAAAATGGCAAGGTCTCTAGTCTCCAATATGTAATACAGAACAGCGCCAAACTGTTTCGTTAACTCAGAAGCCCCAAATACTCAAGTTTTCTTTGAATTTATAGTAAGTAGTATGCTTATATTCCATCACTAAAAATTGTCTTGCCCAAAATTAGTCTAAAAATAGTCAGTTTATATATTTTATTTAAAACATTTTGTCATTTCTTCAAATATGTTTAACCCACAGAAATAGAAAACTGTGCTGTTGTTGCTTGCTTGTTTTTTAAAGAATTGTTTATTTATTTTATGTATATATTCTGTATATAGCTCTGTTCAGACACACCAGGAGAGGGCATTGGATCCCATTACAGATGGTTGGGAGCCACCATGTGGTTGCTGGGAATTGAACTCAGGACCTCTGGAAGAACAGTCATTGCTCTTAACCACTGAGCCATCTCCCCAGTCCCTGTTTGTTTATTTTTTGATAAGGTGTCACTACATAGTATCCCAAGCCATCCTTCTGCCTCAGCTTTCCAGTTCTGGAAGTACAGGTGTATATTACTGTACTTGGCCAAAGCTATGTATCTTCTACTAAATACTATGTATTTAGTATTTTTGTACTAAATTATTTGGGGTACATATCCTTAATCACCCATAAAACATGAAATTTTCATTTGAGATGTTATGTTTTTTGGCCAGTAAACAAAAGCAATTTCTTATTTTGGTAAAAGTTATATAACATGATCTTTTTTAAAAATATATATGTATATATATTTTTTTATGAGTTTGGGTGTTCTACCTGCATCTATATATATGCATACCATGTGAGTGTAGTGCCCACAGAGGCCACAAGAGGGTGTCAGGTGGACTGGAGCAATAAAGGTTATGAGCCACTATGTCAGTGCTGGGTAATGAACCTGGGTCCTCTGGCAGAGTAGCCAGTGCTCTTAACTGCGGAGTCATCTCTCTAGCTCTGTAACATAATCTTGCAATCTTTAACAGCTACACAGTCCTGGAAGACATCTACAAAGTATGTCTAATGTGAAACATTGTCATAGGACAGTATTATCAGTTCATTGTCCCGTTCTTGTCTGTATTTTTGTACAGGCTGCAAACTGGGAGAAGCTTCTGACTTCATTGTCCGCCAGGGGACACTGATCCAGGTGCCATCCTCTGCAGGGGAAGTTGGTTGTTACAAGATCTGTTCCTGTGGACAAAGTGGCCTCTTGGAAAACTGTATGGAAATGCACTGTATTGACCTCCAGAAGTCTTGTATTGTTGGAGGAAAAAGAAAAAGTGAGTCTTGAGCATACTCACGTTTGGTCTCATTGCAGTGTGAACTTGGTTGTCTGCACTTTGCACAAAGACCTTAGATGAGTGCTTGCTGAAGAATACAATCTGCACATCACACATTCCAGGACAGCACTTCTCAATCTTTACAGAATACTGAGGGGTGCTGTGGGAAAGTTCTGTTTGAAATAAGATCTTGTGATGTACCTCAGGCTAGCCTGGAGCTCACTCCATAGCCCAGGTTGACTTTGAATGTACAGTAATCTTCCCGACTCTGTCTCCTGAGTGATAGGATTACAGTCAGACACCACCACAACCAGCAAGTACTAGAACTTCTAAAGAGCCCTTTTGGAAGCCTCCCAAGAAGGGCCTGCTTGTGAATCTCCATGAGCTCTGACTGTGCCAAGCATGATGCCAAGTCTTACCTCACATTATCTCTTTTAGTCATCTGAGTTCCTCCTTGTATAGGTATTGTTATTATAACTACCTCTCTTAGTTAAGGTTTCACTGCTGTGAACAGACACCATGACCAAGGCTACTCTTATAACTGACAACATTTAATTGGGCTGGCTTATGGGTTCAGAGGTTCAGTCCATTATCATCAAGGCGGGAACATGGAAGCATCCAGGCAGGCATGGTGCAGGAGGAGCTGAGAGTTCTACATCTTCATCTGAAGGCTGCTAGGAAAATACTGACTTCCAGGCAGCTAGGATGAGGGTCTTAAAGCCACACCCACAGTGACAAACCTACTCCAGCAAGGCCAAATAGTGCCACTTCCAAATAGTGCCACTCCCTGGGCCAAGCATATACAAAGAATCACACTATCCCTACGTCACAACTGATTCTCCTAGAGTCACTCTGCCAGGCACTGGAGCTCATGTCTGTGATCCCAGCACTTGAGAGACTGGTGTCAGGCAACCCTGGGTGACATAGTGAGCTTCAGGCCAGCCTGAGATATATAAGGAGACTTGGATGGAGGTGGTACAACTTATGGACAATAAAATGAGTTTCTAAAAGTGTGCCACTGCATTTTAGACATGAGATCCCTGTCATTTGAGGCCAGCCTGGTCAACAAATCAAGCTCCAGGACATCCAGTGCTACATAATGAGACTTTGTCTCAAATTAAATATCTTAGATTTAAGCCCCTAGTTTATGTATTCATAAGTTGTCTTTCAAGAGCTGACATTGTAAAACTTTTTGAGGGGCTTGGGGAATGGTTCATTTGACAAATCATTTTGCGACAACCTAAATTTGATTCCCCATAACCCATGTGAAGATGCTGGGCATAGTGGTACACACTTGCAGTCCCAGCCTTGGCGAGGCAGACAGCAGGATCCCTGAGGCTTGCTGGCTGCACAAGCCTGACCTTTGGTCCCAGACCCTACCTTGGAAGGTAAGAACCAGCTCTGAAAAGTTGCCTTTCACCTGCACATTCACACTGTGATACACACATGCACCCACATGTGTGTGCACACAATAGTAATAGATTTCTTTAATTTCAGACTTTCAAATTTTCAAAATCTTAAAGTTTTAAACAAATTTTAATTCATGTTTGGGGTGGTGTGTGTGTGTGTGTGTGTGTGTGTGTGTGTGTGTGTGTATCTGTCAGTGTGTCTGGGCCACAGCATATCTGTGGATATCAGAGAAAAACTTGATTAGTTCTCTCCTTCCACCACATAGGTCTGGGGATTGGATTCAGGTGGACAAAATCTCAGGCATCTTAACAACTAAACCATCTCACAGCCCTGTGGTCTGTTTCTTAGTATGTAATATAATTGACGTTTTCTTTCTTTCAGGCCATGGAACATCCTTTACTATTGACTGCAATGTCTGTTCTTGTTTTGCCGGCAATTTAGTGTGTTCCACCCGTCTGTGCCTCAGTGAACACAGTTCAGACGATGACCGTCACACCTTCACAGGTAGCCATGGCGTCCAGAGCCTGTCCTGGGGGCACTCATTCTTGCCTAGGCAGTGTAGGCCCTGCCTTAACTGCAGATGCACATAGTACATCAGTATTCCATGTGAGAGCACATACCTTCTTCCTGTTCGCAAAGGAGCCAGTGCACAGCCCTGTGAGCCCTGCATGGTCCACGGTGTTCTAGCTTCATTTCTCATCGTGTTCTTTCTCAGACACCTCTTCTCATCCACTGATTTACACAGGCTCCCACAAACAAGATTCAGGAAACCCCCCAAGCTAGACTTCAGTGCTCTGATTTCTAAGTTTGATTTGCTAGGTCAGGAGAAATGAGATTTATTGATCCTACCTATAGCCCTATTTTTGCCTGGGTCTGCAGACAGCTATTAAATAGCACTGAAAAGAAGAAAGGAATGCCGTGTTACAGAAAGTTAGCTTTTTAGAGCTTTACTGTCTTTAAAATCTCTGTTAGAACCAGACGTGGGGCCACACACCTTAGATCCTAGCACTCAAGAGGCAGAGGCAAGCAGATATCTGAGTTTGACCCCAATCTAGTCTACATAGAGAGTTCCAGGTCAGCCAAGGCTACCTAGTAAGACCCTGTGTCATAAATAAATAAATAAATCCATGTCAGGGGTTGTGGGAGAGATTTGTTTTGTTTTTGTCTTTTTCCTGAGTTGGTTAATGTCTGATTCCATTTCGATATGATTTGTCAGTGGTTTGCCTTCATCAGCATATAAGGAAGGAGCAGACGTATTCATGTGAGGCTGTTCTCTCTCCTCAGGTCTGCCCTGTAACTGTGCAGATCAGTTTGTCCCAGTGTGTGCACAGAACGGACGCACTTACCCCAGTGCCTGCATCGCTCGATGTGTGGGTCTCCAAGACCATCAGTTTGAGTTTGGACCTTGTATCTCCAAGGATCCCTGTAATCCTAACCTCTGTCCTAAAAGCCAAAGGTAGGCCATAAGTGACTTCTCTTTTTCAGCCAAAGACCAGTGCATTACAGAGTATCCACTATGTATTCCCACAGGATGAAAGCACAGAGTGGACTGAGAAGTAGTCTAGCTGGGCTTAGCGGCTCACATGTAATCCCAGCACTTAGAGAATTGTGAGTTCAAAGTCGTACTGTGCTACATGTTGCAATGTCTCAAGGGAAAAAGTGATCCCAGACCTAATGGCGTGGAGTGTAGAGAGAGAGCTGCACAGAGCTCCTGGCTGCACGCTGAGAAGTGCAGACGTAGAGCAATTAGTGCAGCTGGGTAGGGAAGGGCCTCACAGGGTAGAGCAATTAGTGCAGCTGGGTAGGGAAGGGCCTCACAGGGTCTCAGACGTGACACTCAGCTGGATCTATGAAAAGCAGAGAGGAAAGCTGGCATAGGTGAAAGCAGACAGCCACAGGAGCAGGACAGGAGAGTGTCTGCCAGGAGAGACAGGACTGAAGCAAAGAGTAAGGAAAGGGCAGGAGCAAAGCAGCCGAGAGAAGTGGGTGCGTTCTCATTAGCCACCCATGGTTCTTCTAGTCAAGCATTCCTGTAGGAAGTAGACATGAGGACTCTCTAGAGTGCAGCTTTAGTGTTAGCTGCTGTCGTTCCACTTTGGACTTCCTTCTCTGTCATCTCACCAAGCCAGATTGGCCTGGCCTTGGTGTCTTCTGCATGTGGGGACCCCAGGCAGGTGTGGCTGACCTAGATCAGTTTCTGGACCTGGGGTCTTCACCTCTGAGATTTGAGCAGGCCTCCACCCAGTCTCACAGCTCTATCCTGACAAGGAAGTCTGTGCAGAAAATTGCAGTCTTTGTCATGGAAACCCTGGCATAGAATGAAAGGGGAGGTTTTCTTTTTCTTTTTCTTTTTTTTTTTTTTCAAATTTAAAACACTTTATTTATCAATATTTGTATAAACACATATACCCATACATGCATACATATATACATACACATATAAATGATAATCAAACAATAAAATGCATTCAAAAAGTATGGGGGGGGGTTGGGAAGAGTGGGAGGAAGGAGAGAAAGGGAAAAGTTAGGTAAATATAGTGTTCATATATGAAATTCTCAAAAAGGAATCCAGTTTTTCACAATGTTCAACAGACCAACCAGCACTTCACAATATGAAATATGACCTACAACCATGTTGAAGGACATCTCAACTCACTACAAACTTTGAAGTTCAAAATAAGATCAATAAAAAATTATTTCATCCAGCATACTAACACAAACCACAATAACGTTTTATAATTCAAAGTATTTCTGAGAACAAGAAAATAGATTGTCAGGAACTAAGTCAGCAGAACCAGGGGTACACTGTGTGTTAATTTTTTTGTTTGTTTGTTTGTTTGTTTGTTTTATCAAATCATAATTTTTACTTTTTAACACAGGGGTTATAAACACAAAAATGCAGAATGTGGGGAAGGGGATGACACAGGAACATAGATGTTCAGGGGGAGTACAGATATCTTTCAGAACAGGGTATCATCTGGGTGAAGGTTCAGGAGTCGGGTCACTATGACTCTTCCTATGATTCCCTTGTCATAATCTAATTTGGTACTATCTGCCAAAGGCTGCCTATTTATAAGGTTTATGACTACTCAGGCTGGTAGATTTCAACAAAAACTGCCTGTTTACAATAGTTTATAGCCCTCTGTTTCAGTGTTTTTCCATAGAGACCCAAGTCTTCGTGTTAGCAGGCATATATGTCTGGCCTATGGCTGATTTTAGGCCTTCAGTGTATAAGCAGGGCTGCCCCTGACATCTCCTCCCTTCTCCAAGTATAGAAGGGCTGTAGCGATTCTAATCTTGCCAAGGCAGGGATAGAGGCCTGACCTCCAGTAATTAAAGGGGACATTGTAATGGCTCCAGTCCTCCTGTCGTTGTCCAGTGAGGCATAAGGGCCATAAAGGGAGGTTTTCTTATGTAACAAAGTAGCAAAGAGCTAGGACTGTCTGTCAGAGTTCATGGTTCCAGTCTCACCTCTGCTGTGATAAAGCACCCCAGCACACACCCAGCTCTAAGAAGGAAAGGGCTTCTTCCAGGTGACAGTGCGCTAGAGCAGGGAAGCCAGCCCAGGAACTTAAAGCATTGGCCCACAGCAGGAGCGGAGGGATAGCTGTGTCCACACTTGCTCTGATTACACTGTTCAGGGCCCAGCTCATAAAGTGTTGCTGTTCACACAGGGCAATCAAGACAGTCTTTACAGACATGACCACAGGCCAACATGATACAGATAATTTCTCTCCCAAGGTAATTCTTCGTTGTGTCAGGCTGACAGTAAAACCAACCAGCACATCCATACAACAGAAGCAAACCAGAGTTACTGGCTGATACCCTGAGTAAAATTGACTTGGTTGTACATCTGTCTTAGGGTTTTACTGCTATAAACAGACACTATGACCAAGGTGACTTATACAGGACAACATTTAATTGGGGCTGGCTTACAGATTCAGAGTTCAGTCCATTATCATCAAGGTGAGAACATGGCAACATCCAGGTAGGCATGGTACAGGAGGAGCTGAGTGTTCTACATCTTCATCTGAAGGCTGCTAGCAGAATACTGACTTCCAGACAGCTAGGATGAGACTCTTAAAACCCACACCCACCGTGATACACCTATTCCAACAAGGCCACACCTCCAAATAGTGCCACTCCCTGGGCCAAGCATATTCAAACCATGACATTCCACCCCCTGGCTCCCATAGGGCTGTTCAAACACATGAGTCTATGGGGACCATATCTAGCCATAGCATAATAAAAAAAGTACATTTAGTCCAACTTTAAAAGTCTCCACTAGGCAGGCAGTGGTGGCACACACCTTTAATCCCAGCACTAGCACTTGGGAGGCAGAGGCAGGCGGATTTCTGAGTTTGAGGCCAGCCTGGTCTACAGAGTGAGTTCCAGGACAGCCAGGGCTACATAGAGAAACCCTGTCTCGAAAAACCAAAAAAAAAAAAAAAGTCTCCATAGTCTAGAGCAGTATCAACAATGTTAAAAGTCCAAAGTTCAAAGTCCCTTCTGAGATTCATCCAATCAGTTAACTGTAATCCCCAAAGCAAGACAGAAAACCAGCTGGGCAAACTCCAAATCTGCATCTCTTTGTTGTCAAAGCAGTCTTCAGATCTCCATCTCTTTTTTCATCTTTGTTGACTGCAAACTTTTTTCTCCTGGACTGGTTCCACTCCCTGTTAGCAGCTTTCCTCAACAAATAGCCCATCACTCTGGCATCTCGGACATCTTGGGGTCTCCAAGGCAACTTCAATATTACAGCTTCTTGTTTCAGTGTCTGGGATCCACACATGATCTTCTGGGCTCCTCCAAAGGGCTGGCATCACTTCTCCAGCTCTGCCCTCTGTAGCACTCTAAGCTCAGGTTAATCCACTCCACTGCTGCTGCTGTTCTTGTTGATCATGCCATGAAACTAGCATCTCCAATATGCTGGGGTCTTCTGCTGCCAGTAGTCTTCACCAATAACCTCTCATGGGCTCTCTCCACGGTGCCCAGCCTCAACTTCTCTGCATGACCCCTTCAGTCCTGGGCCATCAACTGCAGCTGGAGCTGCACCTTCACCAGTGGCCTTCTGTGGCCTCTCTCAGTGCCAAACCTAAGCTGCTCTTCATGACCCCTCCATGCCTTCAAAGCCAGTACCACCTGGATGACTCTGACCCATTACCATGTACAGCTGCAGCACGAGGTACAACCTTGGCTATCTCTGAAACACAGCTTCTTGGTGCTCTCAGAAAACACTAACCAGGAGATTTCACCTCAGTGATGCTGGTCTCTTCTTAATCACAGCTAATTTCTTAGCTCCAGCTACCCAGCATCAATTGTCCCAGTAGTCCCTTCTATTTTTCACTCTAAAGCCAGAGCCACATGGCCAAAGCTGCCATGTTCTGCTGCTCTTGGGGGCTGGAACATGGCCTCCCCACTATTTTATTACCAGCTTTCTGTTTTCTGACTCCCACTCTGCCTAAACTTGGCTTTTCCTTAACTTGCTCTGTAGATTGACCTGAACCCAGACATCTGCATGGCTCTGTCTCCTGAATGCTGGATTAAAGGCGTGTACCACCAAGCCTAGATCTAAACTCAGCTGGGTAGGATCTCACCCCCAAATCCCACTCCCTTAATCTGTTATCTGCTTGAACACAGGATTCAGCTCCATTTCACTTCCTGGTGCCCTTTTAATACTCAAACTATGTATTTTATATTTTTCCTTTCTAAACTTGCTGGGCTTGTTCAAAATGTTCTTCAAAAGACTTAACCAGAGAACAAAGTCTCTGCTGGGCTCTTTTAAGACTTCTTTTGTCAATGCAATTAATCTGAGTCTTTTCACCTTAGCCTAAGGCAGACTCATCAGACAAGGGCAAAAAGAAGCTACATTCTTCACCAAAATATCACAAAAACATATTGAAATTCTTCTCTGAAACCTCTTAGGCCAGGTCTGCACAGTTCAACTCACTCACAGCAATAAAGTCTTCCATATTCCTACTAGGATGCCTTATTAAGCCCCACATAAAGCATTCCATAGCTTTCTAAATCCCTAGTCCCAAACTCCAGATTCTTACAAACAAAAGCATGGTCAGGCCTATCACAGCAATACCTCAGTCCCTGGTACCTACTTCTGTGTTAGTTAGGGTTTTACTGCTGTGAACAGATGCTATGACCAATGCAAGTCTTATAAAGGACAACAATTAATTGGGGCTGGCTTACAGATTCAGAGGTTCAGTCAGGGTGGGAACATGGCAGCATCCAGACAGGCATGGTGCAGGAGGAGCTGAGAGTTCTACATTCTGAAGGCTGCTAGCAGAATACTCACTCACAGGCAGCTAGGATGAAGGTCTTAAAGTCCATAGTGACAACACCTACTCCAACAAGGCCATACCTCCAGATAGTGCCACTCCCTGGGCCAAGCGTATTCAAACCATGACAATCTCCAAGTAAAGGCCTTTTTGGATATAATGACAATATAAAAGTTTAAAAAATTCAGCTACATGAGAATCACATTTTTTTTTGCATGATAAGTTATGACAAATTGGGAAGAATGTCATGGAGAAAGCCCTAACAAATCAGTGTGAAGAATGTCAACTTAGTGTGAAAACAGGTGAGCGAGCCGTCATAGCCTCATGACAACCATGGGCCAACGAAGTAAACATGGAAGAAGTAGCCATGGTTCTTAAACACTTGGTGGGGGTGGGGCGTTTCTTTATTAAACATTAAGTGACTCTGACTATTGTATACAAATCACCAAAATTCAGTTCTTTCATGTGGTAGAAAATGAAGCATGGTTGGCATGTCCAGCAGGTGGTCCACAGTGGCCACTCCTTAGAGACTTGGGATTCTCTTGCAGTGACTCTGCCATCTCTACAATGTCACAGACCTTTATCCACCCCACTGCTGGCTAGGAGCTATGAGAAGGGTGCTGGAGAGTTCTCTTGAGTGCCTTCATGAGCCATCTGAAGAGGTTCCATTATAGTTACTACTGCCAGCCACATTCCACTGTCTAGAACTCAAGTCAGTTGGCCCAGCCAGCTACCAGGGAGAGCAAAGAATGCAATCTATATATTAGCCATAAAAGATTTAAGTGATTTTTGACAAAAAAAAAAGCAAGCAGTTAGGACCTTTAACTTTCGCCATATTGCCAGACATAAAGATTAAATCAAAACTATAATTGTGTGTTACTTCACATCTATTGGATTGGCAAAGATAAAAAAATTGATAATACAAATTTAGAAAATAGATGGTATCATACAAGAGGGACTGGAAGAGGGTGAGTACTTTCTTTCTGGGAAGCAATTAGGCCTGGACCTGTTTTGTTATTGTAAAAGTGTATGTGGATGAGTGTTGTGTCTGTGTGAATGTCTATTTATCATGTGCATATGGTGCCCTCAGATGCCAGAGGAGGGCACTAGATCCCCTAGAATTGGAGTTACAGGCAGTTGTGAGCTGCCATGTGGATGCTGGGAATCAAACCTGGCTCCTGCGATAGAGACATGTCTGTCAGCCACTGAGCCAGTTGTCGATGCGTGAGCCTAGGCTGAGTGGTAGAGAACTCGCCTAGCACGAGGCGAGGGAGCAGCAGTCCCTTTGGATCAGTGTGTGTACACAGGTTCTTACCTGCACACGGCAGCTCTGTGAGAATCCGGAGGGACAGCTAAGAAAGGGAGCTGGGTGGCTAGTCCGTGAGCTGTGGGGGGAGGGACTGACTTTGCACAGTGTGCCATTATAGCTTTTCATTTGTCCATGGTGCAGGTGAAACAATAGTTCTGTCCCCCTCCTCCTCCTCCTCTCCTTCTCCTCCTCCTCCTTTCCTTCTCCTATTCCTCCTCCTCTCCTTCTCCTCCTCCTCCTCTCCTTCTCCTCCTCCTCCTCTCCTTCTCCTCCTCCTCCTTTCCTTCTCCTCTTCTTCCTCCTCCTCCTCTTCCTCCTCCTCCTCTTCCTCCTCCTCTTCCTCTTCCTCTTCCTCTTCTTCCTCCTCCTCCTCTTCCTCTTCCTCTTCCTCCTCCTCTTCCTCCTCCTCCTCTTCCTCCTCCTCCTCTTCCTCCTCCTCCTTTTCCTCCTCCTCTTCCTCCTCCTCCTCTTCCTCCTCCTCCTCTTCCTCATCCTCTTCCTCTTCCTCTTCTTCCTCCTCCTCCTCTTCCTCCTCCTCTTCCTCTTCTTCCTCCTCCTCCTCTTCCTCCTCCTCTTC
>JANHMN010000004.1:95552742-95579228 GCA_030674055.1 Rhabdomys pumilio | reverse complement strand
TCTTCTTCTTCTTCTTCTTCTTCTTCTTCTTCTTCTTCTTCTTCTTCTTCTTCTTTTGGTTTTTGGTTTTTCAAGACAGGGTTTCTCTGTGTAGCCCTGGCTGTCCTGGAACTCACTCTGTAGACCAGGCTGGCCTCAAACTCAGAAATCCGCCTGCTTCTGCCTCCCAAGTGCTAGTGCTGGAATTAAAGATGTGCGCTACCACTGCCCGGCCCTGTCTATTTTCTTAAGAAATGGTTATATTCCCTGAAATACATACTGGTAAAACCAGACATTTTTCTAAACATTAGGACATGATGAGATGAGACAGGCCATCACTGCATTGATTATTTTCTTATATTTACCCTCCAGATTCTCAGCCTTTTCCTGGGATCCTCTTACTTCCTTTTCTTAAAAATTCATTTTGAGTGTGTGTGTGTGTGTGTGTGTGTGTGTGTGTGTGTGTGTGTGTGTTTGTATGTGTGTGTACAGTGTATGAGTATAATATGAGTATATGGGCTGTGCATGTGAGTGTAGGCATGCATGCCACAGGACAGCTTTCAGGAGTTGGCCTTGGCTCCTACCTTGTTTGAGACAAGGTCTGTCTCAGTGCTTCTGCACTGTATTGTATCCTTCAGGTGCTCTGGGAAAGTCCACTGTCTGTGTCTCCCCTCTGCCTGCAGAAGGTTGGGATTAGAAGTGCGAGCTTCCGCATTTGGCTTGTATGTAGGTTCTGGAGTCACACTCAGGATGTCAGGCTGTGCAGCACGTGTTTCTTTCCCCAGAGCTTGCCATCAGCCCAACCTCTTTTTCTATGTACTCAGCCTGGTCACTTGCTTCCTCCCTACGTTATCAAGCTTTCTCCGGTACCCCTGGTTCTAACGCCCTCCTTGTTAGGTCACTAGAAGGACTTGCTCCTGTGGCCTCCTCTCAGCTCATAAGCACCCAGCAGCAACCCCCATCCAATAAGTACAGAAAGCTGAGTTCTTAGTATAAAAAGTGAAGCCTTTCTTAAGATAGACTCATGTTAATCAAGCTAAAAATTAAGTACTTAGCTAGGTGAGATAGAGCCCACCTTTAATCCCACATCCAGGAAGAAGCAGATCATTGTGAGTTCAAGGACAGCCTGGTTTGTATAGTAAGTTCCAGGGTAGGTAGGGCTATGTGAGACCTTGCCTTAAAAAATAAAGCATCTGAAAATGGTCTGTGGTTCTTTACTGTGCTCCAGTGTTGACCCCGCCCACTCTTGGTCTCACACCAGGCACTCCTACTGCACGCCTGAGTCCTTGGCTTTTACCCTCCAGATCACCCCTCCCCACATCCTGGAATATCACCTCATGTTTGTGGCTCCTCCCTCAGTCTAGCCTGCTTCTGCTTTCCTTACCCACCAAGTTCCAGTTAGAATGCCATCTTCCATGTGTGCTCAGGGCTCACCACTCAGCAACTAATTCCCTCTGAGCAGTGTCTGCCATTTTCTATTCTGACTGACCTCTGCATACAGTGCATTAACCCGACTCTTTCCTCAGCTTCCTGTGCCACCCAGGGCTTTGCTGCCCCAACCACAGTTCCTCCCTGTTTCCGGTTACCTGCTGTTTCTATCTTTTTCAGATGTGTGCCAAAACCGCAAGTCTGCCTGACAACTTTTGATAAATTTGGATGTAGCCAGTATGAGTGTGTGCCCAGACAGCTCACCTGTGACCAGGCCCGAGATCCTGTGTGTGATACAGATCACATGGAGCACAACAACCTCTGCACTTTGTACCAAAGAGGAAAAAGCCTGTCTTACAGAGGCCCTTGCCAGGTGTGTTCTTTGTCTACCAAACCTAAGGATATCAAGTTAGTTTGTGACCTTTCCAGACAAGCAGAATGCAGCCCCACTGAGAAAGGAGTGGCGTGGCTAAAGCTTGGCATCAATGTGTGCCTCTGTGAAGGAGTGTAGAAGCTGGCAGACACTGGCTTTGTAGAACCTAGTCCTAGGAAAAGAATGAAGGCTTCACACCAGGTATGGTCTCCGCACCATCGTTTCTCAGTTCTGTGGCTGCCATAGAAAACAAATCAGGTCAGGCAGTGGTGGCACATCCCTTTGATCCCAGCACTTGGGAGGTTGAGGCAGAAAGAGATCTATGAGTTTGAAGCCAGGTCTACAAGAGTAAGTTTCAGGACAGGCTACACAGAGAAACCCTATGTCAAAAAACAAAAAAAAACAAAACAAAAACAAAAAAGGAAAGAAGGAAAAAAATCAGGAAGAAAAGCAGTCTGCCCTCAACCCCACTTCCTGCTTCCCACCTCCTCCCACTGGTCCGAAGTGACGTGAAAATCTCTAAGATTTATTTTACATAGACCTAACTGAGTCTTTTAGGCTTGGGAGATCTGCTTCCACATTAAATAAACTTACTGGATAGCCTTCTTGGAGCTTCCTACTGACCTTCCTGATCTGTGCTGAGCCCTCTCCTGGGAGATTCCCATCTTAGGCCCCAGCATCACCTGCCTGCAAACCACTAAAACCTGACATGCTCTTCAACCGTGGTGGAGAAAATCCCTTCAGCTTGTCTGGCTACTGTTTTCTCTCAGAGCTGGTGTCCCACTTACACAGACACCATGTGCTACACGGTGTGCGCATACACATGCACACACTCACACACACACACACACACACACACACACACACCCTCTGTTCTCTTCATCCTTGCTCCCTCTTCTCAGCTAGGGTGTTTCTCAGGTATATCCCTAACAACCCAGTAAGTCTAGAATATCTTCCCTGCTCATCTCCCGGCCCATCCTCCTCCCCTTTTCTCATACCCAGCATGAAATGGTGAGGTCCCACCTTTTCACGAAGAGCGATCTTTTTGTTTAGGCCTTCATGATTACTAAAGTGTGGGTGAAGGGATATTTTTATCTTGTATCAGTCTCAGTGGAATAAAAGCCTCTTCAGTTGATCTTGTGACAAGCTATTACTTAGTCCACCCCAGGACTTTAGAGGGTCCCCCAAACTTAAACCTGTGTCTTTTCACTTTCTGAAAATAGGGAGATCAGCTCTGTGCTCATAATTGGAAAGATGTACCATGGAAGTTTCCAGGCTAAAAGTTATTTGTCTTTCCTCAGCCTTTCTGCAGGACCACAGAGCCTGTTTGTGGGCACAACGGTGAGACGTACAGTAGTGTGTGTGCTGCCTACTCGGACCGTGTGGCAGTGGATTACTATGGGCCCTGCCAGGCTGTGGGGGTCCTCTCTGAATACAGTGCTGTGGCTGAGTGTGCTGCTGTGAAGTGTCCTTCCCTCTCAGCTATAGGCTGCAAACCCATCATTCCACCAGGTGAGCTGGAGGCCTCGGCTGGGCAGGGGTGGGACCAGAAAGATTTGCTGATCCACCCCAGAAAATGAGCCATCGAGAAGAGAGTTCACTGGTCTGTAAACACTGAAAAGTTGTGATGGAAGACTCAGCTGAGACAGGAAGGATGCCCATGGTACAGGCATCCTGGGATACAGTAGAAGACAGTGTCCCAAATGAAAAGGGACTCGTAGGCTGATGATTGTGAGCTAACCCCAACGCCATGGGTTACCTTAGATAGACAGGCTCTGCTGACATCAGAGCAGCTCAGCAGTGGCTGGAGAGCTGGCTCAGGATAAGAGCACTTGTTCTCGTAGAAGACCTGGGTTCAGTTTCTAGCACTAATGAGTCGGTTCACAACCATCTGTAACTCTAGTTAACTCTGGAGGATACTATGCCCCTTTCTGACCTCTTCTGGCACCGAGTGCACATATGGTATACATACATACATACATACATACATACATACATACATACATACATGAAAACACACATAAAATGAATAAATCTAATATAAAAATTAAAAAGAAAAACAGCAGCATGTCAACTTTTTGAGCAAAATTTTATATCAGGTGTCAGTACATAAGCAGGTAAATAGCATTTAAATTAAAAAATTAGGATTGTGGATTAAATACATAGCATTTACTTATTTTTAAATGCTTGGACAATTAGTTATTAGTTAAATGGATAGTTGACATGTTTGGTGAACACAAACTCGTAATTGAGAGAAGTAGTGGTGGAGGTGGGGGAGTCACCTTATCTCAGCTGTGTGTTGAAACAGAGAGCTCGTTCACACAAACAGCTGTGAGCGTCAGTTTTCAGGGACAGTGTACCTTAAACACAGACTCATCAGTGAGACAGAGTGGAGGACCCTTCTCTCCAGGTCTGCTCAGTACAGGTTATTCTGGGTCTCCAAAGTCTCCATCTGTGAGCTCATCAAGGACTCACTGGGCCCCCACTGTGTTCAAGATAATATTCTAAGCACCAGGGACCCAGCAGCAAACAAAACAAAGCCCCTTCCCTCCTGGAGACCATGTTCTAAGGGAGGGGACATAAGGTTTCCCAAGACCCAACTGTCAAATCAAAACTGCCTGATGGAGCTGATGAAGGGATTGGGGAGGAGGGGCCCCTGGTGGGAGCTCTGTGAGTTGTGGCCTAAAATGTGACTGTCTCAACCCTTGCCATGGTTTTTAAACAGGTTAAGGTAGTTTGAAATATATTACATGGGAAGCAAACACTCAGAAGCCCTGAAATTCCCTTACGCAGATAGAGAAACAGAGAGAGACACAGCACAAGCTGTTGTTCAGGACAGAGTGGGAGATGAGAGGCAGACAGGCAGGCCTGTGTGCTGTTACTCCCCCCAGCCCCTTAGACTGAGCATTACATCAGCAGAGGACAGTGTTCGGAGGACGGATGACTTTGGTGATATTAGGATCCTGGGTTGGTCTTTGAGCACAGCTGGTCTTTGAGCACAGCTGAAAAATACAGTCATCAGGAAGGACAGGTGAAGGCCACCTGGGACCTAGTCACCTCACCAGTAATTTTGATTGTCCTTGTTTTAATTCTGAACACACAAAAATGGTTTCTGTTACAGGGGCTTGCTGTCCATTATGTGCTGGGATGTTACGGGTCTTATTTGACAAAGAAAAACTGGACACTATTGCTAAGGTAAGGTTGCTTCATAAGCCAGAGACTGTTGAAAGCATATTGCTAACCTCAGGAATCCTCGAGAGCCGAATGTATTGTCTCTGTGTATAGATAAACCAGGTCCCTAGACTTGCACAATCAATAAAACAGGGGTTGGTGCCCACATGACCTGTGCTCCCTCCTGCTGTGCCCTTTCTTAGAAAAGGCCCTGCCAGCTCAGAGAGCATGGTCAGGGCCACTTGGCCAACAGTAGTAGAAACCCAGATGGTCTGCACCCCACTTCATCACAGCACCCATCCTGTCCTCCAGGGAGCCACCTTCCCTGTGTGTGCATCTTTCCATTTCCTGTTGCTCTCTTTTGAGAAGCCAGAACCCTGGTGATACAACAGGAAACACTTGCCACTGCCAGAGCATCCTTCCTGTCTTCACTGAGACCTGTGTTCCCACAGGACTGTTTGCCAGTGCTCTCCTGTTCCAAGCACTCACTCTCTGAGAAGTGCTGATGGGACTGGCGAGAGATCCCTCAGCTGGATGCTTTAGTCATTGCCTTGTGTTTACAGTCTCTCTCTCATTCAGCTAGACTGCCTGGCAAGCACGCCCCAGTGACCCTATCTTTGCCTCAGTGCTGAGATCACAAGTATGTTCCCACCACACAGGGAACATTTACATTTTGACGTGAGGTCTGTAATTCCGCCTTAGGTCTTTCCTCAGCAAGTTCCTGGCCAATGAGAGACTGTGTCTAAAAACAATGTGAGTCGCTCAGTCCCTAAGTGCTCCTGTGCTTACTGCTCTTTCACAGGACTCAGATGCGGGTCCCTGGGACTGTACCAGGCAGCTTACAGTCACATGTAACACCAGCCTCCATGGTGCCTGCACATGCATACAATACCCTTACAAAAGACATGCACACATCATTAAAATAAAATAAAAATAGTTTTTAAAGGGGGTATAAACAGCTCCCAAATGACATCCAGGATTGATCTCTGGCTCCTGTGTGTTTGTCTCTGTCTGTCTGTCTGCCTGCCTGTCTGCCGCCGCCGCCACCTTCTTTTCTTCCTCTTCCTCTTCCTCCTCCTCTTCTTCCTCCCCCTCTTCCTCTTCCTTCTCTTCCTCCTCTTCCTCCTCCTCCTCTTCTTCCTCCTCTTCCTTCTTCTCTCTCTCTCAGATAGATAGATAGATAGATAGATAGATAGAGCAAGCATATAGACATACATATATATGTACATATACATATACATATACATATACATATCTCCTAGCTCTTGAGAGGTAGAGACAGGAGGATAAGAAGTTCAAGACTGGGGTTGGAGAGATGGCTCAGCAGTTAAGAGCACTGACTGCTCTTCCAGAGGTTCTGAGTTCAATTCCCAGCAACCACATGGTGACTCACAACCATCGGTAATGGGATCTGGTGTCCTCTTCTGGTGTGTTGGGAGGCAGCTACAGTGCACTCATGTACAGAAAATAAATAAATCTTTAAAAAAAGAAGAAGAAGAAGTTCAAGACCATCCTTGGTTACCTGGGACCCTATTTCAAATACAAAAGGAACCTACATAAATAAGCAGCACTTTCGAGCTAGGAATTTAAAGCTAGCTTGGTCTATATAGCAAGGCCCCGCTCAAAAAAAAAAGTAAGTACTGTTTTTAAGTAGACTATTTCCACTCTACCTAAAGTAGAGTAGCCTATGCAGCAGAGATCCAGTCCAGGCCCTGGATGTCTTCCAGGTGACAAACAAGAAGCCGATAACAGTTCTGGAGCTTCTTCAGAAGATCCGCATGCACGTGTCTGTGCCGCAGTGTGACGTGTTTGGATACCTGAGCATCGAGTCAGAAATTGTGATCCTGATTATTCCTGTGGACCATTATCCAAAAGCTTTGCAGGTGAGAGTCGGCACACTGTGCAGCCATCTTGCCAGTGTAGACTTTGGTGGACTTACAGTGGAGAGGAGACTACGGGGTAAGGAAGTATGAGCACCTCGGAAGTTGGAGAGGGCAGGGGGAAAGGGCAAGATAGCCTCTGAATGACTGGAGTCTGGGCACACTAAGTCTCACCATTGTGCAGATGAGGCCACCAAGGCCTGAGGAGTAGGGCACTGGCAAGGGGCATGCAGTAACCATCAGAGTCAGTTTCAAGGGTCCAAGTTTTCTTCCTCACCGGTGGATCAGGAGGCCATGGAACCTCACTGGTGTAGGCCCAGGTCTCATCAGAAAGTAGCGAGGACTCAAGGTGGGTGAATGGAAGCAGTTCCAGCTGCCTCCGTCCAAGCCTGTGTGTTCTCACGTTTAAAGCAGAAGTAAAAGCATCTCCTGTGGCTGTGGCTGTGGCTGTGGCTGTGGCTGTGGCTGTGGCTGTGGCTGTGGCTGTGGCTGTGGCTGTGGCTGTGGCTGTGGCTGGTAGATAGGCAGTGTGGTATGCTATAGTGCAAAGCTAAAAATGGCTGACTGACGAGTGCAGTGGCATTGCAGTTTCTAATTTCCATTAATGCACTTGTATGTGTGTAATCAGTTAAGACCATAGTTACCAGTAACTCTGGCCTTGGACAATAAGGACAGAGGGAAGCAGAGTGCCTCAGTGGCCATTCTCTCTGACGTGTGCCAGGAGCTTGTTGCCTGGCCCCGTTCAAGGTTCTGAGGTGTTATGTTGAAAGGATCTTTTCCTTTGCAGATCGAGGCCTGCAATAAGGAGGCAGAGAAAATCGAGTCCCTCATCAACTCCGACAGCCCCACGCTGGCGTCCCACGTCCCACTCTCTGCCCTCATCATCTCCCAAGTGCAGGTCTCCAGCAGTCTCCCGTCATCTGCTGTTGTGAGCGGGCCTCCCGTCCACTCCTTGCTCCTCTTCCTCAGCCTGGGCCTCACCATGCTCTTGCTCCAGATGTGTCCCCGACCACCCACAAAACTGCAAAGCCTTCCTCGACCCAGCCGTCCCACCTTGTGAAAGACATTCAGGACTGCTAGCTGGTGACCAACCGAAAGCATGTCACCTCTTAGCACCACACAGTATTTTTTTAATCTGCCAATATTAGGGGTTTTGCCTTGGTTTTTAAAATGATAAGTTAGACTCTCTCAATGTAATGGAAGACGATGCCTCTTACTGGTGGATCACTGGCCAGTTTACATTTGCTCAGTAGATGGCTCTCCTTCCCCAAAACAAATTTACCATCACTGACCAATGACATGGTCACTTTATAGGAGGAGCCCCCTTTGTCATTGGGTTCGTGCCCTAGTCTCCTCAGTTCATGTAAGTGCTGAGACTGCCGTGTGCTTGTTTGTGTGTCTAGAAGCTGAAGGCTCAGTGAAAAGCAACTGCCATGACAGAGTGGG
This sequence comes from Rhabdomys pumilio, assembly GCA_030674055.1. NCBI lineage: Eukaryota > Metazoa > Chordata > Mammalia > Rodentia > Muridae > Rhabdomys > Rhabdomys pumilio. The sequence continues at coordinate 95,570,951 of JANHMN010000004.1, read as the reverse complement.
AGGAGAGAAAGTTTGTTAAAATTATCATTAGCTCATCAGGCTGACGCCACAGAAATTTAAGGCAGGACTCTGTGCTTAGCAAAAGCAAGATGACCAAGTGACATACATGTGCCTGTCTGACAAGTGGCCCTCTCAGTAGTTGCGGTTTGTGTCTGTGAGTGGGGGTGGCCCCACAGCATCCAGGCATCTGTGTCATGCCGCTTTGTGTTAGCCAGATACACTCATCAGTACTCACCAAGTTCACAGGTTTAAAGATCAGATTTTAAACCAATTGCTGCTACTATATAATTGCCAAAAAGTAAGAGAATTAGTAGTTCATGTAAATAGTACATGATTTTTAATTTTATTATGAAGGTGAATAGCCATATTTGTAAAATGACAATCATGTGTGTTAGTCCCATACTTTTCCGTTCATGAAGACACATCTGCTTTTTGTAATGTGCACAGTGTGGATAAGTGTGTGTCTGACTTTCCTCTTATATAGAATTATAAAGAATGTGGTTTATATATTTAAAATGTCAGGCTAAATATTAAAATGTTTGCATGTTGTCTAAGAAGTTGGATACTTTGAATGTTTTACAGTTTGAAATAAGCTATTAATGTAATACTTCCTGTTTGTATGCACCTGAACTTAGATTTGACATGAAGTATTTTCAGTGTTATATATACCCTCTGAAATATAGCAGTATGCTTATTATACCAAAATGTTGTGAAAAGTGGGCACTTAAGGCTTTCAGAGGCTCTCAGTGCTCGGTCACAGTTGCCTATTTCTGTCTAAATGTTTTCAACATACCAGACTATATTGTATGTATATTCTATATATAGTATACTGCAATATACTATATATGTTCTATATATAGTATACAGCAGTATACTAGAAAGCTTTTCTATTTTAATAAAAGTAATTTTATATGATCATGTGTACTTCGGGCAATGTGGACATTCGGAATGAAACAGTTCCTCACCCTTGACTGAGCTTTGTCTTAACTGTGCAGTGAGAGGTCCTGCAGTGACATCGTCCACATCATCCAAGCCAAGGCCTGCAGGAGAGGGAAGCGTGCGTCAAACACCCAGGCATGTCCAGGAGCAGAGTCCAGTGCAGACCGAAGCTTCCAAGACAGGAACAGACAGGCAGGTCTATTCCCTTGGCCTCATGTTCCATCTCCAGGTTACATTTGGGGACAGATGACTGTGCAGTGTGGGGATGTAGGGCCTCCTGATGAGAACCTACTTAGTCCCATCAGTAACTTAGGATAAGCACACCAACCCTATCATGTCCCTGCCCCCCCACACCCCCTGCCAGCTGCAGCTCTCCTCAATGCTGTCCCATTGCTGTGTCCTTACAGAAGGGAGAAAGACCCAGAGCCACAACTGTTCCTGAAGTCTCCACTCCCAAGTGCCAGTCATTTCTGCTACATTTTAGTGGCCAGAGAAAGTCACATGACTGTTCCTGAGCAAAATGTCTGGGTGGGAATATAAAGGATTCCTGTGGTGGTGGCGTCTGTCTTGGGGAGAAGTGATGAGTATTTTGAATGATGCCATCCTTGTGAGGACAGATGAGCCAGGACTGACCCGGTTTCTAGTAGAAGGGTGGGTATGGTATGCTATGGCCTGGAAGTCAGGTTGGTGAGGGAATATATGAATGGAGAAATCTAAAGTTAATCCCGCTCTGGGACTATAATCACAAGAACCCCCGAATGGTGATAGAGTCGGGTTAGCTTGGGGGATAATGTCCTCAAAGGTTCTGATGCTGAAGTGGACATCCAGCTGCCTCATGCTCAGATCATAATGGCTTCCAGCCACCAAGCAAGTGGAGCTCTTGCTGGAATACCCACTCCTACCCCAGCAGTGATCTTGAGATCCACAGGCAGAGAAGTAAGCTGAGGAGAGATTCCTGTGCCCGGGAGCTTACAGGTGCTGGAAGCAGGGAGCACTTGTGAATACAGAGGAAAGGCCTTCTGCAGGAGGAAAACAGGTTGGCTGAGGTAACAGTATAAAAAGGGCCTGCCTTCCATCTGTAGCTTGGGTGATGCAGTCATGTCTGCAGACCTTCAGTGTTCTAGCATGAGGATAGGTGGTAAGAGCCACAGGGAGCCCCTTCTCTCAGCAGTGGCTTCTATGGATAAGAACTGTTTCTCAGAACCATCTCCACATCTCTCCTTTCTCTGTGGCTGACAGGATCAAGCTCCCACACTAGTTACTGGATTAGTTAAGGGGCTATGCTGCTTCTGTTAGAACCAATACAAACTCTCAGTGAGTTTGATGGCAAAGAGCTGGTGCTCTGGCTACAAACCTCACTTACTTCAGTACACAACCTAGTTCTGTTTGTCTCTGCAGTTTCTGCTTATTAGAGTCATAAGATGAAAACACTATTTTTTTCAAGAAGAAGTAACCATTCTGCCTTTGCTGTGTGCACCTCTGTCTCCAGCCAAGCAGTAGACGCCACACACCTCTCCTGTTTGGAATCCTCCATTTACACAGCTTTGCTTCATTCCTCCAGTCTGCCCCACCTGGAAGACACTCAGAGGCCCTGTACCGTTGTCCCGTGAGATGGGACAGCTTGTGTTTTGTGTCTCACTTTTCACTGGGAGAGCTGTCACACGATAAATGAAGAAGAATCAAGATTCCTGACCCATTAGGAAATGGGTCCAAGGCTGTCCAAGGATTCTTGTCATCTAAGCACGGTGCCAAACATTCTAAGTCAGTTCTCTCATGGGAGTCTTCTACAGTGTTTCTAATATCACACAGTTAGTACAGTTGAGACTATGTTAGGGGCAGAGAGAGATCTTCAGAAGTTAAGAGCACTTACAGGTCTTGCAGAAGGCCCAGGTCCAGGTCCCGCAACGACATGGTATCTTGCAACAATCTCTAACTCCAGGTCCAGGGAGCCAAGGCCCCGTTCTAACCTCTGTGAACTCCTGCACACATGTGATACACACTCAGGCACACACACATACACACATACACACATATAAAATAAATGGTTTTTTTTTTCAAGACTTGACCTCAGGTACCTAAGGAATGCTAGGAATAGGGAAAATAGTCTTCCCCAGGGAGACACACACCAATTGGTTATCCCATACCAAATCGTCAGCCCTGAAAACATACATACATGTAACATTATACAGACCAAGCAGGTTGTATTTTAGAATGTATGTGTATATACATATACATATACATATACATATACATATACATATACATATACATATACATATATGCATGTGATAACATACATTGAATAATAACACATTGAATTGCATGTAATAACAACAATGAAAAAAGAGACCATGGGCTCAGAAGAGGTGACCCTATGCCTGGGCAGCACAGGAGAGCCGACCCTGGATGGTGTTGACCATGGGAGAGCTGGTGGGCTGACCAGTTTAACTTCCCTCCAGACTCAGATCCTGGGCTTTGAGTTAGCCCAACCCAATATCTACCCCATCTATGATCTGCTGGGGTGTGTGAGGGGACCGGTCCTCCAGAGCCAAAGGCACAAGATCACCACAGCACAGGGCAACAACAGGATGTCTGAGAAGAGCCTCAGTGAGGATCCTGTATTCAAAGTGTAGCAGAAACCAGAGCCCTTGAACCAGACCAGTGACTCACTGCAATAAACAGTTCTTTGCAGTAAAGATGTGTGGACAAAAGGGTGCCCTGCAGCGTCCTTTGGTGGGGAGGTTCCAAGGGTGAGGACAGGGTATGGAGGGACAGGGAGATGAATGGGATTGGGGTGCATGATACGAAATTCACAAAGAATAAAAAGCTTATTTTTAAAGACCATGAATTTGAAAGAGAACAAGGAGCAAGGAGAGGTATGTGGAAGGGTGGGAGGAGAAAGGGGAGGGGAGAAATGATGTAATTATACTCTCAAAAATTAAAAAAAAAAATAAAGGTTTTTAAACTAATAACAATTTATGATATAAAAATGAGAAATGAAGAATTAATCCATTATCTTAGCCTTCCAAAAATAAGAATCAAATGATGTAAAAAAAAAAATCTTGGGAAATTTAACATACTAGTTAAATATATAAACCAAAGCCTTTAAAAGGAAGACTTGACCTTAACCTTATTAAGTTGATGAGAGTCGGGAATTGAACTCTACTTCCTGTCAGAACAGGTGTTCAAAGCCATGATTCTCTGAGGTTACACAGCTGGATAACAGCAGAGCAGAGCCATTTGGAACCGCGTCTAACTCCGAGCTTACGTTCACATTTACTGCTCCAGCCTTTCCCTCCAGGTGCAGCTTTGGTTACACCCAGGTTTTCTAGCAATAGTAAAAAATGAGAGGGCGTGCCCAGCATGGGTGGGCAAGGCCTTAGGTTCCAGCCTGAAGTGTCACGAAACAATCAGAATAATGATGGTGATGAAATGTAGACTGTGATGGCATTCTCTGCTATTTTCCTCGTAGCATCTTCTTCAACCCTTTGTCCGTTACAGTCAGTATTTTCCTTTCCCAAAGCTCCGAAGATCAAGAACCAAAGCTTAAAGCTGTGCCTGAAGTACAGCTTATCTCATAAGCCACAGGCTGAGGGAGAATCCTCAAAGACACAAGAGCTTAGACACTGAGAGCAGGACGAGTTGTGTCTGCAGGAGACTGGGGAAATAAGAGAGAATTCCCCTTTTGAGATCAGGTTCGCTGCAGTGTAGTTTAGTTGCAAAGGGCTTTTTTTATTCTGTATAAAACCCTGTGTTCTAGCCTCAATACTGAAACAAGGTGTGTGTGTGTGTGTGTGTGTGTGTGTGGTGTGTGGTGTGCTTGGTGGTAGGGGTGGAGGTGTTGTGGGAGGGACATGGGTGTGGTATGTGTATGTGATATATGTGGTATGTATGTGTGTCTGTGTGATGTATATAGGGTGCGTGTTTTGTGTTTACATATGTGATAGGTATATTTTGCATATGTATGTGTGGTGTGGAATGTGTATGTGTGCATGTGATGTTTATAGGGTTTGTATGTGGTATGTGTGTTCTGTATATGTATGTATGTAGTTTGTATTTGTGTGTGTGATGTACGTGGGGTGTGTGGTGTGAGATGTGTATATGTGTGTGTAGTGTAATTTGTGTGTTATATATATGGTATGCATGTACGATGTATGTCTGTTCTGTGTGTATGTGTGTGTGTTGTGTGCATATGTATGGAGTGTGTGTATATGCATGTGTATGATGTATGATGTGTGTGGTATGTGTTTTGTGTGTGCATGATGTATGTGTGTTCTCTATGTTTGTGTGTTCTCTGTGTGTAGTGTGTGTTTTGTGTATGTGATGTGTATGGGGCATGTATATAATGTGTGTGTGTTCTCTGTGTGTATATGTGTGTGTGGTGTGTGGTTTTGTGTGTGTTGCCAGGTGTGGGCATACATGTCTGTAATGCCATTGTATGGGAAATAGGAGCACGAGGTTCAGAAGTTCAAGGTCATCTCTGGCTCCATGTTGAGTTCAAGGACACCTGACACCCTCTCTTAAAACCAAAATCAGAATGGAAGAAAGAAAAAGACAATGGAAAGGAAAAGAAGGGGTGGTGGCTGTTAGCTGGATTAGATTGCTTAGCAAGTGAAAGAGTCCATGTAAAGGCAGCTGAGACCTGACAGTAATGGGCAGGAGTGTGTCCTGTCCTCTTTCTGGTTCTGATTTGAGGGCAGGACCCAGGTTCCATCAACCTAGGTTCCCACTCAAGAACATGGGTCTGGAGGAGCTGACTCAAAGGTATGTCAAGGAAAGATTCTGAGTTGCTGGAATATTTTCTCCAAAGAAGCTGAAGTAGACATGACCGAGTTTCCTTGAATGGACACATTCAGATGTCACCAGCAATGAGAAGCTAAGCAGTGGAATCAGGTTTCCTCCATACAAAGACATGTGAGCCTCGTGCACCAAAGCCTTGACTTTGATGGACACCTGAGAATGTCTGCATCTAAGAGCTCAGTCAGCTGGTTGGTTGGTTGGTTGGTTGGTTGGTTGGTTGGTTGGTTGGTTGGTTGGTTGGTTGATTGGTTCTGTTTCTTTCTTTATTTTTGAGACAGAATCACTCCATCAGGCCGGGCTTGGACTTGAATTCTCCTGCCTCAGCCTCAGGAGTCTGAGGTTGCAGGTATGGTAAGAGCTCTGCAACTGTACTTCACAGAGTGTTAAGAAATGCCCCTAGTATCCAGGCCTGGTGGTACACACCTTTAATTGCAGTGCTCAGGAGGCAGAGGCAGGAGTTTGAGGCCAGCCTCCTCTACAGAGCAAGTTCCAGGGCAACCAGGACTACACAGAGAAATCTTTTAAAAAAGGAAGAGAGGGAGGGGATGGAGGAGAGAGAGAGAGAGAGAGAGAGAGAGAGAGAGAGAGAGAGAGAGAGAGAGAGCACTCCAAGTATCACTGTGTCCCTTCTACAGAAGAGGGAAGAGGCGAAGGTGAAGAAGATGGTGAGGCCCAGCACAGGTGTCAGAGTCACAGGGGGCAGCAGGTCAGTTTGGTCACAGCAACACCAACTTTAACCCACGCTCAACAATACCAAAGGCCCAGTCAGTATTCATTTGTAAATATCTGTTTTAATTTTGCATTTCAGTGTTCTAAGAGAATTTTTTATTTTCAGTATGATTTAAAACTTTTAGTTAAAAATGATGGGGGCAGGGGTGGGAGGAGGGTGGGAAGCCCACAGACAGCCCAGTGGGGGATACTACTTGTCAGGCTTGATGATCTGAGTTCAGTCACAGAGTCCCCGTGGTAGGAGGAAACCAACTTCAGCAAGTTGTCTCCTGACTTCAAACTTTAACAAGCAGTGATACATGCACCTCCCAACACACGCACACGCGGGCACACACACACATGCGCACACACAAGTACACACACAGGCACACACAGGCACACATGAATTAATTCTTTTTCATTTGAGTTGACAACCAGGAAGTGGTGTCTGAGTAGAGAAGACAGGTCACTGTGGGTGTGACTTCGGGAACTTCCCAGCCCCTTCCTGGTGCTGTTCCTCTCCACGTCTTGTCTTCTGCTTTGCATGACATCTCCACCCACAAGGAACTGGAGGCTTTGAAACTGGGTCCAAAATAAATAGTTCTCTCTACACTGTCTACTCTGGAATTTTGGTCACAGAGTTACATGACCACCTCTTTTACAGAGGAGGAAACCCAGTCAACTCACTTGTTTCAGTTCTTACAGTGTTCCACAGAGCTCTTTTTCGGTTTTTGGTTTTTGGTTTTTCGTTTTTTTTTTTTGGTTTTTTGTTTGTTTGTTTGTTTGTTTGTTTTGTTTTTGTTTGTTTGTTTATTTTTGAGACAGGGTTTCACTATGTAGTCCTGGCTGGCCTGGAATTCACTTATGTAGAGCAGGCTGGCCTTTAACTCACAGAGATCAACCTACCTCTAGTAGATTAAAGACATCTGACACTACGCCCAGCTGTGACAGGCACAGAGTTCATTTTGCAAAACGTTAAGTTACGGGGATAGGGGATTTATCACGACTTACTATTTACTTATTTACTTATTTTGTTTGTTTGTTTGGTTGGTTGGTTTTGGTTTTTGAGACAGGGTTTCTTTCTATAGCTCTGGCTGTCCTGTAACTCACTTTTTAAACGAGGCTGGCCTCTACCTCTGCTGGGATTAAAGGCCAAGTGCCTCCACCACCCAACTGTAATATAAATAATTTTTGCAGCAAAGCAAGTAGCAGCCCTTTTGCCTCTGTATGAGATCTTTTCTTACATACATCATAACTGACTCAATGTTCCTTAGCTGTTGCTAAGATTTGAATGTGGAATGCCCTGTGTAGACATCTGAAGGCAGGGTCTCCCGCTGGTGGCACTGTTTGGGAGCGGTGTAGAGCCTTGCTGGAGGAAGTGGGTCCCACTCTCTGCTCACAGTCTTGACCCCTCACTGTGTTTGCTCCTCCTCCTCTTGCCTTGCCTTCCTAGCCACAGTGCATTGAGGAGTTTGCATACCCTCAAGTGTAAAAGAATAAGCCCTTCTTTGAAGACCTAAGTTGCTTCTTATCAAGCAGTCTGTCACGCTAGTGAAGAAGGTTTGCAAATATATCGAAACCAAGCTCTGTGCCAGTAAAGGTCAATGTTACAAACCGTACAAGTAACTGGGGGTTTTTTGGTTGGGTTTGTTTTGTTTTGTTTTTGTTTGTTTTGTGTGTACAGTAACAGTCTTCTGAACTTATTGAAAGAGGGAAAAAGTTAAAAGATACAAATTAGATGGCCTGGGCTGAGGACAGACAATTCAGCTCAGAGGTGGCTTGCCTAGCCTGTGCAAGGCCCTAGGTCCATCTCAGTACCACAATAAACAAACCAAGCTAGAATGCTATACTAATGTCAAAAACATATAATTCACAGAAGAAATATGAACACACACACTCACACACACACACACACAGAGAGAGAGAGAGAGAAAGAGATAGATATCTAGGGTGGGTGGGGTCAATTTATCAAGATGATAAAGTCGTAAATGTTAATGTTCAAATAAAAAGGTCCAAAGTATATAAAGCAAATGGATAGAATCTCTGTCCCCCACTTACAGTTTGAGATATGAGGTCCCAACTGTCCCGCTGCCATGCCTTGGCTCTGCCATCATGAACTCAGTTAAATGTTTTCTTTTATAGGCCACCTTGTCCACTGGTGATATCATAGCAACAGAACAGTAGCCAGTTCCGATGCTGAGCCTGAGGGGAGCTTGTCTGGGCTTAGGGGGACTCACAGCTGGTCAGAAGGCCCTTCAAGGGACTGGGACGGAAACAATGATGCTGGGTGCTTAGTTAAACACACCCTGGCCTCTATTCAAACCTAACCCCATGTAAGGATCCTAAGATGGACTGGGGGCCAGGGGTCGTCATAGAGCGCTTCCTTCTTCCCATTGATCCAGTCTCCTGTTTCTGTGTTGTGTGGGTGGGAGTATCTTCCTTTCATCTTAGCCCAGGTGCTTCACTGATCTGTCAGCCTTGCTTTCCTGCCTGTGAACAGGGGACACAGTCGAGCCACCAACACACAAGACTGAGAGCCTGCCATTTTTATAGTATCCTAGGCATTACACCCACAAGAAGACTCAGTGCACCTCACCAGGCACTTCTGCTGTTTGCTCTTCTCTTCTGGAGAGGCGGGAAGAGCCTCAGAGCAAACACACGCTTGTAGGGAGGTCATTGCGACTGGAAAGTCCTCTTCCTGCTTTTCACAAAGAAGACATAGAGCAATCATCATCATCACCATCACCATCGCCACCGCCACCGCCACCGTCACCGTCACCATCACCATCACCATCATCATCACCACCATCACCATCACCATCACCATCATCATCACCACCGCCGCCACTACCATCACCATCATCATCACCACCACCACCACCATCACCATCATCATCACCATCATCATCACCATCACCATCACCACCACCACCACCACCATCACCATCACCATCACCATCACCACCATCACCATCACCACCGCCACCATCACCACCATCATCATCCCGGAGCAACAGGTTAATCACACTAATAAAAACAACGACGAAGAAGCAGAGAGAACCACAGGCTCACTCTTCTTGCTAGGTCATGATCAGAGATCCAGAACCAGAACCAGAACCAGAACTGACAAGCCTCACACACAAGACAATGGTAAATCTCGTTTGCTTAGTGAAGGGGGGAGGGGGCAAAGCTTCCCTAGACTGAGTATAGTCTACTGAGCTACACTCTAAGGCTCCAAGTTCTTAAATGAGACAAATCCAACAAAAACTGACTAAACTGATTAGAAGCTGGAGTCAGGAGAACAAGGCCATCCTCAGCGACATGGCTAGTCTGACATGAGCCCAGGCTAGGTAACAAAACAAGAAATTGGGTTAATCTTTCCTCTTGGTGTCCGATCTTTGATATGGCTTGTCTCTTTTCTCTGTCGGCTGGCTAAGGCATCACCTTCCTTTCCAGCCATCCAGTTACCCTTAGTAGAAATCAGCTTTGACAGCACTTTTAAGTCTGTTTGGCGCACTGCTGGCCTGGGCCGGGTAAAGCTGGTTCACAGAGCATACGGTACACCAACCACAGACTGTACTGACCAGAGCAGGAATTTACCAGGACTCCAGCCTCCCACCTTCTAAAGAACTTCTGAACACGGTGTACGTGCGACTGATGCTTGTCCCCTGCGCACAGAAGATGACGCCTCTCTGCTCAGCTGTTTCCTTATGGCCTTGCAGTTCTGGCTCCTCTGAAATAGCTCTCTAGAGATTCTAGGTGTGATAGGGATTCCCTGAGTCATTTGATTATTTCGATGGGAATTTGTCGGCAAAATGAAGCAGAGAATTGAACTCAGAGTCCGAATCCCAACCCAGCACTAAAAGTTCCTTTAAGTCAGATGGGGACCAGTATCCACTCTACTCCTGTTTGGAAGCTCTAGGAGTCAGGAAGTCTATTTACTGGCCATGGAGGAGGAATATTGGAGGGGGGACAGGGCAGCCTTTAGCTCTGTGCTAACCTACTGGATACACCTGAGCTCCAGGCTGTAGGTTCTGGCCAGGTGTGGTGGTACAGACCTGACCTACAGTGGGCTGTACATGGAGACTTGTCTGACAAACAATAACCTAGAAACAAAATCCATTTAAAGTCATAGAATATGTTCTGCTGGAGGTGTCTGTGGTCACAGCACTAGGGGGTAGAAGCAGAAAGATCAGGACTTTAAAAGCATTCTCAGCTACATAGGGACTCCCAGAGCAGCTGGGGCTACAGAAAAGCCCGTCTCAAAATGTAAACTAAAAAAGATAAGAGAAAATAAGGTACCTGGTGAGGTAGTTTATCAGAAAGAGGCCAAATTTAATCCCCAGGACTCACGTTATCAGAAAGAAATAACAGATTCTCTGACTTCCACACAAGCCATGGCACTCCAATATCCAGACATATGCATGCCCCCACATACCCCACACTGAAAACACACACACACACACTGAAACAAATGTAAAGATAAAGCCTCACTATGCAGACCAGGCTAATCTTAACTCACAGAGATCTGAGTGCTTCTGTTTCCCAAGTGCTAAGAATAAAGGCATGTGCCACTATGTCTGGCTCAAATAAGTGTATTTTTGGGGGGGGGGGAGGGTTGGTTTTTTTCAAGACAGGGTTTCTCTGTGTAGTCCTGGCTGTCCTGGAACTCACTCTGTAGACTAGGCTGGCCTCGAACTCAGAAATCCGCCTGCCTCTGCCTCCCAAGTGATGTGTATTTTTAAAATATATATGTACCAAGGAAGGGGGAGGCAAACTGTCCTTGTAATCTGTGAATCATTAAACTTTTTATGGTGAGAAAAATGTGTTTAGAATTAACCAGAGGGACTCGGTTTGGATGATGCCAATGTGTGGGGGTGCTGAATCCAAACTCGGTGGGAAATTTGGTTTGGTCTCAAAGGCAATGGGGGTTCAAAAGGATAGATCCCAGTTGGGCAGTGTGCACCACCCTGGAGCGGCTGGAGCTGGAGGGCTGGGAAGGGTTCAATTACAACCGGGGCGCATAGCGGGAGGGGGTCCAAAGAAGCCGTAGTTGGGAAAGGGGAAGCAGAACACTGGGGATCTGGGACGGGGTGGTGTCGCGGAAGACTGAATCTGGGAGGGTACCGACCCCTGGTGGCGCCGGAGGGAACCGTACCTCTCCAGGCCAAGTGAGCACAGCAGTCTTCTTGACCGGTCGGTCGCGCGGGAACCGTGGAGAACTACAAGGGAGGTAAGTGCCCTCCCCTAGGTCTTGCGCGCACTTTCAGCTCTGGGAGAAGAGGAATTCTCAGAACCAGCCTTCGTTTTCACATCTGGACCGCCCTAGCCAGCGGCGGAATCCCACCCGGCCAAATGAATTCTAGGGGTGGCCCCCCGCGCCTCCGCCTGCAGCTGCCTTTGCCTTATAAGGCGGGGCCGGGCGGCGCCGGAGGTGTGGCTGTGGCCGCCCTTGCCCCTCCCGGCCCCAGCCAGCTGCTGGGACCCGCTACCCAGCGCAGCGCAACGCAGCCGCAGCAAAGTCGAGGAACGCTCACAGCAGGCCATGGGCAAATCAGGTGAGCCACCGGGACGGACGGACGGGGGGCGGGGATGGCACCTGGACCCTCACCGTCACCCTGCTCCATCTGGGGCATGATCCCCTGGGGACCCCTGGAAGGATCCCGTCACTCTCGCTGCAATGCAGGACCTCTGGGTGCGGGATGGAGAGCTTAGCAAAACGCTCCGAGGAGCAGCTGAGCTGTTTCTGGTTCCAACCTGGGGGCGGAGGTAGCGGTAGGAACACCAGCTAGGAGAGAAAGAAAGAAGGGGATGAGATGGAGGGTCCCACTGGCTGCAAGCCAGGGATTGCGTCAGTGAGGGTTTCCAACCGCTGATGGGGATAGCTGTCGGAGTCTGCCAAGGCGTGGCTATGCTTTGTTCCAGAGGAGGACAAAGTTACAGTGGGAAAAAGTCACCAAACCGTGGCAGCACCCCAGGCTGCGAAGCAGCTAGTCTGGTCCCACCCAACTAAAGGCAGTTCTGAGACTCCTTTCCGTTTTCTTCTGGCTCATCTCCTGAGTCCCCTCTGTGTCAGGTTGGGTGCTGTGCAGAGCCGCTCCCCCTGTTGATCTCTGCCCTGCTGACGCCCGCCCTCACTACTCTGGCTGTAAAGTTTAAGTTTCTGAAAAGCAGTTTTCTGTTTGCCACCTTCCACCCCATTGTCAGGCCCTCTGGCCACCGGCAGCACCCCCTCTGCCGCACAGCTGCGCTGGCTGGCAGGCACTCAGGTCCCTTCCCCTGGGTGTCCCAGCCCAGTCTCCTTTACCACTCCCATCATCCAGCTTGAAACCCTCCGCATCCTTTTGTGCTCAACTCCAGTGAAGGGGATTCCATCCGTAATCTCTGCCTCCTCCTTCAGAGGGACAGCCCACACCCTGGGTCATTTGTTGTCACTCTTGCATAGACAAGGGACAGGTGGGCAATAGATCTTCTTGCCTCAGACTCCTCCCTCGTGAGCATCAAGGCTTCCTATTAGGACATCATCCCTGCTTCATGGGAGGCTCTAGAGCGGTAGCTCTCAACTTTGCTAACCATATAACCCTCTAATTCAGTTCCTCACGTGCTGGTGACCCCCTCCCACCATAAAGTAACATTGTTGCTACTTCATAACTGTAATTTTGATACTGTTATGAATCGTAATATAAATATAAGTGATGTGCCACCTTAGGGGTGGTCACCAACCTCAGGGTGTCTCAGCTTGGGGTTGACAGCCATTCAGTGGAGTCAATGGGCTATCAGCCTCTGATGAGGATGACTGAGTCCCTTCATGGAGCTGTCCTCCAGGACCTAGACTCAAGAAATGCATGGGAAGTGTGGTCTTCCTTGACCTGGTCCTAACCTGCTTTTCGTCCAGGTTTAGTGACATTCCTGGCTTTTTGATGCTGATCTATAGATCACTTGCTATGTGATATTAAGTATATTTTCTTCTCCCTCAGTGCCTCAGTTTACCCATCTGTACAAAGATGGTGTCCTATATGATCCTTTGCAGTGGGAAGGGGGAAAAAAAAGGCTGTGTAATTAGAAAAACTAGATGAAAGGTGGGGATGGGGCAAGTGACAGCAGATCTGGGAAATCCTACTTGAAAAATTAACTCCTTCCTCTCCAGACTCATGAGTCAGCCCAGGGATTCTCTAAAGCTTCATTTCATTTAATTAATATTTATTGTTACTATTATTACTTTAAGACATGGACTCACTACTTACCTCTGTCTAGTCTGAAACTCCCTAGGGAGATCAAACTGCTCTCAAACTCACAGAATCACCTGCCTCTGCCTCTCTAGAACTGGGATTAAAAGAGCACCCCCTCCCTGCCCCAGCCCACTCTAAAGATACATAGTTTCCAGCTCTCCTGCTCTAAGATTCAATTTTCTAGAACTGCGCATGTGCTGTCCTCCTGCTACTGCTCTCCCCCATCTCTCTCTGTGCCCCCTCCCTCTTACTGTCTGTCCTCTCTTCCAAGCTGTGGTCCCAGTACAGTGGAGGGACAGCCTGATCTTTAGGGGTGTTCATTTGAGTTGTGAAATGAGTAGATGAAACTGACTGGGGAAGAGACTCAGGAAGAGATGGGAAATGACCCAAACCCACGGTCTGCAGGTGAATTAGTGTGGAGAAAGCAGGAAGCACAGGAGAGAGGCCTCAACTAAAGGCTCATCAAAGGAGCCTGAAGAAAGTGATCAGATCTAGAGGGTTTGGGGAAGTTCTGACTTACCGATTGGGGGTGCCACTGAGCAGGGTAGGACCAGTGTGTGGCAGAGAGGAGGATCAGAAGGGAGCTAGAGAGTGGAGAGACTGCCTTCCTACAGACGACAGTACTGCAAGTACCTAGGGCCATGCTTCTTAAACTTATTCATCAAAGAAGTAGCCCCGCCCAACAGATTGTTATACAACTCCAGGTGTACAGGCTTAAACAAGCATACAAGTCAAATGTTTACTGATAACAATTCATATGGAAATTCATTTTATTATTGTGTGTGTTCTGTGCGCTCCTGTGTGAGCAAAGGCCAGAGGCAGATACTGGGTGTCTTCCTCAGTCACTCTCTTCCTTATCTTGTCAGTCTCCCACTGAACCTGGGGCTGGCTGATTCAGATGGACTGACTGACTGTCGAGCCCCAGAGCCCCAGGATCTTCCTTTCTGCCTTCCTAGCTCTGGGATTACAGGCATTACAGCTGTGCCCAGTTTTATGGTTTGGTTTTGGTTTTGGTTTTGGTTGTTGTTTTTAAATAGAAATCCTGGGAATCCAAACTTAAATCATTTTGCTTGTGTGGCAAGTATTTACCAAAAGCCATTTCCCCTGCTCTAAGAAATTTATTTTAAAAGACAGACACAGACACACAGTCATACACACACACACACACACACACACACACACATTTGAGACAGTCTCACTATGTAGCCTTTGCTGTATACGTTAGGCTAGTCTCAACAAACTCATAGAGATCCACCTGCCTCAGCCTCCTGAGCTGAGATTAAAGGCATGTGCTACCATAGAGTTTATCGTTGGAATTTCTGTCCTGTCTCGAGCCAAAATCCCTTCACTGATCTGTTTATGGTGCTGGGGACTGAACACGGAAGTGTTTTACCACTGACCTGTATCCCTAGATCGTCTGTGGCTTTTTATTGCTCTCAAGTGAATAACTCAACAGCAATTTTTAAAATCAAGCATTCTAGGGCCAACAAGATGGGTCAGTGGGTAAAGGCGCTTGCTGCCAAGCCCGAAGACTTGGAATTGACCCGCATGGTAAAGGAAGAGAGAGTCAACTCCTACAAGTTGTCCTCTGGCCTCTGAACACAGACCATGGTGCTCACACACCCTGACAAAATGTAAAGAAGAGGAAGAGGAGGAGGAAGAAGAAGAGGAGGAGGAAGAGGAAGAAGAGGAGGAAGAAGAGAAAGAGAAGGAAGAGGGAGGAGAAGAAACGTGATTCTAATAAGAGAGAATCCAAAGCTACACTAATTTGACTGAGAAATGACAGAAGAAGTGTTTTCAGTAATTACACCACTGTGTTTCTATAAGAGCAGAACACTTGATATGTGCAATAAAAGCCCGGACTTCCATAGCAAAGGAGCTACTTGGAGAAGTGCCTGGTGTGAAGACATGTACTTCTGAACCTCATTCGGAACTAAGGCTGCAGAGAGCCGACCACACAACCTGGCCGAGCACTATCAGAAGTACCTCAGATCCGTTCTCATGCTTTAAAGTCAAGTTTGGGTGGTTGTGCATTCAGTAATCTTCTAATGTTGCCAAAATTTTCACCACCTCCATGGTCAGCAATGTGCTCACACAGGGTCTTCCTTCACAGTTTAGGAAGCTGTGGCCTAGGACAAAGATGGGAGCCATCAGGGAAGAGGAGGTCAGAGGCGGGAGTCTGCTGCAAATGGTGCTGAGGTGGGTTTCAGTAGAAAAGAGGGAGCTGGTGACAGGAAGCAGGTTCTAGCTGGCAGAGCCCGGTGTCACCCACACAGGCGCCCATACTCACTTACTAGTACCCTAGTCCAGCCACACATGGCTGTCTCTTCTAAGTTCTCAAAAGAAAAAGTGACTGCTGGCTAACTCAGACCCAGTAAACTTTGTATACAAACCCAACCCTTTGGGGTAGAACAACCTTTTCTCAGGGGTATCTAAGATTATTGGAAAGCACAGATATTTACATTGTAATTCATAACAGTAGCAAAATTACAGTTTTGCAACAAAATGAAGTAGCAACAAAAATAATGTTATGGTTGGGGGTCACCACACCGAGAGGAACTGCATCAAAGATCACAGTCTTAGGAAGGTTGAGAACCACTGCTGTAGGCAGGTGGTGCCATGGGCAAGACTTGAGTGAGCAGCCTGAGCAGGCACTGCTGTCTGACAGCTTCAGTCATTCAAGGACCGTGTGTATGCCGTCATCTTTCAGACAGGTCTGCTTGGAGAAGGCCATCTCCAACAAATGGGTCCCTTGCCACAGGCCACTAAGAAACTCTTGCTTGCCTGTTCTCGCCATTGAGAGGGGTGTTGGGTGTGAAATAACACGTGTACAAAAGTGAAGGCAGGAGAGGAGGAGGGAGGGATGTGCTTATGTCGGGCTTTAGCCCAGCCCGCTGGGTCTGAGTGACCTAGGCAATTCATATGCTGCCCCAGATGCGACTTCTCATTCAGAAACACGGACAGGGATCTACTCCTAGTTCTGTCTCTGGACCTGATGTGAATAACTTATTTGTCCGTTCACTCGCTTAATGAATTTCCAGGTTTGGAAGAACTCAGATACCTTACGCACAGTTGTTTTCCCTTCTGTTATCCACTCCCTACTCTTCGTGAAGATGCAAAACCAGTTCTTTCCAGAGCAATTTGCTTTTCAGCCTCTTGTCCAGAGGATGGAGGGACCTGTTCACATCTTTTGTGGGGAGTCTGGAGAGGGGAGCAGAACAGGACAGTGAGGCCCTGGGGAAGAGGTGCTGAGGGAAGATGCTGCCTGCCAAAAGCATGGGTGTGGGGGCTGAAGACAGACCTCAGAATTCCTTCACTTTTCTCAGGCCCCTAAAAGATCTCCAAGGACCTGGAGTGGCCCCACCCAGAACATCCAGCCTTGCCGCTGTCCTGCCATCCCCTTTGTTCTATGCAGCCTCCATGGTCTCCTGCAGCTCCAAGATGGTGGAGGCCTCTCAGGCAGACCTACCCAGCTCTGAGGACACTCTTGAGAAATGTACTTGTGCCGGGCAGTGGTGGCGCACACCTTTAATCCCAGCACTTGGGAGGCAGAGGCAGGAGGATTTCTGAGTTCAAGGCCAGCCTGGTCTACAGAGTGAGTTCCAGGACAGCCCGGGCTACACAGAGAAACCCTGTCTCGAAAAACTGAGAGAGAGAGAGCGAGAGAGAGAGAGAGAGAGAGAGAGAGAGAGGAGAGAGAGAGAGAAATATACTTGTTTCTTCTCCCCTTCCTTCCTCATCTCTCCTGTGAGAGACTGGAGACAGCTACCAGGGTAGGATCCTTTCTCCTATTGTTTGCTTCAGTTGTCCCCTTGAAACCTGAGTGTCACCTAGGTGACATCACCACTCGATTCAGTGACCCATGGGCTATGGCTGAACTTCAGAACAGGGCCTTGCTTCAGACCTAGATCCCTCCTGATGACACTCCTGGACCAGCAAGGGAAATCGGGCAGGTCACCTCCCGTGCACAGCACATTCTTTCTAGTCTAGTCATGAAGGTGAGTAGGAAAGGATGCTCCAAGAGGTGGTGAGGGATTAGTGAGATCTCCAAGGCGCAGTGGGAGACAGGAAGGAGAAAGCATAAGCCTGGGGCAGATGGGTTTGCCTGTCCCTCTTTCTGGCTCCTCAGCAATATTAAATGTGGATCCCTGCTCTTCCTCCATCGTGGGACAGCTTAGGATCCTCTCTGCCTGCCCATGGGCGGGAGGTTTTACTTTGACTTTATCTCTGTTCTTGGGTTTTTCTATAGAAGCAGGGTGTGCCCCTGGCTGGGTGTGGTCACCAGTGATAACTTGCCTCCTAGGGCTCTTGTCCTGTTCATAGTAGGAGGGGACTCCTAAGAGAACCCTAAGTGGCTGAAGGGGCCTCTGGCTTCCAGCTAACGGAATCAAGAGAACCCTCCTCTCTGGAGACTTTGTGATCCACTGCAGAGGCCCTGGCTGAGGGAGCCTGGCCCTGCTGGTGCCTGTGCTTGGTGTCAGCTCCTGGTGTCAGCTCCTGGTGTCAGCTCCTGGTGTCAGCTCCTGGTGTCAG
>JANHMN010000004.1:95517837-95549681 GCA_030674055.1 Rhabdomys pumilio | reverse complement strand
AAGCTACTTCTCCCTGAGCTCCCAGCTCTTTCCAGACTCCATTGATCTAGTCTGAGGTATCTAGTCACCTTCAGACATGTTCTTCTAGCAATGTCTGACAAGCTCTGTTCCTTCCTCAGCACCCTCAGCGGCCAGCAGCAGCTCTCTGAATCTGTGTAGTCCCCTGCTTTTGCTCAGTCGTGTCCCATTGCCTCAGATAAAGATTCAGATCCCCAACAATGCCCAGAAGATCCTAATCTACAGAGTTCTGATCTGCAGAGGGTGATGGTGGTGACAGAGGCAGAATGAATATTGGTGTGCAACTGGGCTAATGTGACCAGGATGTAGAGGAAGGGAGAGGCCGGCAGTCTCTGCGTCCTGAAGTGTGCCAATACACCTTTGGTGGGTCTCCCTCTACACTGAGTTGTTGTCCGTTCCTCTCTCATTCCAGCTTCCAAACAGTTTAATAACGAGGTCCTGAAGGCCCACAACGAGTACCGGGCTCAGCACGGTGTCCCACCACTGAAGCTTTGTAAGAAGCTCAACCGGGAAGCTCAGCAGTGAGTCCCCAGCAGCCATCGGGTTCCGGCCGTTTGTTGAGCTGCTTCTGCAGTCGTGGAGGGCCCCTGGGTGGTTGAAGGGATGTGATTGGGGTTATAGTTATAGCCAGACTTAAGGACACACTCTTTTGCTGGCCCAAGCAGGTCCCTTTGCTCCTGAGAGTCAGTTCAATCTTTTGAAAATGGGATTGTTGGGAGGCCCAGGCTACACAGGACTGGTGTTTCTGGTATCCCTCTGGTGAGCCCAGATAGAGAAGGAGGCTCAGCCATACAAATCTCAGGTGTTGGATGCCGTGTGTGTGTGTGTGTGTGTGTGTGTGTGTGTGTGTGTGTCAGGCGTGGAGGTAAGGGTGTCCCTGGGTTGGGCCTTCTCTAAGAAGACACATTATACAGGTATTCGGAGGCCCTGGCCAGCACAAGAATTCTCAAGCACAGCCCAGAGTCCAGTCGTGGCCAGTGTGGGGAGAACCTTGCGTGGGCATCCTACGATCAGACAGGTAGGACATTCTCAGCTCCTCTCTCTTTTCTGATCAGCTAGACCTAGGATGAGGCCTCTGGAGACTCCTCCTGGGGCTGCCCTTCATGGTTCAGTGATGGTGGAGCCACAGGCCCAGGAAGGGAGAGAGAATCCCTGAATTCTCTACATCTGCTTCTGGGCTGACCTAAGTAGATGGCACACAGCCAATAGGCTGGGAGCCTGAATAGAGATGAGTCAGACTAGACATCTCGGGTGCAGAAGTCAAAGTCAGAGGCGTGGGCGCCGGAGACTACATCTGTATAACTTAAGCCTGCTTCTGTGACACCAGAGCATCCTTGTGCTTTACTAAATTATTTATTTGTGCACTGTAGATATGATGTATTGCTTTCATAATCAAAAAGAAAAAAATGAATTGAGCATTTTTCTTTTCTTTAAAAAAATGAAATAAAAAAAGAAGAAAGAAAAAAAAAGAAAAAGATGATTTTTTTCTGTCTAGGGCCTGGGAGGGAATGACCTCACCCCACTGAGCAAACATTCTTGAGTCTCTATCTTCTGCAGTCCTGAGGTAGCTGTTTAGGAAAATAGTGAGAGCTGTCACTATCTCTGGAGCTTTCTCCAAAGCCCAGAAGTGAATGACTCCTTTCCCTCCCCCGCCTCACATTCCTGGAAGCTCCCAAGGGGATTCCCCAAATGCCTGGTTTCCCTAACATCACCGCCCCCCTCCAACACACACACACCAGCTGTCTCCTCCCTAAAAGCTATGTGCCTGAAAGGCAGCTGGTGGTGGGGCCTCTGGGCCTCTCCCTCAGCCTACAGATTCTGGGCCCAGGCTGTGGCCTCTCTTGACTGGGAGAAGGATGCTGGGTGGACATGGACTTGATAGGACCCCAGGAATGCTGTTCTATCCAGACTGACTTTATGCTGGATCTCAGGGCACCATGATCAAGCCAGTACTCTCTCTGGCCCAAGTTTTCCCATTCCTACAGAAAGAAGTTTGGGTTGATGTCTCTTAGTTACATACGAGAATCTTTGGAGAGCTTAGAATACTTCCCAACCTCCAGGTCTCTCCTCTAGAAAAAAACAATACAGCTGATCTCAAAAAGGACCCTGGCCTCAGCTTTTTATAAATGGTCCCTGGGTTGACTCATCTTGACATCTATGTCCTGATTGGAGCTATGGCTCTGAGGTCAACAGTTCTTAGGAAATGCTTCCTTACACCACGCTGACAGCGGATGGCAAGATGAAGGCCCTTCTAATGGCAGTGAAGACCCTTGGCCTACTGGCTCAGCTTCCTTATTCCTATGGGTATTTTAGAAACAGACCCCAGGTGGGATGGGGACAGGCTCCCAGAAATTCAAAACATCACTAGAAGATCTTTGGGATGCACAGAGCAGGGAAAGTCTTGTCCAGAATGCCATGGTGATTAGTGGCAGGATGTAGGCTAGCTCATCTAGACACCTTTGACCCCAGTGCTCAACTCAACCTAGCGAAGGCACTGACTTCTTCCTGAGTCCCCTGGAGTCTGCAGAGAGTAAACCTGGTGTTTTACCTTACCAATGCTTTGTCAGGCATCCAGTGTGGAATGGGGGCTGGGGTTCAGGGAAGAAGATAGAAGCGGTGTATAGACTTTATTGTTGAGCCCTCAAATGTCTTTTCTGTACAGGAAAGGACGTGGCTGATAGGTGGTACAGTGAAATCAAGAGCTACAACTTCCAGCAGCCTGGTTTCACCTCAGGGACTGGTGAGTGGAGGACTTGGGCTGACGTCAGCCTACACGGTCTTCAGAAAGTTCTCTCTCCCTTCTGCATTGGTTCAGCCATACTTCTCTGCTTTAACTTTGCCCAGAACACAAAGTTTTCCTTTCCCAGCACCTGCCCACTTCACCCCACCCCCCACCATCCCAGACCTGTACCAGGATGCTACTCTTGACCCCAGACACCACACCCCAGTCAGTTCTAAACTGGGCGTGTTCCTGCAGTGCTTCTTTCTTGAACTGATATCTGAGCACATATGACCAACTGCTCATACTGCCTCTGGTATCTCTCCTGCCTCAGCTGCTCTCCTAGTCACACTGCTGCAGCTCCCTGGGGGTAGTTCAGAAAGGGTCAGGCTTGTCTTCACCTCCTGCTTCTTCATACAGAGAGAGAGAGAGAGAGAGAGAGAGAGAGAGAGAGAGAGAGAGAGATACACACATAGACATACACACATACACACACACAGATACATACACACAAACACACACACATACATACACACACACACACACACACACACACACACACACACATACACACACACAGCTTCTCCTCATTTCACAGGACTGGAGTTTCCCTTGCACTGTAGACTGTGGCTCAGGTGAGTCTAAGAAGATTGTTGGTTGTGGGAACTTGAGTCATTTTTTTCTCCCTATTCAAGGACATGGTGGTGACCTCTCTGGTGCTTCAGGGAGTTGGCAATTCAGAAGCAGGGAAGATCACCTTTCTTACAGGTCGTGTGTGTGTGTGTGTGTGTGTGTGTGTGTGTGTGTGTGTGTGTGTTCATGCATGCCGATACACATGTGTGTGCTCATACAGATACATGTGTGTCTGCATGAGGATGCTCGTGTGTGTCTCTGTGTGTGTGCGTCTGTGTATGTGTATATACAGTGTGCGCAACTGTCTGTAGCTACATGAGTGTGCATAAGGAGACCAGAGGTTGATATCTAATGTCCTCATCAGTTTCTCTCCACCTTATTTTTTGAGACAGGGTTTCTCACTGTATCTGGAACTCAGCAATAACTAGACTGGCCAGACAGTGAGCCCCACCCCTACTCCCACCCCACCCTTGAGGGGCTGGGGCGGATATATCACTGCTGGGCAAGCCTTTTTGCACCAGACTAAGGATGAGCCCTTTCTCCAGCCCTGAGCAACAAACATTTATCTTATTAAAGTTTAGGCAGCTTTTCTGGGCTCTGAGGTCCTTCTGCCCCATTTGGTGCCCCACCCCCACCCCTCATCTTTCCTCAGAAGTGACTCAGACCCCTCCTGAGCCCAGGAGAGGCTAGGAAGGAATGTGTGTCTGACTCAAAACACCAGAGAAACTGAAAGGGGGAGTTCCCTCCTCACTCCAGCCCCTCCCCCATCACCCTCTCTACCTTAGAGCATCTGGGGCCTGCCATCCCCTGGAGAGTTTCTTCAGAAGCAGGAAATGACATATTCTCACTATTTCCTGTGGCTTACTGCTCATCCTGTCCAGGAAGGGTTCTTGCAACCTTAGGTGCAGATCTGGGACGTTTCTTGTTCAGTTAGCACCCCGCCCCCGCCCCCGCTCTCGCCCCGCCCTCCGCTCTCGCCCCGCCCCCGCCCCGCCCCCAGGTTGCCAGACTGAGGAGCAGCAAGCAGCTGCCTGAGCTTCAGAAGACATTGACCTTGCCACTGAATGAGGAGGGGGAGCAGTGATTAAGGGTGTAGGCAGAGCCTTGTCTCCTTTTAACACAGTGTCTACAGACTTTCATTTCATGACTTGCTTTCCCCGAAAGTGACACGGTCCTTGACCAGCTGGACACATGCTGGATTTTGGAGCTGTACATACCATCTCTTGATGCTTATCAAGTGACTGTCTCCACCGCTACCAGCCTCCAATGGAGCTAAAAGTAGGGCTTTGTTCTGCCCATTTAGCAAAGAAGAAGACTGAGACCTACAAAGAGAAAGGTTTTGTCATATCTTCTGTTCCTACCCAGTGCCTCTTCCATGGCCCCTGCACCAAGGGATGGTGCCTGCACAACGCTGGGGACAAGTGACACTTGACTCCTGAGACAGGAGTAGAGCCTTGTTTAGTGTCCTGGAGCTGTGGCTTCGAGCCTTGAGGATTGCACGAGTCTCTCAATTCCTAGCTTCTTGCTGCATTGTTTTTTTGGGGGGGGGCTTTCCAACCTGAGCTTATATAGGTGAAAGGCCTTTGAGATATCTTATAATGTACTTGGACTGACAGCCCCTCCCTCAGCCAGCCTCTTGAAGTTTAGTGAACTGTCCCTACTATTCTTTATAATTACTTGTTCTGTCCTATTTAAATGAACAATTTGTTTATTTATTCTAAGTGAGGACTAATCTGACACAACTCACTGTCTGAACGTGATGTAAGCTCATGGTTTCTTGTGTATTATCCTAAAGTTATCCTAAGTTTTTTGTGTGTGTGCACTCATGTGTGTTTGCATGTGTGTATGTGTGTGTTTGTATGTGTGTGAGTATGTGAGTGTGTGTGTGGTGTGTTTGTATGTCTATGTGTGTGTGCGTGAGTATGTGAGTGCATGTGTGTGTGGCTGTGTGTGTCCTCTTTTGCACTGTCAGAGATTGTCCATATCAGTACAGAAAGTTGTCTCATTCTTTCTTCTTTTCATGTACTATTTCTTTGCAAGGATATACTATAATTGGTTCAGTGTGGTTTTCAAAGGCATATTCTAGGAAGTTCAGTCTACAGCCAGAAAGAGAATGTGATCCCTTTAAGGGGTTCAGACAAAGAAGAAAAGAAAAAGGAACTGTTATTGGAAGTTAGTGTTAGAAACCAGTATGTATCTGATGTTGCTAAGGAAGTTGTGTCCCTTAGCTCATCTCTAAATACCATAATGGGATTACCCTGTGTAAATGGAAACCTCCACAGAGACTTCTCAGGGACTTCCCTTAAGGAGTAAAGTTGCATACACATCATCGATGATGAGCACTTTCTGTCCAGCCAGTTGCTTGGCAACCAGTGGATGATGGCTGCTTCCTCCTCTTCTGGGAAACAGAAAGATGGTCAATGGCCAAAGCCTGTGGTCATAGTTGCTTTAGAGAAGCCTGTGGGAGAAAGGGCTTGAGCCCTGGCCAAGAGACAGCCAGGAAGCAGGAGTGCCTGGCTAGGTTGCCCAGTGCTGGAAGCTGTGATCCACAACAGATCAACCAAGGGTGGCCAGGCCAGAAGGGCCTCTCTGTTCAGAATTGAAAAGCAGAGTTTATAGAGCTGAGGTCAGTACAGTTTAAAGATAAGTAAAGATGTAAGTCATACATAGGATGTCTTTCTTTTGCTTAAAAAAATTAATCTTTGAGATAAGATTTCTTTGTATAGCTTAAGGAAGTTTGAAGTTGCTGTGTGTGTACCCCAGGTTAACCTGGAGCTCATGGTCTTTCTGCCTCTGCCTATTCAGAGCTGGAGTTTCAAGATTTAAAAATTATGGGCCTGTGAGATGGCTTAGAGTCACTTGCCACAAAGATGACAACCTGAGTTTAGGTAGGAGAAGACTGACTCCTGAAGTTGTTCTCTGACCTTCACAGGGGTGTCAAGGCATGCATGTACCCCCTCCCCACACATACATGTGCACATGTGTGCACACACGAATGCATAAAAACACACACACACATTCACAGACAAATGTAATTTTTGTTTTGTTTTTGCTGTTGTTTTTGAGACAGGGCTTCTCTGTGTAGCCTGACCTGTAACTTGCTCTATAGACCAGGCTAGCCCCAAACTCAGAGATCTGCCAGCCCCTGCCTCCCAAATGCTGGAATTAAAGACATGTGTCACTGTGTCACCAGGCCCAGCAACAAATGTAACTTTAAATTTAAAAACATTAAGCGTGAATCTGGCATGGTGGCTCAGGGCTGTAATACCAGCACTTGGGAGACTGAGATAGTGAGACAGGAAGATAACCTCAGTCTTTGAGTTCAAAGCCTGTGATGTCCAAAGAGTAAGAAAGAACAGAAATCAGTAGGTAGGGATACATCTCAGCTGGTAGAGTACATACCTAACATGCTTGAGGCCCTGAGTTCAATCTCCAGCACCACATGAGCTGGGCTTGGTGGTAGGGGTGCCTTTTTAACATACATGCGTGTGTGTGTGCGCGCGCGCGCGCACACACACACACACACACACACACACACACACACACACACCAGGTCCCAGCATCGCATTGAAGCTGATGTGCTGCTGACATGTGCCTGTCATATCAGAGGTGAAGCTGGATGATCAGAAGTTCGAGGGCAGTCTTGCCTATATATTGAATATGAGGCTGCCTTGGCTTACAGAGACCCTGGCTTAAAAATAAAAAAAAAAAAAGTGCCTGCTTTTCTAGCCCAGACAGCAGAATGTTTCCTTTTTCTGTCTCTTTCTTGGATACCAGCTGTATTCAGTGACTGTGACTTCCCTGGGCGACACCATGCCCACGCTTGGCTGTGTCTGTCTTCCTTGCTATGACTTTCTCTCTAGAAGCCTGTGTATGCTCTTGAGTATGCCTTGGTTTCCTCTAGGCTCCTCCTTTTTCTGATTAACATTCCTTCATAACTCTAACTTATAGTATCTTTGTTAAACTCCAACCCTGTGAAAGAAAAGGGAAACTTGTTTGCCCTGGGGGGTGAGGGGAGAGTAGTCAAAGTGAAGGAGACTGTAGGAATGGGGAGGGGAGGAGGGTGCGGTCAGGGTAGAGAGGGAGATGTTTGGTAAATGAAAGGGTGATTGTGTGAGGCTTTTTTAAACAAATGACATTTAGTCAGAGACCTAAGGGACAAGAGTCTGTTGGTCCACAGGAAGAAGAGCTCCGAGGTTGGGAGGCTACAGTGGTGGAGCCCTTACTGGTGTGCACTGTCTTGGGTTCAATTCCCAGTACTGAAACAAATAGACAAAACTATCCACACAGGCTAATTTAAGCAAGGGTTTATTTGCAACTGGGTCTTCAGTCAGAGGCAGCTTGCTATGCTCAGGGAATGGAAATACCTGGCCGAAATCAACTTTCATTCCAGGTGCAACTAGAGCGTACGACTTTACCCGAGGAAGTTAGATAGCACTGATCCTCAGACTGATCTCTCTAATTCATTATCCTACCGATTCATTTGTTTCACAGTGACAATGAGTTAGAGAGGACGGAAGTGGATTCCAAGAACAATCAGGAGATGTTGCAGTGCTCCAAGAGAGAAAGCTGAACGGAGCCAAGGTTTTGGAAGGACATGGGTCGGAGTTAGCTTTTAGACTGGACTTCTTCAGGAACCAGCAGTAGGTTGCTATGAGGAATGTCTAAGAGGGTGAGAACGCAGGCTCATCCCAGGGGCATCAGCGCTAAGATGCTGTTGATACAAATGGATCAGCAGAGGAGGTCTGGGGCCCAAAATCGAGAGTGAGGTTTGGATAGATTACATCTGGGAGTCACAGATGTGATGTGGAAAGTGCGGTGTTTGTTTTGGGAGCAGAGACTGCAGATTTGAGCTGGAGAAATCCACCCGGGAGCCAGGAAAAGATGAGACTGCCCGAAGAATACAGTATAGGAAAAAGAAGAGCCTTGGCTTGAGAAGGATGCAGAAGGAGTGAAACCAAGATGGAGGCTAAGGATGCTAAGGGAGAGTGTCCTGGAGCTCAGCTAGGGAGAGAGCTCAGAAAGGAAGGGACACTGACTGTGGTAATGTTCCTGAGAGATCAAATAAGACACAGATTTAAAGATAAAAAGACCTGAAAATAACAGAGGGACGTTTAAGAAGTTCAGCTTCGGGGGTCTGGAGAGAAGGTTCAGCAGATGAAAACATTTGCTTCTGTTGCAGAGGGTGCAAGTTCAGTTCCCAACACCCACATGGTGGTGCACAACCATTCAGAATGCCAATTCCAGGACTTCCCAGGGAACCATAAACATTCAGGGAAAACATTCATACACGTAAAGTAAAATTTAAAAATCTAAAAGATGAAGAGTTTCATTTGGGGGCCATTGTTGGGAGTGGGTGCCTTGTAAGCTGGTGTCACAGTCACTGGGACCCCTGTGCTTTATCAGGATCTCAGGAAGCCCAGGAGGAAGTGCTGAGTTGGTTGAAGTCTGTGACTGGTTGGCAGGATGTGCTTTACAAACCCAACGACTCTGTTTCTTCTTCATGATTGGCATCTGCAAATACCAGATAACCCGAGCTGGACAAGAGCACACAGGGTGTTGAGGATCCCTTAAGCTTCTTCTCGGGGTTCCGTCCATTCACCTGCTCCTCCTTTTATCCCACAGGACACTTCACAGCCATGATATGGAAGAACACCAAGAAGATAGGTGTGGGGAAGGCATCTGCGAGTGATGGGTCCTCCTTTGTGGTGGCCAGATACTTTCCAGCAGGGAATATTGTCAATCAGGGCTTCTTTGAAGAGAATGTCCCACCTCCAAAGAAGTAACTCACACCACCAAATGTAGCAAAATGGAGACGCATATATGAAGTGCCTCTAGAACCACAAAAAGCCAGCGAGTGTCTGTCCCTGTGGGTGTGTGTACTTATGTGTTTACCTGTGGCAACCTCTCGTGCCAACTGCACGGGAGCTCACTCTGATTAAAGGATGGGAATCGGAAACATTTATCCAGAGGGTTAGCTAGACCACAATAATTACTCAGATTGGATAAGGTTAATTCTGATATCCTTTTTCTGTTTTTTTGTTTTGTTTGTTTGTTTTTTCAAGGCAGAGTTTCTCGGTGTAACCTTGGCTGTCCTAGAATTTGCTCTGCATACCAGGCTGACCAGGAACTCACAGAGATACTCCTGCCTCTGCCTCCCAAGTGTGGGATTAAAGGCACGAGTGGCCACTGCCTGTTTGTTTTTTGTTTATTTGGGTTTTTTTTTTTTTCAGTTTTTGGTTTTTCTCTCTCTCTTTTTTTTTCTGTTATTTTTAAAGTAGATTTTATTTGAAACTTTATTTCTAATATCCATCTTTGGACTTTGAGTATTCTGAATATTTGCCATTCTGAGAAGTGAGGTCCTTTCAT
The DNA here is from genome assembly GCA_030674055.1 of Rhabdomys pumilio. Taxonomy (NCBI): domain Eukaryota; kingdom Metazoa; phylum Chordata; class Mammalia; order Rodentia; family Muridae; genus Rhabdomys; species Rhabdomys pumilio. Next base: position 95,539,942 of record JANHMN010000004.1, on the reverse strand, counting down.
AAGCTCTCTCTGCATTGTAATCTTCTTTTGGTAGATACTGAAGGGATCAAAACGTCCTTTAGAGGTGACATAAAGCAGCTTGTGTTAGAAACATGTGGCCAGCTGCATTTCACAGGATCAGTGAGAGTTCTCATTCTCAGTTGGAAGACATGATATCATTCTGCATCCTCTGGGATTCCCTGATGTTATCGCCAAAGAACAAATGGAGAAGGGAGAAAGAGCCTTACATCCTTGACGTTTTTCAACCTTTAAAGAGCAAATACCGCAGCCACTAGCACCTCACACCTCACACATTTTTTGTTTTGTTTTTTGTTTCTTTGGTTTGTTTGTTTTGTTTTTTAAGTTTCATTGCTCACAGCCCTACTCTGGCTTCTAGGGACGGGGCTAGTTCTGGAATGCAGCCCCGTCCCCCACTCATCTCGGAGACCCTCACACTGCCTGGGCTCTTGGCCAAGGCCTTGGACTATGAAGTCAATAGAATAGAGATGAAGGTGAGCTTCACTTTGGGGCCCAGGAGGAAGCCCCAAAGCTTCTGTCCTTTCCCCATCCCTGCAGGAGGTGACCACCCAGGCCTGTCCCCAGCAGCTGTGGCTGCAGCTGTGCCTTGGCTTCCTCCCAGAATGTGTGACAAGCCCAAATGCTCCCGGGAGGAGGCCCAAACAAGGATATTAGAGATGCTAATTTGATCCTGTGTTTTGCCTCAAACTATACACAGTTCCCTCTGAAGAGATGATTTAGCCAGGTCCACCGATGAGGAACCAAGCCAGAGGTTCAATTGTGGATTGATTCCTGAAATGGTGGTATCTCCTCCTGCAAGGAGTTAAAGGGGTTGTTGACCTAATGACAGCAAAGCTGGCTGGCCTTTGTTACACTGTGAACAGTCCCACACTGCGCCACTTGGTTCATCCAGGGATAATGACTAAGGAGACAATAAAATCCTTTCCTTTTTGTGTAATTTCTTCTTCTAATGCGATTCATGCTTAGTTTATGGCTGAGGTAATTTGGGACTCTGAATCTATCTTGAGCCACTCCTCCTCCCCAACCCTCCCCTGGGGACTGTACTGCCTAAACAGCTACTTTTGGAAGCTTGTGAGCTGTTAGTTCACAGATGAATAGGCTACTTGATCCGAGGGCAGACCAGGAACAAGGAGTTTGATCTTAAGATTCATGGAGAGAATTTATTGGTGGAACTGAAAACGTACACGTGGTGCAAGTTTAAAACAGAGGCCCAGCAAACCTAAGTTATATATGTGGCCCAGTTATTAATGGTAAAGACAGGTGAGCCTGCCCTGGAGGCACAAGCTAGAATCCTCCGCAAACTGAAGCGGGATGATGAGAAGTTCAAGGCCAGGCTGGACAACTTACTGAGACCCTGTCTTAAAGAAAGGTGGGACTGTCACTCAAGCATGTCTGAGGCTCTAAGGACAAGTACCATACTTAATGCTTTGAGGACCAACAGGCTATCCTGAGCTTCCTGCTTGTAATTCTGTATATCTTTGAAAATGCCCTAATTATCTTTAAGGGTTTGCAACACAATGATGTCAATCTATAAAAGAAAATAGAATATTAGGGTCTCCTTTCCAGGAAATTCCCATAGATGGAAAATGCTGACTAGGGCAGGAAGGCAGTGAGGTGGACTAGAGACCTGGCAGGGGCCCTTTCCTGGCCACGCCAAGCAAACAGCCAATGAACTTCCTGCTGACCCCTCGGAGCACCAACCAGTATCTGCATAGAACCAGGTGGCATGAAGCCGCTCTCTAAGCTAGAGTCTGTTTCCACAGTTGGTTGGGTCTAAGAAAAAAGCTCTTTCCAGGACTGGGGAAGAGCCAGAGAGCAATGCTGGCAGGCAGATGGGCAGAGCCACACCCACTTTCCTTTTTAAATTCTGACAGTCATCACAGAGTAGCGCTGGCTGTCCTAGCACTTGCTATGTAGACTAAGCTGGCTCCAATTTGGCAATTCTCCTACCCAGCTCATTCCTTCTTTAACTTTAAAGAGCATCTTACTAACCAGGTATGGCGGTGCACACCTTTAGTTCCAGCTGAAGCAAAGACAGACACAGACAGTTCTCCATGAGTTCCAAGCCAGCCTGGGCTAACAAGTTCTAGGACAGGCAGGGCTACATAAAGAGACCCTGTGTCTTAGGCGTTTTATTACTGTGGTAAAATGCCTTGATCAAAAGTAGCCTGGGGAGGAAAGGGCTCTTGCATCTTACACTTCTGGTACATTTAACCTCCTCATGGTGGAGGGCAGGGCATGGAATTTAGAGGCAGGAACTAAAACAGAGTCCACGGAGGAATGCCATTCACTGGCTGCTCAGCCTGTTCTCTGGGCGACCTGCCCAAGGATGGCACCGACCAATAGTGAACTGGGCCGTCCCCCATTGATCATGAATCAAGCAGCGCCTCCCAGACTTGCATATAGGTCAATAGAATGAGGTATTTTTCTCAACTAAGGTTCCTTCTTTCCAGATGCATCCAGGTCAACCGAAACACCATCTCTAAACAAAACAAAACTGTATATAGCTTGTGTAGGGAAGAGAACAGCTTTGTGGACACACTGTGTCCTTCTGCCTTTATGTGGGTACCAGGAGCTGAATTTGGTGGTCAGGCTTGCTGGACAGACATTTACCTGCAGAGCGAACTCAACAGCATCTGTCCAACACTTTTTTTTTTTTTAATCTCAAGTAGTCTAGAACTTAAGACTGTATAACTAAAGTTGACCTTGAACTCCCAACCCTCCTGCCTCCATCTCAAAAGCGCTTGGATTGCAGGCACGTGCCACTATTCTAAGCCTATGTGGTTCTAGGGATCAAGCCTATGGCTTTGTGCATGACAGCCATGCATTCTACCCACTGAGCTTTAGCCCAGCCCAGCCTAATGAGTTCTTACCTCTTTTAATTTTAACTTTGAAATTATATTGCCTATATTATCTATTATATTGCCCCAGGCTGAGTTTAGGGCCTTCCCCAGTCTCCAAGAGCTGAGACACATGGACTCTCACACCCCACTTTTTGTTTAATTTTAAGGTCTACACATGTAGACCACCACACCTCAATTTTTGTTTTGTTTTAAGGTCTATGTTGCCCAGGCTGACCTTAAACTTCTGAGCTCAGAGTTCTTCCTGCTTCTGTCTGCCGAGTGATGGATTCTGAGCTTTTAGTCTTGAGTTTGTTGAGGACGGTGAGCTCTGCAGTTAAGACCAGAGAATGTGGCAGACGATCTCCAGTTGAACAAGCCTCTTCTTCCAGGTCTTAGTCAGGTCTGTCAGGTCCTCCCAGACCTCCATGATCTCCAGCTGGAGGCACACGGTGAGTGAGGTCATTTCTGTCCTGCTGCTCTGGGATCTAGTGACCTTCCCAGGAAGTGGGGTCTGACAGTCAGGAAGCCACTGGATTCAAACACCCTTATCAGCTTCATGACGCTTCCTCTGGCCAAGTGGTCCTGTTTCTCGGGTGATAGGACCTGGAGAAGTATGCAGAGCTGAGAGAGAGAGAGAGAGAGAGAGAGAGAGAGAGAGAGAGAGAGAGAGACTGGGCAGTGGAGGAACTGAGCCACATACGGAGTTCTCTGAGTGGGGCTGGAACCTATGTACTCCAAATGGGGAGACAGAAGTCACAGGTATCACATTCGAAGAGACTATCTGTTCCCGAAATCAGGTATCAAGATGTGTAACTTCACTATTAAAGTATAAATTCACTATTAAAGTAAAATTGTTTAAAAAATAAACTTCAGCCGGGCAGTGGGGGCTCATGCCTTTAATCCCAGCACTTGGGAGGCAGAGGCAGGCAGATTTCTGAGTTAGAGGCCAGCCTGGTCTACAGAGTGAGTTCCAGTACAGACAGCCTGGGCTATACAGAGAAACCCTGTCTTAAAAAACCAAATTAATTAATTAATTAATTAATTAATTAAAAATTAAAAAAAACTTCAATTAATCTCAGCACCTGGGAGGCAGAGATAGGTAGATCTCTGAGTTCAAGGCCAGCCTAGTCTACAGAGCAGTTCCAGGACAGCCAAGGTTACACAGAAAAACCCTGTAATGAAAACAAGCAAACAAACAAACAAACAAACAAACTTTAAATTGCCAAGTTCCTAGATAAGGAAAAGGCATAGGTGTGGAACAGAAAGATGAATGAGAACCAAAGCCAGCAAGAGGGCTCGGAGAGTGGCTGGAGAGTGGTGGGAATGGAGCGACAGTCTCTCTGGGAGGGGCCTTCAGGAGGACCAGAAGGTCTGGAGTGAGGCTTGGAGCCCAGAGTGGAGATTAGGGTCTGAGTCAGGTCCTACTGACCAGTACAAGGGTCCATATAGCACGGTTCTTCCTAAGAGGTCCCAGGATGGCTCTTCGCTATGGTCATACACCATCGCCGGGCTCTGTCCACATCTGTAAAATGAGATCAGGTGTGGGTCTGCTACGCTGTGAGCCCCGGTTCCAGTCGTGTGCGTTTCTGAGTCGCTCCTACACAAAGGAGCCCTAGGCGGGACAAAGCAGGCAGAAAGGGGCCTCTTTAAGCCTTTGGAGAGGCTGAGCACTCGGGCCGCGTGCTCCTGGCCAGGAGGTGACCCTGCAGCGCCACCGTGCGGCCGAAGCAGGCTCCTATAACCCGTCGAGAGCTTCGGGGATGCCTATAGCTGCGGAAATATTAACTAAGAAACAAGAGCTGGCATTTATTTGAGCGTTTTGCTACAAGTTAAGCACTGCGTCTTCTGCGCTTTGAAGTGAGTATTATTCTCACCTCACAGAAGAGAAACCGGAGACCTAAGTGAACTGGTAACTCGGAATGGAGAGACCAGAACAGGCACATTCTCCAGCATTTTACTAGATACTTGGAAATATGGAACAGGGCGTATCCAAGTCCTCCCATCTTCCTAGGGCTGGCTAGCCCCTCCATTTCTGCTCCAGTGAGTGTCACCTACTTCTCCATTCTTAATGAAAACGGTATTCTGACTTCAGAGGTCAGAAGCCAAAGGATTTGTCTTCTCAGATGTCCAGGAACCTTGATAGAAAAGGGGCCTTTAGGGCCTAAGAATTGAACCAGGAAAATTGGGTGGTTCCTGCTTCCTGGAGGGTTGAAAGGGGTAATCCCGACACACAGTGGGAGTTCTGGGTCTGCTCTGCCTCTAACTGCCTCTGTGACACTGGGGAGTCCTTTCTCAGCAGGACTTCAGCCTCCTGGTGAAAATGGTAAGCTCTCCTCCCACCCCAGTAGTTTCACTCTCCACAGCGCCCTCTGTCCCACCCAAACCAGTTCTGACATTCCTGACGAAGCTTTGAACCATGGATTGAAAGCCCCAGGGGGACACCATGGCCCCATTCCTGAGCTTCCTCTGAAGTTCTGGGGAGAGAAAGGCCCCATGCCTCTGACAAAGGCCTGGGGGTGGGGAGGGGGCTGCATTATGATTACCTCATCCATTCTATGACATCACTCTCTCTTCCACGCCCACTCCTCTCTGGTCAGCTGCTCTGCAAACAACCATCAGTACAAATCCCAAAGGCCTGAAAAAGTCTGCCCTCCAGTACCTGCTACCTACCGATCGATCTTCTGTCTCAGCCAACAAGAAGCACCATGAAACTGGAATTCACAGAGAAAAACTACAACAGCTTTGTGCTGCAAAACCTGAACAAACAGAGGAAGCGCAAAGAGTACTGGGACATGGCCCTGACTGTGGACCACCACGTCTTCTTCGCACATCGCAACGTGCTGGCTGCCGTCTCTCCGCTAGTGAAAAGTCTCATCTCCAGCAACGACATGAAGACCACGGATGAGCTCTACATCACCATCGACCCCAACTACCTGAGTCCAGCCACAGTGGACCAGCTCCTGGACTACTTCTACAGCGGCAAAGTGGTGATCTCAGAGCAGAATGTGGAGGAGCTGCTCCGGGGTGCTCAGTATTTCAATACCCCACGCCTTCGGATTCACTGCAATGACTTCCTTATTAAGTCCATTCGCCGCGTCAACTGCTTGCGCTATCTCTTCTTGGCTGAGCTGTTCGAGCTCAAAGAAGTATCAGACTTGGCCTACTCTGGCATTCGTGACAACTTCCACTTCTGGGCCAGTCCTGAGGGCTCTATGCACTTCATGCGCTGCCCACCTGTCATCTTCGGCCGCCTCCTCCGTGATGAAAACCTTCACGTGCTCAATGAGGACCAGGCTCTCAGCGCACTCATCAGTTGGGTGTACTTCCGGAAGGAGGAGCGGGAAAAATACTTCAAGAAGTTCTTCAATTACATCAATCTCAACGCTGTCTCCAACAAGACGCTGATGTTTGCCAGCAACAAGCTGATGGGCTTGGAGAACAACTCTGCCCACGCGACCTTGATCGAAAGTGTCCTGATGGACCGCAAGCAGGAACGCCCGTGCAGCCTGCTGAGCTACCAGCGGAAAGGGGCCCTGCTTGATTCAGTGGTCATCCTTGGTGGCCAGAAGGCCCATGGCAAGTTCAACGATGGAGTGTTCGCGTATATCATCCAGGAGAACCTGTGGCTGAAACTCTCGGAGATGCCGTACCGGGCAGCCGCGCTCAGTGCTACTGCTGCTGGCCGTTACATCTACATATCCGGTGGCACCACTGAGCAGATTTCAGGACTGAAGACAGCATGGCGGTATGATATGGACGACAACTCCTGGACCAAGCTACCTGACCTGCCCATTGGGCTTGTCTTCCACACCATGGTGACCTGTGGGGGAACAGTTTATTCAGTGGGTGGGAGCATCGCCCCACGCCGGTACGTCTCTAACATCTATCGCTATGATGAACGCAAGGAAGCCTGGTGCTTGGCGGGGAAGATGAGCATTCCCATGGACGGCACAGCAGTGATCACCAAGGGTGACCGAAACCTGTACATTGTCACTGGGCGATGCCTGGTGAAGGGCTACATCTCCCGGGTCGGTGTAGTGGACTGCTTTGACACCTGTACAGGGGAAGTGGTCCAGTGTATCACTTTCCCCATAGAATTCAACCACCGGCCCCTGCTCTCCTTCCATCAGGACAACATCCTCCGTGTACACAGTCACCGGCAGAGCGTGGAAATCAACTTACAGAAGATAAAGGCCAACAAGTCGACAACCTCAGTACCTCTGTTGCCCAACAGTTGTCCCTTGGATGTATCCCACGCTATCTGCTCCATCGGAGACAGCAAAGTATTTGTATGTGGGGGTGTCACCACAGCCAGCGATGTCCAGACGAAAGACTACACCATCAATCCTAATGCTTACTTGCTGGACCAAAAGATAGGTGAATGGAAGACCCTTGCCTGCCCACCAGAGGCACTGGACTGTCCTGCCTGTTGTCTAGCCAAGCTGCCTTGCAAGATTCTTCAAAGAATTTAAACAACTTTTTAAGTGGGAGAATAAGTAAATGCATTATTATTCACAATTTAATAACAGAGAGCAAGAAAGGAGTGTGGCTTTGGGTTCCTTTTAGTGGCGGTTAGTGCTTGGGTCTGAAAGTGGAACTCTGGGCTATGGATGTTCCCAGTGGGTAGAATTCAGGGTTAATGTCTCAGTGGAGGTAACTAGCAGAGATGGAGTTGGTGATCTACAGTAGGTAGATCGATCTATCTGTCTGTCTATCTGTCTATCTATCATCTATCTATCTATCTATCTATCTATCTATCCATCCCAGCACTGGAGATCTCTAAACTGAGGCAGGAAGAATAATCCTTGATGGTAGTGGGATTGCAGTTCCTCCCAGACTCTGAGCTAGAGGATGTTTGAGCGCTCCCCGCCCTTACTCCTGTGGTCATCCTTATCTGCTAGCATAGTAATCTGTGCTCAGAGTTGTGCTGTCACAGGCTCTTCTAGGACGTGTTTGCCTCAGGTGGTCTTGGAAGACAGGAAAGGACCTGTCTTCCAAGAGAGCAGCCTTGGAGGCTGGGGAGGAAGGAGGTGTGTGGGCAAGTCCAGGGACAAGCAGGGTCAATGGCCTGTTGTATTTGTGTACCTAGGGTGGTTTATGTCTCATTTGGGGGGAAGTTGAGGATTGCTTACAGCTGCTTCTAGTTGGAGACGTTCACGGAGAACTTTCTCGGGAATGTGCAGTTTGAATCAGGGGTGGACAAGCTACAGTAGCGGGAGAAGACAGATGTCCATATCCATAGTGGAGTGAAGCTGTAATGGGATCAGGAGGTATGCTCAGGTGTCAGTTCAAGAACCCACTAGTTTAGTACAGGTAAATTAATTTATATCTTTGTGCCTTAATTTCCTTTTCTGTAACATTGTGAGGCTACCAACCTAATAGTGTAAGTGTGAACTTTTAATGAGTGGAATGCCCAGGACAGATAGTCCCCACGATACATTGTGCTGAGGACACCCCTCTCACCCCACCCCATCACCGGATTTTATTCTGTAGTTCAGACCTCTCGGGAACTCACTATGTAGCTGAGGCTAGCCTGGAATCCCCTTGCCTTTAGCTAATGTCTCATTGTAGCTTCTAGTGCTGGGATCATGGTGTGTACTCCCACACCTGACTCAGAATTACCTTGTTAAAGGATAAGCCTTGCTCCATCCAAATATTCCCAAGATCCATTGCGTCAGGATGCCACCAGAGGGTGAAACTTGGTGTAAAAAAGGTCCTCTTATAAAAACCAATTACCTAAAGAATTCCCAGTCTTTTTCTAAATTACCTCTTTAGATAACACGTATAAAGTCTGGGATTCAAAATTGGAATATTTTGATCCAAATTGTATAATTCAGAAATGCAACAGATTGTTTTTTAAAAGCTGTATGAGAAATAATTTACATTCCCTATAATTGACTTATTTAAAATATACACCTTAGTGAACCCGTGGCTCCTGCCTATAATCTCAGCAGTTAAGATGAGCCTGGGTTACACAGTGCGGCTCAGGCCTGGCTGGGCTGCAGGGGGAGTCCCTGGTTCAAAAGGGGGCGTGGGCTGGAGAGATAGGTCAGTGGTTAAGAGCACTGGCTGCTTTTGCCAAGGACCTAAGCTTGATTCACGGCACCCACCTGGTGGCTCACAACCATACGTAACTCCAGATCCTAAGATTCCCTCCTTCTGGCCTCAATGGTCACTGCACATGACACACATGGTGCATGGACAGACACACAGACATGCAAACAAAACAGTAATAGGCATAAAACAAAAGCCCAACAAGTAAACAAAAGGTATGCAGCTTTCAGGGTGCAGTGGTGCTCCCCTGTAAGTCCAGCGCTTCCTGGAAATGAGAGGATTGGAATTTCAAGGTCATTCACAACCACTCCATAGCAAGTGTGAGGCCAGACTGAATGGGAACCTTGTCTTAAAAAAAAAAAAAAAAAAAAAAAAGCCGGGCAGTGGTGGCGCAGGCCTTTAATCCCAGCACTTGGGAGGCAGAGGCAGGCGGATTTCTGAGTTCGAGGCCAGCCTGGTCTACAGAGTGAGTTCCAGGACAGCCAGGGCTACACAGAGAAACCCTGTCTCGAAAAACAAACAAACAAACAAACAAACAAACAAACAAACAAAAAACTGGGCATAGTGGTTTTTTACCCCAGGACTTGGGAAGCAGAAGCAAATAGATCTCTGAATTTGAGGCTAGCCTGGTCTACATAGCCAGTTTCAAGCCATCTGAGACTACACACTGAGACCCTATTTCAAATACTATCTTTTTTTTTAAGTATGCAACCATAAGGTTCTTAGTCACTCACTGAGCTGTGCAATAATCACTGAAACTTTAGAATATAGCTGTCCCAGAAAGAAAGCCCGAACCCTGAGTGTTATGGCTCACACCTGTGGTCTGGCACCACCAAGTCTGAGGCAAGACTAATTCTAGGTTACATAGAGTAAGACTTTGTGTCAAATACCCCCCCCCAAAGACCTGCAATCTCTGCCACCTCTAACCTCACCTCCTCAGCCCTAGGGAGCCACAGGTCTATTTTCTGTCATTATGAATCTCCCTGTTTTGGATAATGCACGTAAGTGAGATGTTCATGTATCTGATGTGGCATCTCCGGCTTTTGTTATAAGGCATGCCGCACATTTTATACCATCACGGCTGATAAACATTTGGATGATTGCTACTTTGGGGCTATCACGAGTGATACAGCCTTAAACATTAAGGTACAGGTTTGAATGGCAATGCATGCTTGTACTTCTGTTGGGTGAACACCGAGGAGGAAGCAATTCTGGGTCTAACCAATTGAAGAAATGGTAGACTTGATTCCCAAAGCAACTGTTGTCACTTCCCACAGCAACGAGGAGGGCTCCGAGGGCTGCAGTCCCCCAGGCCTCCACCCACACATACTGTCTTTCTGAATACTGACATGAAGTGACATGTCATTGTGGGCTTGGTTTGCATTTCTCTGGTAGTTAAAGACAAAGAACAAGACTGTCCCTGACTACAGTGCCTGCCTTTGGATCCTTTTCTCCCAACTACTGGGAAGAAGATGCGCCTAGTCTTACTGCAACTTGTTACGCCAAGGCTTTGAGACCCATGGGAGGCTGCCTCTTTTCTGAGGAGAAAGGGAGGAAGGATAGATGGGGAGGAGGGGAGGAGAGGGAGGAGGACTGGGAGCAGAGGAGGGAGAGAAAGCTGTGATCAGGATGTAAATGATAATCAAAAACAAAAAGACAATGAATGCCTTTTCTTGGGTTTATTAGATGAGAGTTATTAAATAACCTTGCTTTTTATGTACTTAACTGTTGTCAGAGAAATTGTTTCTATCAAAAGGGTTTTATCTGAGGCAGGATCTTGTTATGAAGTTGGTCTCAAACTCAGATCCTCCTGTCTCCCTACCTTTTGAGTGCCAAAAAAGAGGTTTAAAACAGGATAAACCGAAGATTACGTCTGAGACTAAGGCTGTAGTGTATTAGCTCAGACCACAGAATAATGGGGAGTCTGTCTGTCTGTCAGCCTCGGTTAGAATATCCCACACTTGCTAAGAGTATGTTATAAGCCAATCTGGTGACATACACACATGCTCTGTGGGAGTCATAGAGAACCATCTTCAGGAGCCAGTTTTCTCCTTCCTCCATATGGGTCCCAGGAACCAATTAAGTTGTTAGGCTTGGCAAGTACCAGTGATGGCCAGACCTGGTGGCACAGGCCTGTAATCCCAGCCCTTGGAAAATGGAGGCAAGACTATCAGGAGTTGGAGGTCATCCCTGACTGTATAGGGAGTTCCAGGCAGGCCTAAGCTGCAGAGTGAGATTCTGTAGACTGTGGTTTCCTAAGGCTGGAGGGGTTTAAAGATGCTACTGCCAGAGGGTATGGTCTTCCTCTCGGGGTGATGGGAATGTCCTAACAATTGTAATTGCATTGGTGGATTAAAAAATTTGAATATATGAAACATGTAAATCCTATCTCAATAAAATTATTTAAGAATTATCATGGCTTCTGGCTTGCTCATTCCTACTTTCTTCCTCCACTCTGAAGAAAGCCAAGTTCTGTGTTGTAGGAGCCTTGTCCTGCCTCAGTGAAATTTTCAAGGGTTGTGTCTCCGGTCAACAGCTTGACTTCAGCCTCAGGAGAGCTCTTGAGCCAGAGCCACCTGGCTGTGCCCATCCAGAGCTCTGGCCTTCGAGACCATTTGAGATGATGTTTGTTATGAAGAATTTTGAGATGGTCAGTATACTATAAATTACATTTCAGAACTACTTGTTATTACTTTTCTGGTATATTCTGCACCTCCACTGAAATGTACACTGTAAGTGGAAATGTTGTGGGGGGTCTACCAGAGAAGATGGCTTGAACATGGGTTTAAGCCAGTAGAAAGTTTTTATTAGCCGGCCAGCAACTACACTGGGCATTCAGGATCACAGTGTAGCCCTGAGCTTTTCTTAGGGTGAGCTTTTAAGCACAAAAGTCATGATTTGGGTTGGCATACTTCAGTTAACAAGAACAGTTAGCTAAAAGCAAAAATACGGAAGTCAGAGGGCAAGGTTAGTGCATTTAGAGATTCCCAGAACTATGAACTCTGATGCATTAGGTCTTTGCTTTTATTCTGGCTGGTGTTTCTGTCAAGTTTTACTTCCATCATGGAGTCAGTTGTGCTAAGGTCTGGGAGCCTACTAGTTATATAATGAAAATCAGTCTAGTACAAAAAAAAAAAAATTGTGGTGCTGGGATCAAATTCAGGACCTTGCAATGCTAGCTATCTCAAGCCCCCACCACAATTTTTTATTTAACAACTAGAGCCATATAATCATAAATATTTTGAAAAGGGATCAGTAGGTCATGGTGGTTAACACTAATGATTCCAGCACTCAGAAAGCTGGGACAGGAAAATGGGCTTGAGGTCAAGACCAACATGGACAATACAAATCTGTATTTGAGGCACTCTCAAACGGCCAAAAAGAAAAGTGTGGATGTGGGGGGGATTGGGGGGGTGGGTAGGATGGATCAGTAAAAGTCAAGCAAAACACAAAAAATTCTAGTAAGACAGAATTCAGGGGGCAATTATAATGGCAGGATGTGTGTCTGGAATGCAAGCAAAGGTCTGAAATGCCTTTATCCCAAGGCTTTTCTTTTGCTGTGTTGGAGATGGAACTCAGGGCCTTCTTGGCTCTAGGCAAGTGCTTTACCAGTGAGCCACACCCCATTGACTGGTATTTTTAGTGGATGAAGGCAGATTTCAAATTTAGATTCCATTATATTTAGTTTAGGGTTTTTTTTTTTTAGACAGTCTCATTGAGTAGCCCTGGCTGACTCAAGCCTCTACTCCATTAGATACATTTTAAATATTTTTTTAAAAATGTATGTGCCAGGTGTGCACCATATGTGTTCAGGTGCCCACAGAGACCAGAAGGGATTCTATCCCCTGAAACTGTATGCCACCTGACCTTGGTGCTAGGAACCAAACTCTGGACCTCTGTAAGAGCCAGAAAGTGCTGTCAACACCGGAACCATCTCTCCAGCCCCTGAAATCCCTACTAGAAAGCAACACAGGTTTGGATACAAGGCCCACTCTGTAAGGTACTGGTGCACAGACATGAGGATCTGCGTTCTCATGCCCAGCACTCTCATAACATCTGGCTGTGGTGGTGCACATCTGTAAGACAGAGACAGGTAGGTTCTGAGCGTTCCATACTCAGCCAGTCTAACTGAAGCAGCAAGCCCAAGTTCACTGAGAAACTCGGTCTCAAAACACTGGATAGAGGTGGGTGTAGTGGTACACTGTAGCCTTTAATCCCAGCACTCACGAGGCAGAGACAGGTGGAGCTCTGAGTTCAAGTCCAGCCTAGTCTATCAAGTGAGTTCCAAGATAGCCAGGACTACATAGAGAGACAATTAATTAATTAATTAAAAAATAAACCTTTCCACAGGGCTGGGAAGATGGAAAGATGGCTCCTTAGGCAAAAGCTCTTACTCTGCAGGGGTGACACCTTAGTTTGAACCCCTAGAACCTGAGAAAATCTGGCTGTGAACAGAGCAAGTCTGTAACCCCACTTCTGTAGCAGCGAATTAGTCAGTCAGCTTTTGCTCCCAGTGCATCATGTGTACTGCACCCACCTAAGAGCTCTGGATTCATGAATCACACACACACACACACAGAGAGAGAGAGAGAGAGAGGGAGAGAGAGAGAGAGAGAGAGAGAGAGAGAGAGAGAGAGAGAGAGGACTAATTTTGCTAATTTGTCAGCTAATTTTGAAATGCCTTGACTTGCTCAGTGGTTTGGGCACTTTCAAACCTCCCTGAGGCTAGCACACTCCCCTCCACTATTCCTGGCCTAATACTTTTTTTTTAGATTTGAGTACACTGTAGCTATCTTCAGACACACAGAAGGAGGTATCAAATCTCACTGTAGATTGTTGTGAGCCACAATGTGGTTGCTGGGAATTTGAACTCAGGACCTCTGGAAGAGCAGCCAGTGCTCTTAACCACTGAGCCATCTTGCCAGCCCACACCTTCTAAATCTATATTTCATCTCTGCTACCTCAGACCCAATCAGGAGAATAGCCCCTAGGGCCACTATCTTAAAATCTTACATGTCAGCCAGCCTTTAGGTCTCTTCTCCTTGCTTCCCCATCATGGTGATTCTGTCTGTTCTTCTCCCCCTTGGTCCCTTGCCTGAACAATCTAAAGTCCCGCCTTTGTCTCCATGCCCAGCCATTGGCTGTATGGCAATTCTTTATTACCAATCAAAGCCAGCCGGGGGCAGGGACTTCTGTGTCTGAAGCAAGGATTTTTTGGGGAGCCAAATTAAGATGAAACATTAGAAACAATTCCCAACATCTCACCCTTTCTGTTCAATAAAAGAGGCTCTTCTCTCAGACATAAATTGAGCATAACCATAACAATTATGAAAATTACAAAGTATGATATACAATTAACATCCAGTCCATCATATTTGTCAATTAGATAAAGTACTCTACCATCTATTCTGACTTAAAGAGTTTACAATTCTATACCTGAATTATGCTCTGACTTTAACTTGTATTACCATCTGACAACCGTCCTTTCTATATCATCTTCCTCAATGCTAAACAACATAAGCTTGATTATGAGACGATAATTAGTCGTCAACCCTGTCAGAAATCCAAGAACAAATTAAATATTACATGAATATATAAGAAGCACAAAAACATAGCTTCCAAAACTTAAACAAACTGCAGAGTCAGCTGACTACCTGGGCAGTCCCCTATTCCTCAAACCGTGGGAGCATCTATGTGCACGACATGATGCTAGATCCAAGAATACAAACATGAACAAGACAGCCAAGGTCTCACCTGGTCTAAAGGTATGGAGACAGTATGCACTGGGAAAGCAAATGTTTCTTCTCCCCATGAAGCTTTTCAGAACTTTGTTTGTTCGGTTGTTTGCTTGTTTGTTTGTTTGGTTGCTTGGTTTGGATTTGGTTTTTGGTTTTAGGAGACAGATTTACACTGTGTAGCCCTGGCTGTCCTGAAATTTGTTCCACAGACCAGGCTGGCCTCAAATCCAGAGACCTACCTGCCTCTGCCTCTGTCCCCCAAAAACTGGTGTTAAAGGCATGCACCCCCCCCCACTGCCAGGCACCAGGGCTGCTAAACTGAACACAAGTAACCTCCCATCTTAGCCTTTGCTCACCACAGTCCTTGTCATTCCTCTCTACCCATTATCACTAGCACCTTATAGCAATTTTTATCAATTTCTTACAGCCCTTCTTTTGGCTAAGACCATTTCTATTTTAAAGAGTAGGAACTATGTCAAAGTAATTCACTTTAGATCCAGCAGAAACCACTGCAGCCCCCTGGGTTGGCCCTTGGAGAATACTGAGCGAAGGTTTCACACAGGTCCATTCCTTGCTAAAGTTGGGTTCTTTCCTGATTTGTTGGCCAGGATTCCCTTCTCTCTATTCCTTCCAGCTCACATCAAAGCTCCCATCAACACTTGAATATGAAGTGTCACCAAAACCTCATAAGTCATAGGCTTGGTCTGCAGTTGATGGATCAAATCATCGGGGCTCTGGCATTCTCAATGACTAACCTGCTGATGGATTCATAACATGATAACATTATTGATAGAGAAGTTTGCATTATCTTATAGTCTTATTATTTTGAGGCAGAGTCTCACTATATGGCCCTGCTGGCTTGAACCTAACTATGTAGACCATGGTGGCTTTGAACTCACAGAGATCCACCTTCCTGCAGCACCATGCTCATATCCTTTTTACAAATTTTTTCTATAATTTTGATTTTTAGTTTAGAAGTCTGGCCCACATGCCTCTTGAGGCTGTTGTATGCTAAGTTCCAGTAAGCTTGTCTGTGGCTCCTGTGCTGTGTAGACCCTACATGGTCCATGCCTTTGGTTAGCTTGGGTAGAAGAGACACTTCTGTATGCAGCTCACAATAGATGGACAGGTGCTTGAGAGAGCAATGGAAAAGCTGGGTGACTGGCTTTTGGGGTATTTCTTGTCAGCAGTCTCCCAGGGTGGATGTCACCCTTGGCCTGGCCCTGTTATGTGCTGGTGAAAAGCTCACGGGGGACTGCAGGCCTCTCCACTCCCATGCTTCCCGGCTGAGAATCTTAAGGATCATTTACTTACACTCTATACCTGGAAAACAGGGCCAATAGCCCTGCCAGCCTAGGGCTGACTGTGTGGCATGGAAATGCTTGTCACATCAAGTAGTAAACACTGAATATACAGCTGAGCAGACCACACTTGGTATGGAAAGAGACTTGTATTTGGGGGCCAGAGACAGTGAGAATTTTGCAGAAACTACTGGAACTGCCCACATCTCTGAGACTTCACTTGTGTTTTCTTACTAATCTTCTGACAACCCAGGCACTTGCTACTGCCTGGAAGATACAGAGTCAGCTGCTTGTCCCCAAGATCACACAGCAAACAAATGCCCAACTTAGGAGTCAGGAAAAGCAGGTAGAGCCAGCACCCTGGGACTTCAGAAGTGAGGTGGGGTGAGGTGAGGATCGGTCTTTAAGACTTGAAAGATTAGAAATGTCAGTGTGAATTTGTTAACACTATTAGTATGTTTTATAGAGGACATTGGTGATGAAGGAGAAGAGGAGAAAGAATTCAGTTCCTACAACATCAACATAGACATTCATTACGGGGTGAAGTCCAGCAGGTGAGCCACTGTGAGACCGTGCCACAGGTCTACTGCACGTGAGCACACCGTGAACAAGATTTCTGCACCGAAGTAAATGCTGAAACAGTCCAGTTTTAGTTGCTCTACACAGTACCAACCCTACGTTTGAGTTGCTGTGTACTTACTAGGAGTTTCAGGTTTCATTCTTATAGGGCAAACTCGTGAGCAGTGTCCTGTCCCGACAGGGCGTTCTACGAGAAGGTCTAAGGTTCCAAAGGCTGGAAACCTGTCAGCAGGCCCAGAAGACACATGGAGTCCAAGAGATCCAAAGCTTTTATTGTTCATGGCGTGGTGGATGGGTCTGGATGCTGGCACCCCACTTAAGCCAGGGGAGAGCTGACTTAAATAGGGAGGGGGGAAGAAGGGAGGGAATAACTTAATTAGCTATGCCCCCTGGCCTTTAAATAACTTATTAATATGTAAATCTCAAAGCTGAAACCTGTTAGTCTCGCCCTTTACCTGTGTCCTACGTGTCTGAACGGGAAGGTTAAATGGAGATTAGATAGTGTGTCAGGGCCCTGGGTTCTGGGGGTGTGAGTCTCGGGGTTCCAGGCCCACGCCAACCCTAGAACCAAGATACCCTTCCACAGCCTGACACAATCTGATTGTATTCTTTGACTTAATAATCTCTGCTTTTTATCTTATTTTGTCATTATAAATGAGTAGTGAGCATTCCTGTACACAGGCCCGATTCTTTTCAGGGTAAATCCTTCAAGAGCACATTACTGGTTCATAGGAAAGGTATCATTAAAGTCTTTAATGTATGTTGCCAGATTGTCTACCTTCCAGGAAGTTTATATATCAACTTTTGAATCCAGTAGGAACTTTCAAGTTTCCATGTGTGAAAACTCATTATTCTGCATTAGTAGTCAGAACTTCTTAAACAATTTTAAGAGTACAAAGGAGTCACAGGGTATAGTGGTACACACTGTAGTCTCAGCATTTAGGAGGCTGGAACCAGGGGATCTAATGCTTGGAGCTAGCCTGGTCTACAGAGGAGAAAACAACTGTCTCAGAAGAAAAAGGAAAACAAAGGGTATAGGAGACTTGTGTGGCTGTTGTGTGGCTGTGGATAGACTCCTAGATAGGCAGCCTTGTCTGCCACACATGGGATGGTGCGTGTGATAGAGCACTTCCTGACCAGCACTGCAAAAGACCTAGGTCAAACCTTCCTTCTGTTTCCCATCTTTTGCAGTACTGAAAGCACTGTGACTGGGTAGGTCACAGTGCAGCCTACAGGAATGTTTCCTCTACTTCTGCCCTGTGTGTTCTGGGGTGGAGGACTGGGGTGAGGGGGGTGGGATTGAACTCATGTTGATTGGCTTGGCATCAGAGGCCCTTAACCCCCGAAACCATCTCATTGACCCTTGTAATATATTTAGGGAAATAGGAAATCTAGTTGAAGTGGCATCTAGAGATGGAGAAGAGAGTTCAGAAACTAAGAAGTGGAGCTGGAAGAAGTGGCCGGTTCAGCAGGCGCAGATTTTATTACAGACTTGACATGACAGTTCCCAGGTCCAAGTACACCTTAGGTAGGATGGATGTGCAGCTTACAGTGGCTTGAGTGGGTTGGTTTTAAGGCAGGACTGAATTCTGCCAGCCCAGTTGCTACCTTTGTCGTGAGGACATGCTATAACCATGTCCTGACACAGGATACAGTCATTCTCCCACAGTGGAAAAGGACAATCACAACTAGAAAAGCACCCACTCAGTCTGGCTTTGGTTGGTCTGAGACAGTCTCATTCTGTATTGCTGGCTGGCCTGAAACTAAGATTAAAGGTATGTACCACCACACCCAGCTCAGTCTGTTCTTAATGTAACTTTAAGTTAAACACTCAAAAATTTTAATTTGTTCTCAACACAAAAACTATAATTGTTAAAACTAATTTAAAATGAGACTTATCTGCTCTGTGTTCTCCTTTTGCTCTTTAGCTTGGCATTCATCAAGCAAGCCCCTGTGGTTGACGCAGGTAAGTCGGTGTCTTCCCAGCTCCGAGTCCTCACTCTGAGTGAAGACTTGCCGCCATATGAGACACTGCAGTCTCTCATCAGCAATGCAGTGGCTCCTTTCTTTAAGTCCTACATCAGAGTGTCTGGCAAAGCAGACAGGTAAGCACTGCTTTCTCACTGCAGCGTGGCTCCATTGAGTCAAAAGTATCTCACTGATACTTAACAGACTTTAAATAATGCGGTTCGAAGGCCATACTGTTCTGATTTTGAGATGCGTCCATCTTTGTAGGGATGGTGATAAGATGGCTCCTTCAGCTGACAAAAAGATTGCAGAGCTTGAGCAGGGACTCCTTCACCTGCAGCAGAATACTGAGATTCCAGATATCAGCTTACCAGTTCATCCCATCATCACGGACGTTGCAAAGCAGTGCTATGAACGTGGAGAAAAACCCAAAGTTACAGATTTTGGTGATAAGGTTAAAGACCCAACTTTTCTTAACCAATTACAGTCTGGAGTTAATCAGTGGATCCGAGAAATTCAAAAAGTAAGGGCATTGTAATTGACAGCCGGTGTGAGATGGCTTGCCCTTTAATGTCTGTGGGAAGCTGCCCCAAGCTCTTCTGATGTGATAATGTGACAGTAGGAGCCCTGCTGCCTCTAGGGATGTTCATGCAGCACCAGAGTCTGGGCAGAGTAGTAAGTATGCTGTGAACTGAGAGTGCTTGACTCAGCCATCTTGCCAAGCTTCACACCAAACCCTTCACTGTATCAGGGAGGGATCAACTTGAGATTTACCATCAAGTCAACGTCATCTTGTCTTCAAAGGTGACAGAGCTTGACCGAGATCCAGCATCAGGAGCGGCCTTGCAGGAAATCAGCTTTTGGCTAAACTGGGAATGTGCTTTGTACCGAATCCAAGAGAAGCGGGAGAGCCCAGAGGTGCTTCTAACTCCGGACATCTTGAAGCATGGCAAACGTTTCCA
The DNA here is from genome assembly GCA_030674055.1 of Rhabdomys pumilio. NCBI lineage: Eukaryota > Metazoa > Chordata > Mammalia > Rodentia > Muridae > Rhabdomys > Rhabdomys pumilio. The sequence continues at coordinate 95,520,479 of JANHMN010000004.1, read as the reverse complement.
CGCCACAGTCAGTTTTGATGCTGACACAGGTAAAACCCAGAACCAATAACCAGATGCGTAAATTACTGACCTTCCTTTTTAAGGTCTTTGATGTAGATGAGACTTAGTAGATGCAGTTTGGGATCAGACCAGGCCCAACCTTTTCTGTGTCAGACAAGCACTGCACCGGGGACACACCCTAAACACTATTGTTCTAACTCTTAGCTCTTTCTCTCCTGCATCTTTTCTCCTCTTGCCCTCAGTTCTACAGAATAAAAGTCTAGGGCTGTCCTCCTTACCAGTGAATTTCCTTCCCCTCATGGCTTTTGAAAAACTAAGACAGTTTCTAGGCCTGAGGCTAGTGAGCCCTTGGACTTACCCTCCTGTCTCTTCACTGTGTGCTTGTGAGCATTCGGTCAGCCAGGAGACAGCCAAAGCCCAGTGCTGAGGAAGGAAGAAGCAGCCCTGCTGCTTTCCCTCTTCTCTCCTTCTCCTTTCCCTTCTCTGCTCCCCTCCTCCTTATCCCACGTGATCAGAAAATGCAGGCTGTCCACACCTCAGTCTCCGCACTTCCTCTCCCTGCCCCCAGCGTGGAGAATTGACGCAGTGTCTCTCAGGTATTGAGTGAATGTCCTTGCACTGAGCTATCCCCAACCTGGTCACAGAGCTTTGGAGGTAGGGGTAGGATTCTAAGTCAGGGCAGCCTGCTCTACATAGTAAGACCCTTGTTTAAAAAGCCCAAGGGATATGAATGTAGCTTGATGCTTACCTAGCTAACACAGGTCTTGGGTCCAGTCCCCAGGTCTGTAGTAGAGTATCTACTTCGTCTCTTAGTAGGAACAGTGGGAGTGGAGTTGCATTGGTGTGCACTAAACGCAGAAATGTTTGGCCAGATATATATCTGTGATGCATTTCTATAGGCTCCAAGAAATCAAGTGACTAGGCCCATTCATCTCCTCCCCACAAAGTGTGGCACTCAAAGTTTTAAGTAAGTAAATTTCAAGTAGAGCTCCTCAGGCTATCATGTTGGCTGGGCATTCCCCAGCACTGATGTGTACATTGGATTCTTTTTTTTTTTTTTTTTTTTGAGATGGGTTTTGTTGTAGTTATCATGTAGCCTAGGCTGGCCTCAAGTTTCCTATATAGCCAAAGATGACAGCTCCTGATCCTACTGTCTATTCCTCCCAGTACTAGAATGACAGTATACACCACCAGCATGCTTTCAAGTCTTTCTTCCCTAACACTATTAAACCAAAAACCAGTTTTTCCTGTGATTCCATGTTCATAATGACACATTTAAACTTAGCCATGAGTGAGTGTTCTCAAAGCTGACAACACTGAAGTTTCTCTAAACTTAATTATTAAAGTAAAGCATGTTGACAGTACTAAATTCAAAATATAAAATGTTAGCCCTGTGAGGGAAGCTACTTGGGAGATGGGCTTGTCACTAAATTAGGATGTAGGAGAGTTGTTTGTTCATTTTTAATGTATATAAATAATTGCCTATGTATGTGTATGTGCACGATATGTGTACATGGTGATGACTGAGGCCAGAAGAAGATACTGAATTCTCTGGACTTGGAAACTTGTAATGGTTGTAAGTTGCCATGTGAGTGCTGGGAACCAACCCCAGGTCCTCTGCGGCCAGCCAGTGCTCTTAACTGCTTATTCTTTTTACAGCCCAGCTCTCCTCCCCACATCCCACTACCCAGGCAGGGTTTCTTTGTGTAGTCCTGGATGCCCTGGAACTTTCATTGTAGTCCAGGCTGGCCTCGAACTCACAGAAGTCTGCCTGCCTCTGCCTCCCAAGTGGTGAGATTAAAGGTTTTTATACCACTCTACCTGGCTTCAACTACACTCCTAAGAAAACCAAAACTGAGTCCACTAGAGATGTTGTTTGTTTGAAATACTGTGAATGATTTTTCTATAACTAAAATATTTTCAGCATCAAAACGCATTCTGTAGTTAAGACAAAGTTTACTTGACTTTATTACCTGACATGAAAGCCGTTATCCCTCCTTGTCAATCTAGGTCTTAAGCAGGCGTTGGAAACAGTGAATGACTACAGTCCTCTGATGGAAGACTTCCCTCTGAATGACTTGCTATCTGCCACTGAGCTGGACAAGATAAGGCAGGCACTTGTTGCAATTTTTACTCATCTGAGAAAGATCCGAAACACAGAATACCCCATTCAGCGGCCCTGCGTCTTGTGGAGGCAATTTCCAGAGACTTGAGTTCTCAGCTGCTCAAAGTCTGGGCACTAGGAAGCTGATGCATGTAGCTTATGAGGAGTTTGAAAAAGTAAGTCGGGGTCTTTAGAAAACCACCCTGAGCCAGTGAGATCAGTGACCTAGTGACAAGCCATCTCCCAATTGTACCACAGGTCATGGTGGCTTGCTTCCAAGTCTTCCAGACGTGGGGTGACGAGTATGAGGAGCTCCAAGTGCCGCTGAGAGACACCATCTAGAGAGAAAGGGAGGAGAACCTGAAGACGGTGTGGCGCATCAACCCTGCTCACAGGAAGCTTCAGGTCTGCCTCGACCAGATGAAGAAGTTCTGCCACCAACATGAACAGCTGAGAGCTGTCATTGTCACAGTCCTGAGGCCACAGGTATGTCTGTCATAGAAGCTCACACAGTCCTTGTTTTGCTGCCTCTTTTTGA